>JANRMT010062834.1:26405955-26465771 GCA_026402145.1 Polypterus bichir lapradei | reverse complement strand
TTAAGGACATTACCTTGGATGCTTACATACTTTTCAAGGTGGGAAAAGAATTCCATGATCCACAGTGTCAAAAGCAGAGGCAAGATCTAGCAGTACAAGAATAGCAGAATCTCCAGCATCAGTAGTTAGGAAGAGGGCATTGTAAATCTTTAACAAGGCTGTTTCAGTGCTGTAACAAGATGTTAATCCAGATTGGTTTTTTTTCCAGAATACTATTTTCATCCAAAAATGTTTGTAATTGAGTAAGAACAACTTTTTCTAAAACTTTTAAGCGGAATGGTGGCTCTGAGGCTAGGGATCTGCACTGACAATCGGAAGGTTACTGGTTCGAATCCCATAAATGCCAATAGGGACTCTGCTCTGTTGGCCCTTGAGCAAGGCCCTTAACCTGCAATTGCTAAGTGTTTTGAGTAGTGATAAAAGCGCTATATAAATGCAAAGAATTATTATTAAAGAATTAAAAAGGGTAGTTTGAAATTTGACAAATTACAGGGGTCCAGATTTTATTTTTAATAAGTGTGTTTAATAAGCATGTTTCCTGGAAGCAGGAACACAACCAGAAATCAAGCTAGTGTTTATTAAGGTTAACAATACTTGGTCTGACAGAATCAAAAACCTTCTTAACTAATAGAGAGGGGACACTCTCCAGAGGGAAATTCACAGGACACAGGCATTGCACCAAATCAAACAAGAGAGACAATGATACCGGCTCAGGTCAGAGACAGCAGAACACACTCTGGGAAGAAATGGCTCCTAAGCAAGGCAGTATGACCAATGACCTAATAATGTTAATCTTATTTACAAAAAATATACCTCCATTTATCACATGTGTAGTTATTGCCTCCACCCAAACAAAACATTTTAAAGTTAATTTTAAAATCTGAATCAATATGTTAGTTTAATGCCAAAATAAACTAAAGGCAGTCAATTTTCAATAATGTAATTTTTACATTTCTTTAGAAAAACATTTACAAAGCAATTTAAGAGTAGGTTTGCCCCACTTTTTTCATAAGTACATAATAATCATTAAATAAATTTGTTCATTTGCATAACGTGCCTGGTGTCAACACATTTCAACATCCATTAAAAATTGGTTCCTACTTGTATTTATTTCATTTTTGACTCAAAAAACTGTATTTTCCGACTAAAGTGTGCCAGCCAACTGAGAGGCTATGCAAGTCCTTGATCTTCTGGCCAATAGGTGACCTAAAGCTGCCCTTTAATTGGGTGCTTTCAGATTTTTCGAGAGACGCAACTCCTACATTTATTGGCAGCAATACTGGATAACTGGACAATCATCGATACACTATTTCAAGTTCACATCAATGGGCCATTAGTTTAACTACAGATGAGCGACATTACAGAGATGGCAACTTCAAGTGGAAGATCAGAAATCAAAGAAAATGTAGTCATTTCTTTAATAAAATAACACTTCATAAATCATTTATTTGAAGAAAAAAAAAGAAGATAAAGGAGCTTGGATCGGACCGACCTGACTTAAGAATTCAGCAGCAGGCAAGTGATTTAGGACAAGCTTACAAACAGACTTTTTCCACTCTTGTTATGACAAACGGAGTTGGCTAACTGGATGTGGTGTAAGTAATGTCTGTTTTGCTTTCTCTTTTTGCCGTTTAAAAATGCTGAGGCATTGTGAACAATGACGGGGGTATGAAAGTAGCCATAGTCACCTATCCATCCATCCATCCATTATCCAACCTGCTATATCCTAATACAGGGTCACGGGGGTCTGCTGGAGCCAATCCCAGCTAACACAGGGCGCAAGGTAGGAAACAAACCCCAGGCAGGGCGCCAGCCCACCACAGGGCACACACACACACACACACACACACACACACACACTCACACACCAAGCAAACACTAGGGAGCTAGACCAATGTTTTTCAACCAGTGTGCCCCTGCACAGTGTGCCGTGAAAATGATAGTGTAGCACACTTGGGTCTGAACCTGAGAGGGGCAACTCTGCAGGTGGTTGAGACCTGTCTGAGGAGGATAAGTCTACATGGAAAAGCTGGCATTAAAGCAGCTCCATGATCGCTATGTTGTGGACACAGCACTTTGAGCACTTTAGATGCATCTCCAAACAGCTAGAGTCCATCTGCCCTGGGTGAGTGGGCACCAACGAGCCTCACAGCATTGATGGGTTGTGGACATACAAGTCGCCTCTGAGGCAGAGAGGAGTTAGCAAAAGGGAGAAGCAGCTTGGAGATGCCACCAAAATGATCTCTAAGTGTGGTGCCTGTAAACGCTGATCTCTTAGCTCCTTTTTTACCAGCTTCTCTGGCAGATCCCCCCTTTCGGGCAGTTGAGCAGGTGTATGAGATATAATGTATTTGGGGTTAGTAAGAAAGTGGTGTGCCTTGGGATGATTTTAGTTAAAAAATTAAAAAGTGTGCCACCGTAGAAAAAATGGCTTAGAGAAATCACTCAATTTAATGAAAAAGTAGTTAAGAAAATGTCATGCCTGAAGGAAAGAAGGGCAAAATATATGTTCAAGGAAATATAGGTATCATGGTCCCAAAGGCAGAATAAGATTTAGGTTAGACTTCTTTAGGTATAGTACAAGACAGGTTGGGGGATAAGTTAAGCTTTAAGATGTGGGGGTCTGTGGATCTTACAGTGTGAGCATCTGGAATAACCAGGTAGATAGAAAGATATGAAAGGCACTATATAATAGATAGATGTGAAAGACACTATGTAATAGGTAGTTAGATGTGAAAGGCACATTGTAATAGAAAAGTGCTGCTTGAGTTCAACCATCAATTTTTTTCACCAGCCGGCACTAAGTTAGTGTCCCAGTCTTTTTTCCTGTTTAACAGTTACACTTCACTACATGTGTGGTTTTTAAAAGTATAGTTTTGAGCATCGTTTCAGGCAGTGTACCAAAATCTCAAATGTATGTTTTATGAAATGACAGTAAAAGAACTGTATCTTATCTTACTCACTCAAGTGACATAATTTTAAAACCACTTACCAAATACTTATTTTTATGTAATATGTCTCTTTTGCTCCAATAATATTCACATGGAGAACAATTATGTACTAAAATTAAAAAACAGGAAAACGTTTGAAAGATGAATAACTTCACTTAAAATTTATTTTTCATTTATAATTACAGTGTAGAACAAAACACAATTCTGGACAAACAATGGGGAATGAAGATCACCACGTAAGCTAGATCATTTCAAACATTTTACAATACAGTATAAACAATTTTAAAAAGTGTTTTTTTTTTTCTTTTACTGAGAGCTCAAAAGTTCAGACATTTATTTTCGTGCCTGTTAATCATCCATCATTTTGCAACATAATAAGTTAATGTCATTAACAGAACTTTCCCTTTTTTGAACGATGTTCCAGAAATAATGTTAAAATGCATTTTTATATTTAGAATGATAGAATTCACTATAATAAAAGTTACAGCAACCATTTTCATATTTAGTATGGCATTTCTGTAATCTAAAAATAGGTTAGTCCTCTTTCTTTTAACTATTGAATCCTAAATCATATTGTAGCGACCCGGCAGTCAGCGCTACCGGAGTGATGCATTATGGGAAGGTTGTAAGTTCACTGATTGTTCTAATGTTTTCCTGTTGTATTTATTAATTTATTAACTTGTAAATAATGATTGTGTTTGTGTTCAATTAGTGGGGTGGGTTTGGGTCATCGCCGTCCGGGGTTATTTATTTGTAAAAAGTACCGGTTATGTGAAATGTGTCTTCGTGCATGACGTTGACCATGACAGTGCAATAATGTCGAGCTTTGTTTCCTGGCTGTCTGTGATTAAAGAAATACAACAGGACAGAGCTGTTTTCTTTGCTAAGATTTATCTGAGCAATCAATGCGAGATACTCGTAGTCGTGCAGTGTATGGGACACGAGTGCTCGTTACTTAGAGAGTTGGGTACAGCTGCGTGCCTAACGCTGGCAATCCCCTAGTCGACAGCTTGAGAGAGGTGCACGGCAGAAGATCGGCTTGAAAAACTTCAAGACTCAACCCCAGGTCGCTACAATATGTTATAAAATTGATTTTTTGTTTCTAAAAAGAACTACGACAATAATATAAACAGAAGCTCGGATTTGTTCCTCGTGATTGAAGGAATGCATATTAACAGCGATATCGTCCTATTTTAAGGTTACGGGGTTAATCGGCGTTACTAGTTCTGCAAAGAAAGCAGTGTGACAGAGGAAGAACGCTGAATGCTGGGGGCGTGGCGTGGAAGGTAGGGGGCGTGGGAGGCCGAATCTTCAACCTGCAGTCAGTGGAAATTGTGCTGCAGCACCAAAGTGGCCGACGTGGCTTTCTCAAGGTCTGGGAGCTTGGGTTTGAATTAGGATACGATTACTACGCCAGGTGGGGGTCAGCTGATAAGGAGCCCTCAGTACTTTAACAAGGGGAAAAAGAGAGTTGGATTATTAAACAAAATCGTGATGTGCTGTTTCTCTCAGTATTTTCTTAAGAGTATGTATTAATTCATGCCGCAATCTCCTTTACACCATTTATTCAGTTTTACACTATCAAGGAGAAGAAGTTAATGCAAAAACTTTAAGTACAAAGCCGGATCACAGAGGATAAACAAGGGACACTATTTTATCCATGAAACGGTTCAGAGAATTTAGATTTAAATTTCAGGCTAGCCAAGCAATCCTAAGAAACGTTAGGGAAAAGGACTTACAGATCCATACAACAGTTTCCTCATAGCGTTTTTAATGTCTTTATTTCTAAAGCTATAAATCAAGGGGTTAATCATGGGTAAAAATACAGCGTAGGACAGAGTGATGAGCGTTCTTGCCTGGAAAGAAACTGCTTCAGATCTGACGAGTGCGTACATAAAAGCGCTGGACACGTAAAAAGTAAAGACCGATAGCAGATGTGAGCTGCACGTAAGAAAGGCTTTCCGCCGACCATCTCTGGATGCAATTTTAAGAATCGAGATTAAGATTTTCGAATAAGAAACAACCACGAACACAAATGGGAAGTTAATTCCTACTAGCGCAAGAGTAAGTCCGAGCTGGATGACTTCGCTGGTGTCCGAACACGCCAGCAGCAACACGGGGGGAAAGTCGCAGAAGCAATAAGGAATCGTGTATGGGCCACAGAATTGCAGATGAAGAGTCTGATAAACCGAGACGGCCGGGTAGCTAAAACCTGACAACCAAGTACAGCCGGCTAGCAGAATGCATGTCTTGTTAGTTATAATGCTGCTGTAACGCAAGGGGTTGCATATTGCGACATAACGGTCAAATGCCATCACCGCCAGCATGAAACAAACCGTGCACTCCGACGACAGAAAGACATACATCTGTAGGAAACACGCCGAAAATGAAATTATGTTGTCGTGAAGCAGGAACGCGGATAACATTTTCGGACTCACTGTTGTCGTGGTCACTAAATCGACAAGAGACAAATTAGCGATAAAAAAGTACATAGGAGTGTGCAATCTGCGGTCAGCCACAATCAGCACGATAACACATACGTTTCCTAATAAGGTAAATACATAAATGATCAAAAATAAAGCAAACAATTCTTTTTCATAACTTTCAAGACCAGGGATTCCACCAATAATAAATTCTGTAGCTGTGATTAAAGATCCGTTCATTTGTGGCATCTGAAGGAGATAAGAAGGAGCTGTCAGAGGAAAGAATAACACAGTTAAGGTGTAGTAATCGTTGAAAATAACTCTTCAAAGCCTGAATATTTTTCAAACCTATACCAGCTATAAAACATTTAATCAAATTCAACATGTTTAATATCAGTAGTCGAGGGGACAATATCTAATGACAGTTTCCCGTTAACTGAAATCAATTGTCATGGAGTTATATTAATTTGCTTCTAATTTGTTAAGAGATACCTCCCCCGTTTTACTCAGTTACACTGTAACTGTGAATTTCAACATTCATGACAAGCGAAGCAATTCAATGTGTCTGCCATCATGAATTACTTAACATGGAATTCAGACACTTCTTTGAAAGACCAGGTTTGCCAGACGTCCCTTATATACGGGTCATGTCCCATATTTGATCATTTTGTCCCCTGTCCCATACTGACCTTGCAGGGACACCCCAATGTCCCTTATTTAGTTCATTTTCAAATTTTATAAAACTAATATATTTTTACTACATTCTTACGGTACTTAGTTCTAACTTTATAAGTAATTATACTTTCTTTTCTCAGATTCTCTTGATGAAAATAACCCAAATGTAGCGAGGAAACTAGTGTTTGCTGCCTGTTTGTGACTCGTTCAGTCGCTGTGGTTGGCTGAGGACAGCGACACTCTTACCGTTTTGCTCTCCAGCCGCGCTGGTGTGCAGTTCTAGATCAGCATTGCAGCATACAGTGACTGTCAACAAAGTGTGTTGTTACTACTTGCCATGGCCCACTTTTTTTCTAACTGCCTGTATTAAATAATAATATTTCTCTGTTGTCTGTATTAAATAAATATTTTCAAATGATTTCACTTTTACAGAATTTTTTTAGCTTGTATTAAATAATTTTTGAATGATTTTAATTTTGTTTTCCTCATAACCCATTTATCTTTTTAACTACCTTTATATAATATATTGGTCTGGGTGTGTAGGGGGCATGTATACATTTATATATACAGTATATAGTAATATAGAGAGAGATTTTAAGAGTGTCCTGTATTTCTAATTTTCTAATCTGGCAACCCTATGAAAGAATAACATTTTAAATTAAGCATTGATTCTTTATAAATATCAAATATTGTTTGCTACTTTATATCATAACATTTAAGTCATGATTTACACTGAGGATAATTTTATTACTTTTTTAATTCATGCAGTACAAATTAATATTATGTCATAAATATGCTTTTTTCAAAATTATTTCCTGTACATTATTAATGGAGTTAATATTATATGCTTCTTCTGCAACATTTTGCTGGTACACTAAATAACATATTCAAATGTAATTACAAATAAGATGTTTGTACCAATATAGAATAAAAGTTTGTCTTTATTTATTAACTAAATGCCATGCTTTTTATAATGCACCAATTAAAACAAGGATAGACGTATTTTTAAGGGAGCTGTTACTTTAGAATGGAGTTGACTCTTACCTGTGACTTGTTATGTCTTTTGGTAGCCTAAAACAAATTCATAAAAAATGAATACAGGGTGAAGACATCCACAGTGTAAGCCCAAAGGTGTATTAGCCCTTCTTATCTCTTTGTTGTGCTGTGGGCAATGGAGTGAGTGCCAGTCATCACTGGGACTAATTATCTATCCATCTATTTCTAAACCCATTTATTCAAGATATGGATTGTGGGGACTTGAGCCTATTGGGATTAATTACAATTTAAAAAAAGTTTTTTTTCTAATGTGGATGCTAATAGACATGTTACAGTTAATGAACACATAGTAAGTATTAAACCAAATGCTCTAATATACTGTACATATTTTATGGTTGGTATATGGCTTTTACCAACTGCCATTGACCAATTATTCAAATCAATATGTCAGTATTTATTTTATGTAGTGCCATTAAGAGCATGAATCATCACAGGGAAGTTTACTTAGTAAATAACGAAGAATACAGAGGAAAAATTAGTAAAAATTATGAGGAAAGAAATGAAAATGGCAGTATTTACAGACAATAAGAGGATCTTCAAATCAAACTCAATTTTATTTGTCACATACAAATTTTACATATGGTACAATATGAAGTGAAAAGGTTTGTTGTTAGACTCCAGTGACTGTGCATCTAAGAAAAATCTAAAGGACAAACCATCAATACATGACTTTATACATAACAACAAAAATTAATGTAATTAAAAATATGTGATAAATAATAAAGATAATTTAGCTTAAATAACTTAATGTAAGAGAGTTAACAATAGGACATCATGTAGTTACTTTCCTTATTCAAGATGAGGATGCACTATAGATGGAAGCTCCTCCTCAGTTCCTCTGAACTGGGCCTTAGGGATATGTACAGTTTTCCTGACCGCAGCACAGAGAAGAGGCCATTGTTGGGATGGCTGGTATCACTGGTCATTTTCTTTGTCCTGGTCCTACATTGCTTGGTGTAGATGTCCTGGAAGTTAGGGAGTGCACACCCAATGATGTGTTCAGCAGATCCCACCACTCTCTGCAGAGATTTGTGCTACCTTTGCATGCTGCTCCCAAACCAGTAAGTAATGCTACCTGTCAGGAACCTTTCAATGGTGGATATGTAGAAGTCCTTTAGTAATTGGGAGAACAACCTGAAATCCCTGAGGAATCTGAAGAGATAAAGACATTGTTGAGCCTTCTTTACCAAAGTGTTCATATGTTTGGATCATGTTAGGTTTTCTGTGATGTGGACAGCAAGGTATCTGATAGCACTGGAGTGCTATTAATACTGAGGTGATGGTAGTGCCTCTGTTGTTTTTTCACAAGCTCCCCAATTAGTGTTAGGGCTCTTTTATACTTCACCCTCAGAACGTGTTCACATATGCATCATGGCTGCCATGCATTCCCAGCATTCTTTTGACGGGTCCTGTGAGCAGGTCCTCAGATATTAACGCGATGCGTGTGCGAGTTGCTGTTCCGGCAAAAAGTCGGGGGGCACAGTGGGATAAAAGTTGGAATGTGACGTCAGAGTCTCTGTTTACTATCTACATGTGACAGAAAGGCACTTTGAAGATCCTCCGGGATCGATGTGCCTGCTTCGATGTTTGATGAATGGTTCGATGTGGTGAAGCAAAATTCCAACATACAAATGCATTCGTGGTGCTTTTACATTCAAGCGTCACATATTCCCCATCGTAATGACACGATACATTTTAAAAGTCTCACATACAATCTTCTGTGCTGTCTTTTTTTTGCACCTTCACAACAGCAACAGAATGTACAGCGCTGTATCTGAGCCACAGAGAAAAAAATTAAGGACATGGTGAAAAGGTGTATTTTATTATTAAAGTGGAAATTTCGGCTTTAATCCCTTAGTTTAGTTTATCATTAAAGTAGGCCGTTGTAAACGTCATCTTAAAATCGACCCAGATGTTAATCACTATGTGCTTCTAAGGCTTCCTCCTGACCTGACAGCAGCGACAAGCAGCAATAGGTCACCACACAAAACACATTAAATATATGATATTCCAACTCTCTGCACATTTAGAATCCTTAGATTTATACTTGATATCACTTTCATGATGAAATGCATTAAAGTATGTATGTTACATTTTACAGATAAATCGTTAATTTCATTTAAATAATGAATACTATTAATAATTACACACATGGGGGTGACACAGTGGCAGAGTGGTAGAGCTGCTGTCTTGCAGGGAGTCATGTCGCTAGTGTTCCCTGCCTGGAGTTTACATGTTTTCCTGCTGGGTTTCCACGTTGTTCTCCGGTTTCCTTCCAAAGATATGCAGATTTGGGGATTTGGTAACTCTAAAATGACGCCAGCATGTATGTGAGTGCTTGTATTCACCTTGCGATTAGCTAATGCCCCGTCCAGGGATTGTTTCTGCCACGTGCCAAATGCTAGCTGGAATGGGCACATCCCTGGATTGATGGATTTAATCATTAAGCATCCTTTTCAGAGAGGATAAGGTGTCCTCGGAATTTAATGGATGTTCCAGGCAATCTCACCATGATGATATCTCACACTGCCACCTGGTGGAATCATTCAGGTTTATGTAAAGTATGAGCGCAAGTATGAACAGTAAAACGCTTGTGTAGCAGTAGCATCCACTGGAGCATGCGTTGCGTCGCGTGAAGTAAAAACCTGGCCTTAGATTCTTGTGCAGCCTTTTATATATAGAAGAAGTACAACAGAGGACTTAGAACACAACCATATTGAGTGCCTGTGTTAAAGGTGAAGGAAAATGAATTGCAACCACCCAGTTGAACCACTTGGGGTCTGCCTGTCAGGAAGTTAAAAATCCAGTAACACAAGGAAATGTTCAGACACAGGATCTTGAGCTTGGTGATGAGCTTAGAGCAGTTTATTGTGATAGAAGTAAGTAGAAGTAAGTTTCAAGTTTGAAAAGCACATATGAGAAGGATACTCAAGAACAGAATGTAACAATAAACAGTTCAAAGTAACAGAAATTGATAAATTATGTGTATATCTTTCATGGCTAGAAAAGTATTAGCAATACAGTGTTGTTGAAAAGCAGGGAATGTTTAAAGTCATACTAGAGCAAAGGGAAAATGTTGTTAATGTCCTCTCAATACAGGGGTTCTCAACGTCGGTCCTGGGGGCCCCCTGTCGCTGCAAGTTTTTGTTCCAACCAGCTTCTGTTTTTAATTGAACTCCTGGGCTAATTAAGTGAACTGATATTTCCCAAGTTCTGTGTTTAAGGAACAATATATTAATTAGAAAACTAAGTTTGCTAAATATATATATATATATATATATATAAATGTACCAAGCAGTTATATAGGAATAATGTATTTTTTTTCTTTTTAATAGTATTTTCAACTTGATTTTCATTCTATTTTTCTAGATGTTCTAATTGTTTAATTAATCCATTATTTACTAATTAGTGGGTCTGACTCTCAAGTAGCTGCAGCCTTTGATTATTCAGTGTTGTTTGCCTGGGTGTCTGCTCTGCTCGTTTTAAGTTGTCATTATTAAGATACAATGAAGAGGAAAAAACTGCACAGAGAAAGGGCAAAGTAGAATGAAATCAACAAAAGAGAGTAAAGAATTTAAATCTAGAGCAAAAGCAGAAATATTTATAAATGTCTTATAAATGTAAATTTCATGCTGCTATTCCTTTCTGAATGTCGAATAAAAGAAAAACAAATACCAGCTAATTAAATGAGATCAGTGTTATCAGGTGTTGTCACTGATTAGGAATCTGGTTGGAACAAAAACCTGCAACCACAGGGGGTCCCCTGGACCAACGTTAAGAACCTCTGTCTTAATAGAAAAGAATCAAATATTTACATTAAAAACAATACAAATTACATATGTTATACAGCATATGTAGTATTCTTTGCATTTATTTTACACTTTTTCTAAATATTTCAAATAAATGAAAAATAGGAAACATTTTTACTTTACAGTTTATATTTACTAATACTTAATAATATTGTACACACTATAGAATTTTTTATGAGGTCCACAACTATTGCATATACGGTACATGTGACTTCTAATTTATCCATTTAAACGTGAAAGGCCTGAACTCTCTTGTCAGGCCTTGTTTTTGCAGAGTACCTTTTTAATACATATTATTACTACATCTGGTATTGTACTCATTCAGTTTCTTTAGCAAAGCCTATTCTCGCATCAACAGGCATAAGTCATCATAGTACTCTTGGTGAGATGCCAGTCCTTCTCGTGGTAAACATATACACAAACCTTTATTCAGGTCGAGGTAATTTCAATTCATCTGTACATTCTGAAGTCAATTTCTTCCTTTCTGGGAATCAATGTCTAAACTACCTGCATCAGCACCATAGGAGTAGCTCCATTAGAGGAATTTCAAGGACCTCGCAGAACAACTTCGATATATAGTCCACTCATGTCCTGAGTTTGTCCCTGTCTCTCTTCAAGTTTAACTAAGCCTGGGGAACCTCAGATGTGAGGTGCTTAGGACCCAACCATAGTAAATTGCTAAGTAATCTCAAGTGGTTCAAATTACTCTTGTCAATCAGAAGCTATAAACCAATATTCTCCAATATTACCTAGCTTATCACCTTGTCATAGAAAGTCGGACACTCCATAACATGAGGGATAAGCCAATCAACTTTTACCCAAGAGCTTGCCTATTCTATACTTGCCTCCACTTCACTGCTTAAATCTGAGCAAGTCATTTAACCTGTCCAGGTGGCAAGTCTGAAAAAAAATATATAATCCACTGTATTACAGCTCTGTAAATGTAAGGTGTCTCGGGATCATCTTCATCATGCAATGGCAATTTATAATAAAAGTTGGAATCTAAAGCTTATGGCTATGATCCTAAGTATTGGAGCAATAGATTCCACCTCATGTAAAGACTGCAAGCCCCTCCTTTCCAGGAATGGACAGTAATGTCAGATTTGGAAGTATGGATTCATATTCCAGCTTTATGATACTTATCTTCAAACCATTTACATGCACATTAAACAGAACGGCCACATTCTTTAGCAGACATGGACACTCATAATGTTGTTAGATAATTTGCTTGACTCAGACATATAGATAGATAGATACTTTATCTTTAAATATTAAGCATATGTGTCTTTGTTTGGGAGACATATATGATATGTGTGCATCCTGAGAGCTGATGTTTCCAAAAGACAGACATCAAATAGAAAACACCCTGCCTATAATATTTTAGAAAACAGAAACTGTCACTGAAGTCATACATAAAATTTGCTGCATTTCTGAAAATTAACTATGCATAGATATGACAGAATCAGAAAAGCACCACTGATCATCAACCTCAGCTCCAACATATTTGTTGGATTAACTTCCATAAATAATTCCCATCTAAATGTACAGGAGAGGATAGTTTTTTTTCTTTCTGAAATCAATGTCTGGCTGTTTCCTTTGTTATGACCACTTTTAATTGATTGGATTTATTGAAAATGAAGATGCACTGGGCTCAGTATTTGAGCCCAGGCTAATAGCCAAGAGCATTGCATAGATCTACTAGTTAATGCTGCAAAAATGTCTCTTAAATGATGCCTTAAAATCTGCACTAATCAACATGATTGACAATTAGCAACCTTTCCCCATTTTTGTCTTGTTGTGACACTTGGTACCTTCTGCTATATTGTCAAAGCTTTTCCTCTACTTCAGGAAAGAATAAGTCAGAATATATGAGCAATTATGGCAGATTCAGTGTCAAAACAACACATGAAGGATTAATGGCCAGAGTCTGTTTGAAAGGTGGTAGGTGGCCACTTACACCTGATAGAACAGACTTTGACTACATAAGAAGTGCAAAAAAATAATGAACTGATTTTCATGTAATTGTATTCTGGTTTGTTATTTTGTCTTATTTATTTGCACCGGCCCTCTGATATTAAACAGTTGACATGCAGTGTTACAGATCTGAAATCAGAGCTGGAATTTTTTTTGTACAGTATATCATTTTTCTGTTGTATATAATTAATGTATGTGTTTTATAATTTATTGGTGTTGCATTTGGTGCTAGTTTGTACATTTTTCTTATTTTATGATTTCTGTTTTTTATTTTCTTGTAGCTTTTTTTCTTGTCAATGAATCCATTTTTGCTGCTCTTTTTCCTAGAATCAGGACACTTTCATGTTGGTAATATATTTTGTGTCTCCCCACAGTCCCATTTTTGTGTATATTGGTTTGTTTAGTAGTTGTTTTATGGTTGCTATGAGGTGACATCCAAGACTGCACACTGTGTAACATCACGGGTCATTATGTGTAAAAGCTGAAGGTTTCAATTTCTAAATGATCCTTGTTTGTAGGTGTTTCTAAAGACAAATATAATCACATGTAGGTTTTTGGGGTTTGGGCAAAATTTAGGCTCTGAATTTTGGGTACCACTTTAGATTTTCAGTTTTGACGCTAGGTTTCTGAATTTGCTGAAACAACTTCTGACTTAGTGACGGCTCCTATTTATCCTTCTTCTCTTTGCCCTTGTGGCATGCATTTCCCCTTATGTGACACAGCAGTTGAATTATAAGACATTTCTAATTTTTTAAAATATCATTTACACACAAACGGGTCTTTGTACCATTGCAGGTATGAATCCCCACTGGAAAATTATGTCCCAATTATAAAAGTTCTCTTCTTCATTAATTAGTGTGCCACGAGATCTCAGATTTCTTTCATACTGTAGTAAAATGAAAACAGAAGTGTTATCTTTTCAACATAAAGGTGTGAGTGCTATAAAATATGTATTTTCCAGAAAATGTTTATCAGGTAAATGTAATTTTTTTAAGCAAAGAGAAAACAAATATTACAACACATTATTAGTTAAGATAGATTACTCTTTTAAGAGTATTGCTATTATTTAAAGATTTGAAGTAAAATGTGGCTCTGAAAAGATAAAAACAACTATTTTAAAAACATTTTATAAATAAAACTGTGAAAATTGTATAAAAAATTGTAGATAGCACTCAGTTTTATTTTGGGTATTGATGATAGGTGGCATAGTGCTGCAGGTGATAGTAAGATTGCCTCGTACTCCTGGCTCTCCCATTCAATTTATAACTGAGCACGCAGCATGTAGAGTTTACATATATTTTTGTGTCTTTCATCTGCACTGCAATACATCCATCCATCCATTATCCAACCCGCTGTATCCTAACCACAGGGTCACGGGGGTCTGCTGGAGCCAATCCCAGCCAACACAGGGCACAAGGCAGGAAACAAACCCACCACAGCACTGCAATACAGAAATGTGCTATTAAATAGACTGGTAGTTTTTCATTTCTGTAATGGGTAATGTGATGTTTGGTGATGATATCACTCTGTTCAAGTCTGGTTCTGGCTTTATGTCTAAGGCAAGCAGAGAGATTCTACCTTCCCACAGTTCTGATCAGATTAAAACAGCTTTGGAAAATAAGGAAATAGTTGGTGGGTGTTTGTTGCTATTACTATTTACCTTTTAGAAACAATAAACCTAAGAAGATTGCTAAATTTAATAATGTTACATTTGCTTTGGCATTTCCTGTATATAGGAATCAATCAGTTCTCTAACAATTTGTGATCTGTAGCATGGCTTGTTTTATGTTAAAGAGCTGAAAAGTCAATTATTAGCTCAATCACTCCCAAATTGTATTTGGTGAAGACAAAAATAAAGTTAAAGCAATAATAAAATAATAATAACAAACACAATACATATTTTCACACTATATGCATAATATTAATATAACAACATGACTAAATATTTGCCTTTCTATTAATATAAAGTATGGGAACAATTCTAATGATGCTTCATGACATCAGCCAAATCAAGAGATACTTCTAAAAGCAGTACAGCAGCACAGGGACATCATTATGCATCGCGTGAAGTTGTACCTGTGAGGATTTTCATCAGGCAGTAATTGCTTCAAAAAAGCACTCATTATCAATTCTTTAGGGGCACCCTAATTAAATAAATATCTGTGAATCTACAAAAGGTCTTTGACTTTCATTCTCATTCTCAACACTAGCACCAGCAAGTTGGGTATGTGTGAATTTTTACTTTTAAATTTGTAAGAAATGTTGTTATATCTTTATAGTTTCAGAAAAGGAAGGCTGTTTTTATTTAGTATAACAGAGTTGTCATGAAAATTTATGTTAAGCAGGATGCATGCTAAGATACATTAGCAAAGATTAAATAGATTAACAGGATTTATTTGTTAATGTGTAATCAACTGTTCTGTCTACACAATTTATTTTACACATTATGATCATTATTTTGGCCTGATTTCTTTTTTCTATTTGTATGAAATTGTACATGTTTAACAATACTCTTCCGTCTAATAATGTATATCACAGCTCACTCTGTCTCTATTTCCTCGTACTAAATGCTCCAGAGACAGGGAAGAGTGAAATAAAAAGGGCTGAGAACTTCCAGCACATCCATGCACAGAAAAGAGGATCAGCTCTGAGACCGCTGGAGTTATCTCCTATGTGCGTGGAGTTGTACAGCACAAAAAAAAGTAAGTTGTAACATTGATTATATAAAAATGTTTAGATATTTTTTACTTTTATTTCCCAGAAAAACATTCTGATCGAGCCACTAAAGTTTGTTGTGTTTTTCGACTGTACATTTTAATAGGTGGAACTGTAGACACCACAATGAAACCCATTCAGTTGTTACCACTGCACACCATGTGACTCTAATTGTATTACTGGTCTGTAATTGGAAAGTGCCTTCCAATGATTTTAAATTACATTTATTTGAATGTGGATCCTTTGTTTATTTAAACTAAAAACTAGCAATAGTATTGCAACAGCTTTAGGATTTATGAACCATCAGAGATTAGTTTATTCAGAGATATAAATCAAATTACCATTCTCTGTTAAATTTCCAATAGCAAATCCAACACATGTGTTATTTTAATGAAAAGCTGCCTTTGGGTTATGTGAATATGATGCTTGAAAATCAACTAAGCAACTTATTATCTTGATCACATTTGGTTTTTTTTTTTATTTAAAATTCTACACTTTATTCCTTTTTCATCTATTATTATTTCAGCTCCCACTGGGTGGCAAACCTTTTGTGAACATGGGATCCTCCAATCAAACGGTCACTACCATTTCTGAATTTATCGTCAATGGGTTTTCTGGACTGCAGGATGAACAGTCCCAAATCATAATTTTTGTGTTACTTTTTGTCATTTATATAATTGTGTTACTGGGAAACCTCTCAATTTTAATCCTAATTAAACTGGACGAGGCTCTTCATACACCCATGTACATGCTTATTAGTGTTTTAGCATGTGTGGATATATGCATTCCTTCTGTGACTGTGCCAAAAATGCTGACTAATTTTGTATTCCACACCAAAGCCATACTTTTTGGAGCCTGTTTCACTCAAATGGTTTTCTATATTGGCATTGGTACAATGGAATCCTTTCTACTTATGGTCATGGCATATGACCGGTATGTAGCAATATGCAATCCCTTACACTATCCAACCATAATGACCACAAATCATATTGTGAAATTATGCTTCTTATGTTGGATCGGTGGTATGATGACCCCAATGGTGCCTTTGTATCTTGCTTTAAGGTTACCCTTTTGTGGACCCAATATAGTTTTGCACTCATTTTGTGATTATTCAGCAGTGGTCAGGCTAGCTTGTGCTGATGTCACTTTAAATGCCATTGTTTCATTGACCATAGCCATGTCCGTGTTGTTAATTCCTTTAGCTTTTATAGTCTTTTCTTATTTTAAAATAATTAGGTCTGTTCTTAAAGTAGCCTCTTCCGAAGGACGCCGAAAGGCATTTTCCACTTGCGCTGCTCACTTGTTTGTTATCACCATTTTCTACCTTGTTGCAGTGTTTGTCTTTATTTCTTATAGAATCTCAGGGTTCTCTGCTGATACACGCATTATGGCAGCAGTGCTCCAGAATCTGATACCTCCCATGGTGAACCCTGTCATCTACTGCCTGAAAACAAAAGACATTCAGAAAAGTTTTTTCAGACTTCTTCACCGAAGAAGAGTAACAAAGAATGATAATTAAGGTACAAGTTGCTTTAAAATAGAGAGTGTGTTTTGATCTTACTATTTACAGGTTTGCTTCAAGCTGACAATGCCTGCATGATAATCACACTTGTGATTTTTACCACAACAGTTTGAGTCTGTGTTGGAGAATTGATTTTGGATAAACAATTTAGCAAGACAAACCTGAGTTGTTTTTAAGGTCATCACACTTGAATTGGAGCCATAAAAACCTTGACTGAGTCTGTATTTCTGAAAGGCCACCTCTGGCTTATGTTCATATTCTTTAAGGATGATATAAAAAAGGTTAATTTACAATGAAAGAACACTGTGATCTCATTACATTTTATGATAAATAAAGGCTTTTTTTCTGCAGCACACTGCACTCTCACCTTTTCTACTTTGAGTAATTCTTTAGAAACAACCATTTATCTAGACAGGTAACACAGTGTTGCATTAAATCAAAAAATGGGTATAAAAATCCAGCCTCAGTAAATCATTTAATAAGCGTGTGCTCTAATTCCTAAACAGGATATGAAACTTACTATAATATATCCTGATATTCTAAGTTAAGAAGAGGTATGTATTGAATTAACAGTAATAATAAAAATAATATATAATAACATCTTGAAACAACTTATTCCTGTTCGGGGTTGAGAGGACTCGAGACCTATCCCTGACACATCTGAAACACATAAAATTTGAGAAATAAAAGGAGACCAATCAGTCCGTCAAGCCTGTTTGTTTAGCTACTAACTAAGCTGGCCTTCTGGTACAAGACCTAACCCAGATGAGACACTGTAACACTTTGTCATGAAGTTTAAATTTAAAACTGGAAAAAAAAATCAAACTGCTCTTAACTTAAAGCCAACTGTTATTTACAGTATGTAGGTGGTTACACCACTAAATCTATTATGCTAAATTTTCTCTGAAAACAAATTTTAAAAACTTCCTGTTCAGCAGAGCTGAATATGTTTGGATTTCCATGAGACTGGGTGAGGTGATGTACAGAAGCTTTAAAGGATGTTTTTGATTTTAATCCGTTTTTATCAAGTGTACATTGTATACTGTGTAATTATTAATGATGCACTTTTTGTTGCATTATGTTTATCACTATGTAAAGATAATTGACTCTAAGAGTTTAAATTGCAGTGCATTAAGGTACTAGCCTGCCATAAATGAACTGTGCACAACAAATGACATAGTGCTCATCTTACTAAAATGTATGAAGTTCAAATGCTTTAGGAATTTTGCATTTTACCTTCTTTTACTGCCTAATGCCATTTTTTGTGAAACCCATACCTTTGTGTTAATGTGTATTTTTATAATTTGCAAAATAAATTGTATTTTGGTATTTAACAAATACATTTTCTTTTTCTGTTCTAATTTTTAATATCTAATCATGTTCCCTACATGTCTACTGTATATCATATATTTTAGCACCTCATCCACTAAAAGTTTATTACTGGTTCTGGTCTGTTTTTTGATGAATGAAATTCAAGTGAAAAAGTTCATCCATCCATTTGTTTTCTGAGCTGGCTTTTCCACTACAGAGCAATGGTTACCTGTGGCCTATACTGGCAACACAGCAGCCACTAACCTATTTTGGGATGCCAGTCCATCACAGGGCATACATGGTATAGAATGCGAAGATTGGGCCTATTGTGACTCTTCGATCAAGCTTCTCTAAACTCAGGTCATTGGGTATGTGGAGGAAATTATGTGAAAGAAAACAAATTGACCCCCCACTACATGCCACCTAGCCAGAAGGTCAGTCTAGCATTTTGATGCAATAGAAGGAGCCACTGTTGTGTTGCCTTGTCTTGTAGTGCACCATATTAAACAGTAATGGAACTGAAAAAGTTGGCTTACAAGTGTTTGACAATTTAGAAATCTTTTCTGGATGCTATAATAAAAAAGAAAAAAAGATCATTATGCAGTAAGATGGACTTTATCTGGCACAAATGACCCACTGACTAAAGCACTCAACCATACCGTAACTATTGTTGCTTTTCCCATGAACTCAGTTGTTAATCACTAGAATTAAATTTCACACATGCTGGAGCCCACCACACATGGTGTGTTTTCACTGCTGGGTTCGTATTTTCATAGTGGAAAGATATGAAAAGTAGTGTCAGTGAAGATATCTAACCATCCATGGTGTCAAAAATCATATTTGTAAATGAAGGCTTCATCTATTCTGTAATATCATGCTTATCAGTGTAAAGTCAGTGTAATCTTTTTTTTTTTTTTTTGCTTTATAATTTATTCACATACAATATATTTATCAGATCTTGATGTCTACATTTCCAATGAAAATCAGCATTATAATATGTAAAGATTCACCCAATTATAACACATTTTTATTCTCAAAGTTAAAATAATTTAAAGTACATCTCTGAACAGTGTTAAGTATATATATTTTAAATATCTATATATATAAAAGTCAATGTGTGTATGTATGTATGTTCCAGCATCACTTTCAAATGGCTGGAGTGATTTTCCTGAAACTTGGTGCACATGTTCCTCATTGGCTGACTAAAAATACTGCAGGGTGAAATCAACTCTAACCCACCCTCTTCTGGGTAGGGTGAAGGGTGATCTTGCGATCATGTATGCATGTTATCATTCAGTTGACACTCGGAATGACCCCCAGAGCGCGAACTGGAGGTGACTGCCAGCATTCCTTATGTTTGAGTGCCACCGCGCCCCTGTTGCTTTTGAAATTAAATAGAGTTGGCTGGTTCTGAGCATCATCTAGATAATAACATACATACAAGGCCACAAGACAAACACATTAGTGAGTCTTCATTGTTTGTTAATTGATTTTTATTTTTAAAGTTGTGGGTTTTTTAATTATATTTCTCAAACAATTACAAAAAAAAACAATTTAAATAAATAATGCCATCTTATCAGGTTGTGGAATTGTCTTCTAAAAATACAAGGAATAACAAAGAAAAGTTTCAGTGTTGTGTAATTTATCTTCAAATTAAAGTCATTATTTTGCTTTAGAATGTATTAATTTTATGCTAAATGTTGTAAATCAATTTAACAAGATTTTAAAAATATTTATAGTAAAAGGATGTGTGATGTATGGCACAGTGTGATGGTACAATACTCACAATTAGAAACAACAAAAATTGGCATACTCAAGTCAATTAGAGTCACTGTGTTCCTTTAAAATCCCTTAAGATAAATTAAAAGCTGACACAAGTCTATTCAGAGTTTGTAAACACAATGAAGTCCTTAAGGGACAGAAACGGCTTTGTTGACTCCTGAAATAATTCCTTGAGAATTCACTGAGACAGAAGCTCGAGTTCCACACAAAATGTCAAATAGCAGTGGGGCAAAGTAGCTGTCACATCTGAAGACATTTTGAGACTGGCATTGGTCCCTGGTGATAAATCTGGTAATCTCAGTTTGCAGATTTGAAGTTACATAACTAAATCTAGGGGTACATTTTCCTCTAATGCTTTGACAGTAAATCACATATTCTATTACCCACATGCAAAGTTTTATTTTTATTTAAAATGTTCAAGGCACACACTATACCATACCCTTCCAATGAGTGCCTTCATATAATAACATCTCTGTAATTTCATGTATATTATTCATTCACATTTGCCTTATTAAGTATTTTTTTTTTAATTTGCAGTACTGGGTATACAGTATTTCTGTTTCTAATTATACAAATAATCCCTAAACTCTGAACTAGAATTAGGTTTACTTGCTGGCTGATGTGTAGATTAAAGACCCCAGTATAGAGAATAGGACTGAAGAAAAGAAACTTTTCTTATAAAAAAAAACAGTGTTGTATTATAAATTAATAAAAAATTCAACACATCCATCATCCAACCTGCTATAACCTAACTGCAGGGTCACGGGGGTCTGCTGGAGCCAATCCCAGTCAACACAGGGTGCAAGGCAGGAAACAAACCCCGGCAGATGCCAGCCCACCGCAGGGCACACACACACACTAGGGACAATTTAGGATCGCCATACCATACCAAATTAAATTTAGATCAGAATAATAACAAATAAACAGCATGCACAAGATAAATCAATAATGCATACACACATAAGAAAGACATATAATTAAGAGAAATACGGTGCTTAAAATACAGAATTTTTTGGAAGTTTCTAAGCCAAGGAACAAAAACAATCTGCAGGAGTTCCAGGCTAAAAGACCCCCAAAGGCCCCCACAGAGCATCATACTGAACATAAACATTCTTAAGTAGTTCTTTATTGGTTTTTTTGTTAGGCTTCATCTTAGAGGATTTGACAAAGTGGGTCTTGTGACAAGTTGAGGTATCCGGTGTTATTCAGACATCACAGGCAGCTGCTTGGGGCTTTGATCAGGTGGTGGTGTCACAGAACCAGAAAAGAAAACAGAGGAAAGTAAAGATTATTAAAGACTGCAGATTCACTGAAGAGAATGATAATTCTATGTATATCTAGGATATTAAGAGCTGAAGTAAACTGAAGCTACAAAAAAACTATTTAAAAAATAGGATTTTAGGAGTTTGTTAAAATATTCCATAGTATTAGTCTGGCGAAACTCTTTTGGTAGCATATTCCAGATTTTTGTTGAATAACAGCAAAAGGCTGCCTCACCACTTCTTTTATGCTTGGCTCTTCAAATTATAAGCAGACCACCATTAGAAGATCTCAAGTTACAACTTGGAGTGTTGGGGGACAGGTTCACCAAGATGTAGGAAACAACAAGGTTATTTAAGGCTTGATACACCATTAGTAGAATTTTAAAGTTAGTTCTAAAGGACAAGGGTAGCCAGTGTAGCAATGCTAAAATTAGAAAGAAGTGCTCAGATTCTCTTTTTCTGGTTAAGATTCTTTCTGCTGCATTCTGAACTAAATGCAACTGATTGATATCTTGATATGTGATTAACACATAGAGCTTTTTAAAAAATATTAGAAGTACTCTGATATTAACCCATCCTTCACTGTAACATCTTCAAAATCAGAGGGCCAGAGCTTGTATGGCAGGGTCCAAGGACAGGCCAATCAGGTCTATGTCAGGTCACATTCATGAATATACCTTCAATTGGCCAGTTTAGATTCACCAGTTAATATGACATGACTGTATTTGAGATGTGGGAAGAAAACCAGAAACAGATTTTAGGAGAACATGCAAATTCCTTTTATTCCTCAAACCAGGAATTCAACCTCAGCACTCTGAAGCAGAGAGACAGCTGTGACACCACCATGTTATTCACCCCTTAAAAATAACTCCTTTAAACATCTGAGTGCTGATTTTTATTAATTTTAAGTAGATTATAGTACTAGGGTGTTGTACCGTGTTATACAAACGTTATGCATGTCCTGGAAGTCAGTATTCAAGTCAGTTTATTTTTCCTGCTGCCTGATTCAGGAAACTGTATCATGGTTCTGTGAAACTATATTCTTTGTTATTTACTGCTTATCTGTTTGCTGCTTATTCATAGATCTTCTAACTGATCACAAACAAAGTTTACAAAGTGGAAAAGTAAATCTACAATAAGTGGGGGCATTTATATAACTACAAAGATAAAGATACGGTAATTAAACTTAAGCATTTTGTTGCCATATTTTCCAATAGTACTGTAAGAGGAAAATAAAGGTATACTGAAGAGCAAGCAAATGATTTTACACCTGGGAATGCAAACAGGAGATGAGAACCAAACTAATCAAATATTGTGGTAAGGAGAGAATTGTACAGTGCATGTTCCTTGGTTAAATTCAATTGTTTGTTTTTTATTAGGATGATTCTGAATATTTTTGGGTGGCACGGTGGTGCAGTGGGTAGCGCTGCTTCCTCGCAGTAAGGAGACCCGGGTTCGCTTCCCAGGTCTTCCCTACATGGAGTTTGCATGTTCTCCCAGTGTCTGCATGGGTTTCCTCTGGGTGCTCCAGTTTCCTCCCACAGTCCAAAGACATGCAGGTTAGGTGCATGGGCGATCCTAGTGTCCCGTGTGTGTGCCCTGCAGTGGGCTGGCACCCTGCCCGGGGATATGTTCCTGCCTTGTGCCCTGTGTTTGCTGGGATTGGCTCCAGCAGACCTCCGTGTCTCTGTAGTTAGGATATAGCGAGTTGGACAACGGCTGACTGACTGAATATTTTTGTTCAGCATTCTTACTAAATCAGCAATTGAGTATAATAGCTTCATCTGATGCTCATTTGAATTCAAGTAACAGGGCCCATTAGTTTTGCAATATAAATGTTGCATAATATGTAGAAGGAAAATTTTTATATTAACATGAGAGGATAGGAAATTAGCATAAAGAGCCATAAAAAGTAATTAAAAGCTTCTAAAACATTAGATTAAGCATAAATTAGAATGTTAAGCAAATAATATAGGTCAAGCAAATAGTTAACTAAAAATCAGTTATATTGTATTATTTCTTAGGCTTACAGTAAAATTTAAAACCAGCTTTGGACAGGATAAGAGTTTGAGAACACCTGTGATTCAAGGCTAGGAAGTGATAAAACAGAGGAGATGCCTCTGAAAGGCTCGTATCGAAAAGCAGCTGGGCTGATGAATCAGCAGAAAGGCAACAAAAGGCTTTTGCTGTAAGCAAGGTCACACTGACCTAATGCATGAAGAGAAAATCTTAGTAAATTCAGGCATTAACAAAAATATTAGAAGAATATATTAGAAATTAACTTTAGTGTAGAAATTAAGACAAATCAAGCATGCCAAGCAATGATTAAATGAAACCAACATACTATACTTCTTTTTAATTAAAGCTTAAGCTTCAGGTCACTATTATAAAAAGTTTGGAAGGTTTAAGAAAGAAAATGATGAGAGGAAACCCATATATGGAATTGAAGCCTTGGCCAGTTAGAGAAAATGGGAGCAGCATAGAAAAATAATAAATTCCACAAGGGGGCCAGTGATAGGAAAAGTAAGGAGATGATAAGGATTCCCATGGGAACTCAAGGTTCGGCTGGACAGGAGTAGAAGGGAGTCAGAGAAGATGGGCAAAAGAGCTCATTATAGCGAGGTCAGAAAAGATAGGAAATGACATAAGAAAAGCCCAAAGATGGTAAGAGGAAGCCATCCACCTAGTCTTAGACCAATCAAAATAAGCCGAACAGACACTAACAGGAATAATGGACAGTAAAACCAGTTGCAGAATGAGCTAATCGAACGAGGTAAAAATGATAAGAAATTCAATTGCTGTAATGTTTAGCGCTCGATCTCATTCAGCCGAATTGGGTTGAGTCCGTGTTGTTGATTTATTGCAATAAAGCCTTAAAACTCTGTCTGTCTATCTCGAGTCCTAATAGCCTTTATTTTTAGGTAAAAAGCCTTCTGATGATGAATTTTTCTCCACGACAAATATCATTTCAGCAATTTAGTTATTTAATTGGACTCAATAACCCCTTTAAAATGGCACTGAATAGGTTCATCTGTGCTGTCATATATTAATTACTGTGTGGACAATGTCACTGTCAACAAAAGAATTAAGGCCTACCCAAATGAGAAACAATGGATGAATAGTGAAATCAAACAGCTGCTCAGGGAAAGGGACAAAGCCTTCAAATTAGGAGACACCTCAGCCTATAGAGATGCCAGAGCTAACCTCAAGAAGGGCATCAAGTCTGCTAAACTAATGTACAAACAACGGATTGAGGAGGACTTTGACAGTAACTCAAACTCACAGCGGATGTGGCAAGGCATCTGATTAATCACGGATTACAAAAAGAAAAATGACATACAATACACACTGGCCAATAACAATGCCAACCTAGCAGAGGAACTTAACAGTTTCTTTGCCCAGTTTCTTTGCACAATCAATGCAGATGCTGTGGAGAGAGTTTCCAGCTTTCAGATTCTAGGAGTCACCATCACAGAGGACCTGTCCTGGGCTGACAACAACTTGGCTATAACAGGCAAAGCACAACAACGTCTCTTTTTTCTCAGGAAGCTAAGGAGAGCTGACCTCCCCCAGAAGCTGCTGGTTAATTTCTATAGATGCACTACAGAGAGCATCTTAACTAACTGCATGATTGCCTGGTATAACAGCTGCACCAAGGCTGTTAAAGAAGCCCTGCAGCGGATTGTAAAAACAGCAGAGGCCATTATTGGGTCTGTACTGCCATCACTCGAACTCTTGTATAAGACTCGCTGTGTGAGAAGGGCCAAAAATATTCTCAAGGACAAAACTCATCCTGGAAATTCTTTGTTTGAGCTCCTCCCGTCAGGAAGACGCTTTAGGTCAATCCATGTACGCACAACTAGACTAAAAAATACCTTTTTCCCATCTGCCATAAACTTTCTGAACTCTGAATCTCCTCAGTCTGAGATCATTTTTAATTGAACATGTGCAGTGAGCTATATTGGTAATGTGTAATATACTAATGTATTACAATATAGAATATGTAATGTACTATTCATTAACAGGTGCAATAACAATTTATGCTGCTGTACTTTGAGCAATAATAATTTGCTCAGGTTACTTGATCATTTAACACTGTATACGACATATTTGGAATTATTTGACATTTCTTTAAATGCACCTTGGGGCTGTCACAAAAAGTAATTTTGTTGTGTTACACAATGACAATAAAGTGCTTGAACTTGAATTAATGACTGCAATTACTGCCATCAGTTGTACAACAAGACAGTTGTATACACTAAATTCAGCTATACTACTGAGTTTGGTGTGTCCCCTCAACATTTTCTTTCCAGTCTCCATCTGGCCCCCCTGCTGAACATTTTCTGGAGGTGCCACTGTTCCAATGACCCTGCGAGTTGCAAAGAATAATGAGGAACCCCGACATTCACCCCCCACAGACAGACTCTCATATATGGATTTGTATTCTTTATTGTTCATTTATAGAAGACCATATATTAATACTGTACATTGCATTAATTTGAGGTTTTTTAATATAGACCAACAAATGTAATATCCTGTGCAAATGTCATTCACTCTGACTGTAAGCATGTCTCAAAGGCAGGCAATTGAAGCAACAGGTATTAGCTTTGAAAATTTCTGAATGTGGGTGGGTGCTGGCAAACCCGGGTCTTGTTCTTATTTTTACATTTTCTCTTTTCCATAGTTGACAGTTTGTGTTTTATTTTTGAAAATTTATTTCTGTGAATCCTAAATGTTCTCTTGTTAAGCTTCAATGCAAAACGGGTCACAAAAAAGAAAACCAATGCTTTCTGCACAGAAACCTCCTCAAGATTGAACACACCAGGATCTTTATTAATTTATGCACCTGCGGGCAAAACCAAAAATATTGTTTTATCAAGAAGTATTGAAATGGTAGCCATGCTGCAACATTAAAAATATAAATATTAAATAAATGTAAAACAATTTGATAAATTGTAAGGATTTTAACTTAATGTAAATTTAAAAATACAATATTAACTAATCAACACAGTTTGACATTTAAATTTCAAGAAATCCTGTAAGTTTCCATAAACTGTGTCACACATTTGTGTGGATCATTCTCTGGGCTCATCTGAGGTAGGTACTACCACCTCGGATTGAGATGGGGAGCTCACGCTAACCTTCACCTCTATTGTTCTTCTACAGTACACAGAAGACACCCAGTGAGGGAAAAAGACTCCTCCCCTTCCTGTCTCCTACCTATAAAGCCTGCAGCTGCCAGAAGGAGGTGTTCAGACTTGAAAGAATGCACCGCAGGACAGAGCTCCTTTCACCCTGACCAGAACTAAACAATTGCCTAGCCTGATGGCTTTCTTATCTTGATTATTTGAGTTCTTGTATTGGCACGCGTGGCACTTTTTTGTTACTTTTGAAGAGAGAATTAAACACGGATAACCGAGTGGGAAACCCAACATTTTTTACCAAACTTACAGTGCTTTACTCTACCACAATTGTTATAAAACAAGTAACAATGAGTACTTCAAGTTAGTAAACGTATAACTATTAGAAGGGCAATTAGAAAAAAAGCAGTAAATCCTCAAAGCAGATATTTGCGAATATTATACAAAAAAGATTAGTGTGGTGTTCCTGATGATATGGTTATTCCACAACCCATCCACTAATCCTTTAATGCCAAGGGGATCAGAATCTTGGGACTGGTACTGCCTGTATATCTGATATTTATTGTACACCAAATGATGTCATTACTACATAAACTTACAGTTTTCATGTAACTGTCATCATCTTATATGTGGAAAATGCTATTTGAAAGTAGATAGGTATGTACTGTATATGATTTACCAAGTGGTCTTGAGTGTATGAAAATTAGAGGGAGAAGGGGGACTACGACAGATTTAAGTGAGTTTGAACATGGCATGGTAATGGATGGTACATATGCTGATATGATAGTATCAGAAACTGCAACCCTGGTCTCAGATATAACAGTATCACTGGGGCATTGAGAATGGGCCATTAATCAAAAAATCAATTCATCAATGGTGGTCCTGATGTCAGGAATAGACTCCTGATTAAAATTCTTGGCAGAAGATGACACAACTTGCTATGAGTAATAGGCAAACTACCTAATGGTAGAGCATATCAAAAGTGACAACTGCAGGAATTATGGGGGTGACTAATTACGTGGCAAAGAGTTGTACAGTGCCAGGACTGTGATTCTGGATGGTCAACTGTAGGCACAGAGGGCACAGTGCAACAGTTTACAATATGATTTGATTTTCTTAAGATTATGTAAATAAAGACTAGAACTGAAAATGATAATAATGTAATGAAAAGGTTTATAGTATGATGCTGGCCTAATTCATCACACCTTAACGTGATATCATGCAAATTAATTTCATACTAAAACAAAGAGATGTAGTTGTAGTGGGCTAATGAATACAATGGGCAATGGAATAAGATAAAAAAAAAACTCTAATGCAGAGGTCTGATGATTCCTTAGTGTTTGTTTCATAAAACATTTGCAAAATGATTTGTGTTCACTTCTGCAAAAATCGTGCCGTTGACACAAAAAGAAAGGTATTTAATTCTTGTCTGGAAGTACTTTCATGTTTTAATTCTGCATGTCATTTAGTCATTTAGCACAGTCTGTTATTTTGAATCTAAATTAAGATCTTTACTGAAAAAAAAACCAAATCACTCGAAGTGTGCATACCCTCGACTAGGATAAGGTGGTTGCTACTGTAGGTAATAAACAGCCTAAGGTTTGGTAGCAGTGAGTTTCTGTGTACTGAGTTTTCTGTGTACTTTTGAGCACGTATGACTGAGGATCATCTTTCAGGCTCATCAGAGGTATGTAGAGCTGTCATTAATATATTGTCTCTTTCTTTCTTCTTAGTTCTGAGAAAATACCTAGTGAGAACAACTGACTCCAACCATTCTGAGTCCTATATAGCCAGATATCCCTGGAAGGAGGAGTTTCACTTTGGTACAAATCAGACAAGAAGGCAGAGCTCCTCAAAGCCAGACCCACTCAACCGAACAGCAGTTATGAGTTGAAAGAAAGCTATAGTCTGTATTTCATTATTTGATTCCATCATACTGTATTTCTTTGTTTCAGTCTTTTTATTTCAAGTAAACAGAACATCCTGGTTGGCATCCCAACATTTTTAGGGTCAGATCTTTATTCCTACACTCTGCACACCCTATACTATGTATGCTTTTATGTATACATAGGAGTTTCCTGTCTCTTTATTT
Source organism: Polypterus bichir lapradei (assembly GCA_026402145.1). Lineage (NCBI taxonomy): Eukaryota > Metazoa > Chordata > Cladistia > Polypteriformes > Polypteridae > Polypterus > Polypterus bichir. The sequence continues at coordinate 26,437,058 of JANRMT010062834.1, read as the reverse complement.
CTTAGTTGTGGTGTAGAAGTGCAGGACCAACTGAGGTTTCCATAAGGAGTACTAGGCATCTGACCACTGTGCTTGTATGCAGCATTTTCACATTCTTCTATTCAAAGTAGCTCAAAGGTTCCAATTTTTCTAATTTTGTGTGCATACTACCATACTTAACCTACTGTTAACATCTTGGCAGTCAGTGGAAACACATAATGAACTACCAGAACTTCTGCATTGTTTGCCCTATTAGTGAATGTCTCAATAACTTCTCAAAAAGGAAAGCCAATTTGTCAGATACATTTTGAACATATACATTTATAGGAAATGGATTTTCATTGTGGAAAACTAATTTATCTGAATAACGCTTGGGTGAATGCATTAAAGTTAAACAACTGGTCAAAACAGCTTTATACGATATTCACCTGTTGTGAAAAAATGCAGAGTCCTGTTGAGAAAAATTACAGTAAGTAAATTATTTTCAATAATTAAGACAAATTGGCATTGCCCTCTTTTTCTTTGGCATAGCACATGAGACTTTTACTGCAGCTTCAGACATGACACTGGGGAAAGCTTTGTGCAACACCTGGTTGGGTAAATTGGCAGATACCACCATAATCAAAAAGATGGAAGAACTGTTTCGATAGGACATTATTGTTTGTCTTTTTGTTTTGCTGTATTGTCCTTTGTTCCCACATTCATACTCTTATTTCAACAATCCTATGTTTGATATTTTGACCTCTTCAACTTCTTTTGGGATTAGCAGATGGTTCAAAAGCAACCATTACCGCCCATCACCCTCCCAACATTTGACAGTGTTAAATCATTTATAATCCAGCGATATTTGTAAAGTGTCTGGATACCTTTGAGCTTGTTACTACATTTAACATTCATGTTATGTCACACAAAGTGATGTTGCTACAGTCACTATCTTCATAAAAGTTTTCATTTGTCATAACTAACTATGGAGGTGCACCCTGGTGATTTTGGCAACTGCATTGACAATTATAGCTTTAAAGACCGACTCAGGAGTGACACTCTTTAGCCAGGGGCTACTTCTGTAATTGGTTTTGCTAGATGAATTGACAAATTCACTTTCATTCAACAATGAAGGATTTCCTTCCAGGGGCAGCATTACACTGGGGCATGTGCCCTGGCTATGAAATGGTGTGCCCTAGCCATTAAAGCACTTATTTGGGTAAAATCATTCATGCATTCAAGTAGTAAAATTATGAATGTTAATTGATCATCAAGCATCCAAACACATTAGACATTCAATGCATTTGATTGATTGCTATCACGTTATTCATTAAACCTATTACTTTTATGATTTAAACCCTTAGAAGCATGAACACAGCTGTTGAAATTTTTCAAGAAAGGTTAGCATATTGCTACTGTTTGGAATTTATAAACCAATTGTGGTGGACAGCCTGCACCCTTGCCCAGCCAGGGCAACTTATTAATGGAAGGGTCGAGGAAGAAAACGTACTCAGGGCATTATCTCTGCCAGATCACTAGATGGCTGCCTCCCTGGGTTGTTACAGCACCACAGATTCCCACAGGGCACGCTGGGAGTTGGAGTTTGGTGGCTCAGCCCTGTTCAATTCTGAATGTGCCACCAGTGGGTGCCCTACTATCTCAGGCTCCCACCTCATCCAAAAGTTCTCTCAGAACAGGCTTACAGGATGCTGGAAGTACTGCGGGTGCAGCATAAAAGCAGCTTGCTGCTGCAGTTCCAGGAGCCAGAGTCAGGAGTTAGAGGGACAAAGCTTGCTGGAGGAAGGAGGAAGCAGAGAGAGAGAGAGAGTGAGAAAAAAGAAAAGAAGACAAAGTGCTGTATGCTTCTTGATACTGTGCTGTGGGAAATACTAAAATGAAGAGTTTCCCAAGACAAAATAAAAGCCTGCGTGTTGTTGGACTTGTGCCAGTGTCTCTCTGTGTCAGGTTTGGGGAGCTGAAGCACCCTCTATAAGCCACACAATAGATATTGTAATTTACAGTATAACTACATATGGGTCTCAGCAAAGAAGCACATAAAAACCCAATGGTACTCGTTAGTTAGTGGTGGCTTTTAATGTCATCATTATCATTCCAACTCTTGGAGGTATTGCACAGTATTATTATCAAAAACTGTAGGATGTTAAATTATAAGTTCAATATATTTCACATTCACATGGTTCATTTTAGTTTTCATTATTTCTGTTCTGGGATTTAAAGTTGTTTTACTGTCATTTTATTAATACGTTTTAAAAGTTTTCTGTGCAAGAAGTAATTAAGCATTATGCAGTTTAGTGATTTTTCCTTTAACAAATATTTTCAGTGAAAGTTTTGACTTACATATAAACTCTGGTTATGAACATCGGCATGAACAGGACTCAGTCATAACCCAAGGGCCACCAGTAATCCTATTTGGTATATCTTAGGGCTTTAGCTGGAACTTGAGAGCAGTAGCTGCATGCTGTGGCAGAGCAAGACACACAAACATGTGGGCAGGAGATTGCAGAAATCTTAATTCTTTCAGAGGCTGAAAATTAAACTGGAATTTAGACCAGTGTTAAATATTTGGCTCAGAAATGAATGAATAAGAGCAGTTCCTTTATTTGTGATGTACTAAGATTGATTAATTGCCTCATCAGCACAGTCACAACACATATAACTATATATATGGACATGTCTGGCTAGTTTTTCAGACCTAGTTAATCTTGTTGGATGCATACGAGAAACCAAACTTCAATGGAGCATTTAAGTTAGGAGGACTTAACATTGAGTCTCATTGTTGTTGTTTGTTGAGGTGTGGGGAGATGCTGGGGCAGGTAAGCACCTGAATTTATTTTGAAACAGATGGTAAAAGAGAGGGATATGTTTACCTCACTTACTTCAGAATTAAGGAGAGCCATTCTTTTTATGGTGTCAATTTTTAAAACCAAGTAAAATGGTCACATTAAGAAAAAGGTCAAAACCCCTGATTTAAGAAAATTTGCCAATTTCAGGGTACAGTACTTGACCACAGTGGAAGTGAGTGGAACAATTATTGACGAGTATGCTAAAAGCAGTAAAGTTCAATGTAAGGGTGAGAAGGAATATGTGTTCTCAGGTGTTGAGCAGATGCAGTATCACTGCGTTTCTGTCAGGGGTTCCCAAGGGATATAGGAGAGGTAAGTTTCTGCCAGTAAGGGCAAATTCAGAGAATTTACAGAAGTGCTTGCAAGGTTGGAAAATATCTTTGGAGCTCACTCTGTTATTATCTGTGTTTTCTGGAATTTTGACATGTAGCAGTCCATATGAAGTGATTCTATAATTGCTACTGATGCTACAGTGCAGGAGAAAACTGTATTATTGCAGAGATTCATACAATGATGGTGTTCCATAATATTGCATTATTTAGTCTTTAAGGTAAAAACATGTATTTTTATGCCTAGCATTTTAAGGTTAATAGGGATTTTATTGTCACAAGTACAGATTACAGTAAAATTCTTACTTGCATGTGTTAATCAACATGCATCATGTTGCAATTGTCTGGTGCCATAATTAGCTTGAAACTTACTGTACTTCTTCCTTACCTGAAAAAACACAGAACACAATTTACAAAACTATCTACCTTTAGATTTCATGCATAAGGACATTATATAAATTAAAGGCCAGGTCAGGTTGGGGAGCATGCAACACTGTTTGTCTTGGTAAAGTTCTATATTACTCTAATTTGCCCTTTTGCGTTCTTTATTGTGTAGCCTTTTTCTGAATGCCTCAAATCCCATAGACTTACAACAGTTTATAAGGCATTGTACTTTATAACTTCTCCACACCTTTCTTTCTACATCTATAACCTCAGGCAATTACATAAAGTAAAAGACAAACAGGAGTAATGTTACAACTTTAAATAATAATTATAGAAAATATTTCTAAAATAATAACAATAAGCAAAGTAAATTTGAATATTGGCAACCATACAACCTGATAAATGCTGATGTGTAGTTTCAGGTGGCACACAAACTTGTTAGTTACTAAAATATCTTTAGTTATGTCATCATTTTTAGTCAGTTTTCTTAAGAACAGGCCACATGCCTATCTCATTATGGCTTCTGCATTGTGCTTCTTAGAGTGGTCTTCTTTTCAGACCATGGTGTGTGAGATGCTCCTTCATGGTGATGGTATAAGAGAAATAAGGAGGGGTAAAGCAGCCAAATTTATACATTCTTTGTCTAACACTTTACACCAATAGGGTGTCATGCTACAGAATGGCCTCTGATTCAAACCAATCGGAAAAACAGCCATACTTCAGACCAATGGGGTACACCATACTTTTCACACCTGCCCCCAAAACCATTTGCTGAGCTGGTATTGCCAGCTAGGTAGTCTGGCTTTCCTGTGGGAGTTGATTAAGAGAGTCCGGCAGAGAATCACTTGCCATACTAGTTTTCGGCAATTCCCCTGACACTGTCATAAAATTACAAAGACTCAGTCCTAAACGGGGTTGGGTAGCCAAAATATCAAACACCACTGTTCCTATCAATGATATAACACTAATATTACATTGCTTTGTCTAAATTACAAATAAAGACGTTCAAAATATGTATCAACTTATATACAAAATTTCACACAACAACAATAGAAAGAAAAATTCTGCTTGGTTGAAGTAATAAGTTGACACTTGTTTTGTATATTAGATGCAATGTTACATATTCCATCCATTTTCCAACCCGCTGAATCCGAACACAGGGTCACGGGGGTCTGCTGGAGCCAATCCCAGCCAATACAGGGCACAAGGCAGGAACCAATCCCGGGCAGGGTGCCAACCCACCGCAGATATTCCATCCAATTCTAGAAAATAGTTGCTGGCTGTTCCAAACATTACAAGAAAATTCATTGAGACTCATTCTGCTACATTGAACATACAGTGCAGGTAAGAAAGTTGTGTACACGCCGGTAAGCAATTGTGTAAAAGCAACTGGGCAAGCATGTTAATGCACATTTGGTGCCTCGAAATCTGGACAACTCGATGATTACATAATTCATAAGAGAAGTCATGGAGCAAATCATCATGAAGAAGAAACGAGATTAGATACGCTAATGCTAAAAATTAAAACAAATGTACCAGAGATGGGTCTGTCATGAAAACATGCCCTCTAATTACTGTAAAGGTTAATTCTGTTAGTCTTCACTGCCTCCATTGCCCACAATATGGATGAATAAAGGCGCACACAGCTAGTGCAGAGACTAACAGTAAGTCATGTATGTCTTTTTCATACTTTGGTAATATAATAGGTAGCATTACATATATTTTTACCATTAATGCTGTGCCTTATTTCTTTTTTTTTTAAGTCTTCACTTGCCCCTCCAGCCATCTACTGTGCTGATACTGTGCTGGACCCTGGCAGGAAAAGGAGCCTGGAGCTGCCACTCCTTGAAATGCTTTTATGGCTTTCTTACAAAATCTTTAAAGCACAGTTTCAGAGAACCCATTAGTCTTTTTCTGGTGACAAGTTCTCTGTAAATAATGATTTTTAGGATTTCCCAAATGCACCGTAGCCATCAGAAGCAGCATGCTCATGCTTGAGATAATGGCCTGTGAGAGGACCTCAATTTTGAAAATCTCGTTTGTCGTATAAAATCCAGGGGATAAGAGAATATTGTAAACTGTTATCTTGAGCTGCATTGTAAACCTGTCTTTTTTCCCACATGCACAAGAAGAACTAAGAAAAGAGGCAGATTGCATTTGTTATACAATTGTTTGCCTCTGTGCCCAAGGAGAGATTGTGACTTTTTGATCCATGATAGGTGACCTGCTTAATGACATCCAACTTACAGTCAGTGGTAATAGCTGGAGGCAAATCAAGAGCCAGTTCAAAATCTCTGCAGGCCTGAGACAAACAGTCCAGCCGTATCTGCAGATACTCTGGATTACGAGTTACACAAACTCTAGTCTTAGCTCTTAGTAGATTCAATAGCCCTCTGTCTGATCTTTCACACAGGCACATACTGTATCCTCAATTGATGACCCTAATGCCCGATTCAGTAGCAGGGAGAATAAGATTCCAAAAGGGGTGGGTACAAGTAAGATGACTTTGTGTAGTCTGTAACCTGATCGTTTGACAACATACACACTGAATGAATGTTGTAAAGATGTGTAAGGTATCACCGTACAGCTATACTAATTTGTAAAGATTCAATTTTTCATATGATTTTTACATTTGTTTTTTGCAATAAGATGTTTGTTGCCTTAACGTCACTGAAATGGCAAGCAGTTTCAGAATAGATTAAAAAATGCAGCAATGTTTTTAATTTCTCACAAACTCCGTCCTTTCATTCTGTAGCCATTAATGTGCAAGGCATAAACTATATGGCATAATCCATGATGAAACATAACATGCAAGCTTCAAAACTGCATTAGTGCCTCCCAAAGCTTTATAACAAGGCCATTTAGAGCAGCAGTTTGCTAAGAAACCAAAGACACGCTAATTGCTCTGAGTTACATTGTAGCCGCCTTATAATTAGGCTGAGAATAGTTAATGAGAACTGTGGAAGGCAGCCTCAGTCACGTTGGAGCTTATTAGTTCTATTGTTGTTATTGCTATTAAGGGTAATCTGGGACTAACAGGATTGCAGGTAAATACTGAGGAGTGATGACTTGAGGTGAACATGCTGTATACTGTAGAATAAAAACGGATTTATTTTGAACGTTATCTGATTACATTTTTGGTCTTAAATAGAAATTATGGCATACTGAACTACAATATGATATTTGTTGATCAAATATTAGTATTTATGTACAGTAAAATATTATATTATTAAGTTATATTATATATTTTGATAAATGTAATATGTTATTTCAGTTGGCACAATAGCACAATGAAAATATTGTTTATTAACAGGAAATGAGACCATTGATGTTTTCAGAACAGAAAAGAAAAATTCATTTTGTAATTATTTAAACTTGTTTGTTATGCTAGTACAGTAGATGAGAGTATTGTCAAGGCTTGTATTGAGACTGGTGTGCTTTACGTATGGAGTTCGCATGTTTCTCATTTTCTTCATGATTCCAAAGGCATGCTTTCCAGTTGGCTTGTGTTTCTAAAGGTGCTCTGGAATAATAATATGCGTGTTCTGTGACTAACATTTCACTAAAGCCTGTTATGTCCCATAAGGGCTGGGAAAGACACCAAGTTCTTCCAATCTAGAAGAGAAAAAGCAGGTCAGAAGATACTATAAATCAATTATTCTATACAATGGACATTTTCAGATCTACTCATTTAATTTAAGAAAAAAATACATTAATCCTTTGCAAATCTAAATTTATTAAATGAAGACTGAAGAACCATTGCTTTATTATAGCATATATTTTCGGCAGAAGAACTCAGATGTCTTATGAGTTTATATGGTGGATGCAGCATTCATAAGCATTCTAGCAAACAGCATAATTGTCGGGATTTGTCCCTAAAGGAAACACCCACTAAAACTACAAACACTTACAATACTATTCATTACCCCCAAGAGGCAAACCTTGCTAAAATTAACTTTAATTATAAATAACAGACATCAAAACAATTAGTAAATATCAAACTAGAAAACAAATGAGTAAAAACACGATTGGTTAATAAACCAAATTAACCAAACCAAAGAATCAAAACATAATTAACAAAAGAGACTGTTATTAGATATTAAAGTGTCTGAGGACTTTTGTGAGAAGAATGAAAGAGCAGTAGATGTTGAACAAAAGCAAAACATGTGGTCAGGAACTGGCAGAGCAAAATAACTTGGTAACAAATTAAAAAAGGGACAGGACAAAACTGAAAACTTCAGGGTGCCAGTAAGTCACTTAACATTAGTTTCTACTTGAGAAGTAAGTTAACTCTGATGAAAATTCTGGGATGTAGATTTAAACCGAAAGAGATAACAGGTGATCTGACCTCCACTGTATTTATAGCTTTGCAGCAGCAACACAAAAGAGGTGGTCACGTGACACTACATGGAATGTCACATAAACAATAGAAATAAGGTGAGAATCAAGTAAATCTTTGCCAACACAAATCAAAACAAAAAATAAACCACAGAAACAAATCTCTGAGTGAAAAACCATAAATAATACAAAATATATGTATAAAAAACATAGGCAGTATGTAACATTCCTCACCAAGCACTTTGAGCTGTAACAGGAACCACTGTGTCCTTGTATTGGTCCCTCTGGTAAATTCAATAGTAAACAATGAACCTGTTTCTTGTTAAAAATCTTATTTACTGCTTTTCTTACAGAAAGTGTCCAACCATCTACACAATTGAAAAAGGGAAACAGCATGCATACTTTTTCAGGGAGCCAGTTCAAGCCATCAAAGACCTTATAACCCCCATTGTAGAACACTTCACATCACTCTGAGCACAGCCACATGGAGCTCCCTGTTTGAGCTCTTTCACAGGGCTTTAAAGACTCTTTTCAAATAAAACCAGACACAGCTGAACTCATTCTCATCCTGGGATTGCATATTATTTCTCCAGGTCTTAATGACCAAGTGACAGTTTAATCTTTCTCTTCATCTTCTCATGGCTGCTTTTTCTCACCTTTTCTCCTTTCATCTGCACACCTGATGAAGACTATACAGCCGAAACATTGTGTCTTTAACCTTCATTCCTTTTTTATTGATTTTATTAAAAGCAAGTAACATTCCATACAATCAAATCAAACTTAACAAGACTAAATTTAATTTAACCCCACCCAAGAGACAGAGGGGAAGGCCAACAGCCAGAATAAAACTTTAAGAGTAGAAAAGAGGGAAGGGAATCCTTTTCCCCAAATGTAAATGCTTATTCTAAAATGTTATTGATTAGAACCTACCAGGTTTAAAAAAAGATTTAAACAGATCCTCTAGGTGAGAATTTGGTTTTTTTTCAGTTTCAAATAGTATATAACATCAGTTACCCACTGATTTAAAAGAGGTGTGCTAGTATTCTTCCAGCTGAGCTATAAGTCTACGTGCCAATAGTGCAGTAAAGGCAATTGCAGTTTGTTTGGCCTTCACCACTTTAAGCCCATCTGAGAGTTCACCAAACACAGCTATTAGTGGATTAGGAGTGATTGTGACACCAAGGCTCTCTGATAGACATTTTTGTCCAGAATGATGCTAATTTGGTACACCCCCAAAACATGTGGCCCAGTGAGGCTGTAGCTCAATTGCAATGTTTGCAGGTTGGATCTTGCCCTGAAAACATTGTGGACAATTTTAAATGAGATTGATGTGCTCAATAAAAGATTTTACGTTGAATAATTGCAAGCTTTGCACATATGAAGCTTGAGAGAATTCTGTGTGTGGCTGCCTTCCACTCCATTTCTGAAATGTTGAGTGAGAGATACTTTTTCCACTGTACTCTGGGATCTTTGAAAGGAAGGGACTTTAAAATGTTTTTATATATTTTAGAAAAGCTGTCTGAGTCTTCAAGAGTGATCAATATTTCTTCTGGAATAGAAATAGGTGGGAGGTGAGGAAAATTGGGCAGATTTAATTTAGCAAAGTTTCTAATTTGGAGATTAGTGGAAAAATTGTGTTGATGGAAAGCTAAATTTTGAGTTTAATTGTTCGTAGGATGCAAAAACATTATTATATAAAAATCTGTAAATGATTTAATCCCATACGTTTTCCAAACATAAAAAGCTGTGTAAGTTTGAGAGGGTGGAAAAAGGTGGTTATCATGTAGAGGTGTCAGAGATAAAAGCTTCTTTATCTTGAAGTGCTTACTACATTGGTTCCATATTCTGAGTGAATGAAGGACAATTGGGTTGTTAGTATATTGACAATAACTTGTATTGACTGGCGTACAAAGCAAGGAATATAAAGAATTAAAGCGGAATTTTATTTCTATTGTGGACCAAATTTGTGTGTATTCTTCTATTTGGGTCAATGTCCAGATTTTTATACCTCATATATTTGCTGCCCAGTAATAAACGTGAAACTGGGTAGAGCCACACCAGCTTCTGCTTTGGATCATTAGAGCGTCATCCTTTGGATGTGTGGATATTTTGAATTGTAAATTAATAAGGTTATGATTGCATCTAATAAGAAATGATTTGTTAATGTATATGGGGATGCTTTGAAATAGAAAAAAAAGTCAGGAAGGATATTCATCTTGACAGTGTTAGTTCTCCCTGCTAAAATGAGATGCAGGGTAGACCATCTACGCACGTCTTGTTTAAGTTTTTCCATGCGTACAGCAAAATTTTATTCAAAAAGAGCTTTATATTTTCTTGTGATGTTTACCGCTAGGTATTTAAACTGATCTACAGTGATAAAAGGGCAGGTGTCTAATCTAATGTTATGTGCTAAAGAATTAAATAGAAAAAGGACACTTTTATTCAAATTAATTTTGAGTACAGGTATCGTTTGAAATTCTGGTAGTGCTGCTAGGACTGCAGGCACAGTATTTTGTGGATCTGATATACATTGTACCATATCATCTGCATATAGTGATATTTTCTGTTCTAGTCCTTCTCTGATAATCCCCTTTATCTCAGATGCATTTTGAAAGTGAACAGCCAATGGTTCAATGGCAATTGCAAATAGTGGTAACAAGTGGCATCCTTGTTTAGTACCACGTTCTAGTTTGAAGTAGTCTGAATAAATGTTGTTAATACAAACAGAAGCTTCTGGACTGGTATATAGCAGTTTGATCCATGCATATATGTTCGGGCCAAACCCAAACTTGTGCAATGTAGTGAATAGGTAGTCCCATTCGATCATATTGAATGCTTTTTATGCATCCAAAGACAATTAGATCTCTGGGGTGTTAGACTTTATGGGTTAAAATATTGAACTAAAGAGGAGTCAAAGATTTGAAGCTAAGTGTCTGTCTTTAATAAATCCAGTTTGGTCTTGTGATATTACTGAAGGAAGCACTTTCTCAATCCTTCTAGCTAGAATTTGAGAGTATCTTAACATCATAATTCTGAAGTGAGGTTGGTCTGTAAGATGCACATTGTAGTAAGTCCTTATTTTTCTTTGGAAAGATGGCAATTAAAGTTTGGCAAAAAGTTAGGATTTTATTGTCACTAGCTACTATAAATGTTGTTAATAAAAGGGAGCTAACTTAGTTGAATTTTTTTTATAAAATTCGGCAGAGAAGCCATCAGGGCCTCCTGCATTCCCACTCTAAAGTGAATTTCTAGCATCTAGTAATTTTGAGAGTGACAGAGGTTTATCCAATTCCTCTGCACTGAGAGTATCTAGCTGTGGTATTTGTAATGCATCAAAAACTCATTAGATTGTGTCTTGTCTTCTTTAAACTGAGTAGAATATAAGGACTTATAGTAGTCTCTAAATGTGTGCATTATATTTTTATGGTCAATGATTCTGTGTTGGTAATTACTGGTATTGCATTACAAACTTCCTACTTGTGGATTTGTCGAGCTAAAATCTTATAAACATTCTCTCTGTGTTCATAGTAAAGATAGTAAAGATGTCACAATTTAAAAATGAGTTCCGTTTCTTTTGATGTCATGAGTTTGAGTTCTGATTGCAAAGCCTGACTTTTCCTATAAAGTGCCTCTTTTGGAGACCTGGCATGTTTTTGATCTATTCTGGTAATTTCACTGATTAACTTTGATGTCTTTTTGGTTTCTGATTGATTTTTGTGGGAGATGTATGATATAATCTGCCCTCTAAAAATGTCTTCAGAGTTTCCCCAGAGTATTCTTGCAGACACCTCTCAGGATGCATTTGTCTCTAAAAAATATCAACTCGTTTGGATATACATTCTGTACGGTTCTCATCAGCTAATTACAGGGGGGTGAGACACGAGTTGTGAGATGAGGCTTTCTTTCCTTTTTGGTGTTAAAATAATATTTAACTTAATTTTTCCTCTGTAAATGCACAATAACACAGCTCTACAATAACTCCTACAAACATATTACAGAGAAACTCCCACAAAACATACTATAGTGACTAATTAGAAAATTTTTAGAAAAGAGAACAAAATGAAATAACTACTACATTGTTTAGAGATGAAAAACGAAAGCCCAATAACTTTTGTCAGAAACTTCCTTTAAGTAAACCATTATGCTAATCTTTATCAGACATGTGTGTATTGGGATCACATTCAAGGTTCTGATGAGGTACGTTGTTCCACTCTGAGGTAAGAGGGGACATAGTCAGTAATAACCTTCTCGTTTCACCTGCAGCTCCTGACAAGAATGAAGCATGAATGAACCAACGTCTGCTTCACAAGTCCCACCTCTTCTGGGAGAGGCTCCATGTAAACAGTGTTTATAACAGAGAGGGTCACCATTTCACCAGGAACACAGAGGGAGAAACATTGTCACCAGTTTAGTGTAGAATCAAGAAGGGGATGTATGCTTAGGAATATATTCGTTAGATATTGCAGCTTTTACTAAACCAATTTAATATACATATAACTGAAGATGTAAATCAATCATATCTTAAAATAGTTTTTTTTTTTCCTCAGCTTTCAGCTTATATCAGAAGTCATCATTAGAGGAAAATAATTAGACATACAGGAATCCAAGAAAATATATAACAAATAAGCAGGGAAGAGTAGTCGGACGGTTAATTAATGAGGTTGGGTTTGGAGGGTTTGGTCATAATGTGTTATTTATTATGTGCATGTTCTTCTTTTAATATAGCATATAGCATCTTCTTTTCTTAGTATATACAGGCTTCAAAAGAAGAACATGCACATAATAAATAATATATATTATAACCTTTCCTAGATGGCACAGCAGCATTTTTATGAAGAAGAATGGAAAAATAACAATAAAGGAAGTATACACTTAGCTTCTTTAAATATCAGCTGACACACACAATAAAACAATTTTATGGGAAAAGCGTGCAGATGTGGGGTTCCTGCAGTTGGCTCTTGCCACTTCAAGAGTGCAGCAGTCAAGGTTCCTAGGTACTGACAAGAGTGATGTCTTCCATCTGTCTGTATGTGAACTCTCATTTTGCACAGCAATGCCGGAAAACTTTTTTTGGCTTTTTTATGTCTTCCTTTCAACAATAAAGTCCTCTTCGTTCGCTGAGCCCACTGCCACTTAAAAAGTGACAGATGATGTGATCAGACACTGGTGGACCTTGACCTTGGAATTCAGCTTATATCTCTTTGGAAGTTGTCCTTGGCTTTTTATCTGACCATTCTCACTATCCTTCTGGGGTCAATTTTTGTCTTGTGGTTGCATCCAGGGAAGTTGGCTACAATCCCACAGATCTTAAACTTCTTAATAATATTTGCAACTGTTGCCACATATACATCAAGCTCTTGAAAATGGTTCTATGGCCTGTGCCTTTAACACACTAGTCTATAATATTCTTGTTGATCTCTTTGGACAACTCTCTCTTTTGCATTCTCTGGTCATTTTCCAGTGTCGGACACACAATGATACCAAACAGCAGAGTGACGACTTTTCTCCATTTAAATAGGCTGAATGATTGATTACACGATTTAAGACATCTGTGATGCTAATTCAAGAAAACTGCTAGTTTGAAAAATCACTCAAATCCAATTATTTGTGATCTTTTATTAGAAAAATCTAAATGAAAACAGACTGTTCAGCCCAATAAAGCTTGCCAAGGCCCCTAGGAGGTGCCAAAACATGTATCCAGGCTATTTTAGAATATTTTTGTAGAATAAGAAATACTTGATCTCTTTTCATACTTGCTTTGATTTATTCAATGACATATCAAAGGAATGCAGGTGTACATAGGATGACTGCTTTCCATTTAATCATTTTTCAGGAGACATCTACATCTAGTCCTTTTCACTTCTATCTATTGTCACACACGTGCGCATGGGGAACAGTTTACAGGCTCAAATACTGCTATTTATCAGACTGATTCTCTCTCCTCTTGTTCTTCTGCAGTTCAGCCAAAGGCCCTGCCTATCAGTGACATCACCACCGGTCCACCCGCTAAGATCACTTCCAGCCATCCCTGATGATATCACTTCTGGTACACAGAATTCTCCTTCCTGCCACATCAGTTCCTGCTCTGGCCACCGGAACTCAACCTCTTCCTCTCCACTATATTTATATAGACTCACCCTGTTAGACCAGTTCAAACTGCCAAAACTTTCAGTATACGGGGTGGCCGTCCCCAAACCTTTTTCTTATCGGATGCCTTATTTTTTTATCAGACTATCTATCTATTATACTTACTTAATTTTAAAAATGAAAAATATTTTCTTATAATCAAAACATTGGAGGCTTTAAAAATCAATGTCTGTTCATCATGAAAACATAGGAATATATTTATTCGTAATCTTTTCATTTTTCATGTGAAAAGGTTGGATATTTTTACATTTGAACATTTCAAGATACTTAATATAAGTAAGTCAATATAAGATATACAGTACTATACAATATAACTGCCTAATGTTTGAAAATTCTAATCATGGAAATTATCTTACTAAATGTTACATTTTGTAATACTGATAGATTAAAAAAAGATGTTCACCATATGTAAGTATATACACTAGTTCAATTTATACAGTAATTGCTACAGGAAGGCACCTGTGAATCTAAGCTCTGACCACTGGGGGGTAGAATTGGACACAAAAAAAAAAAACAGGCACGTAAGAAGCGTGTCAATGAATTAGTCTCCAGTTTATAATTCATGGAATGTTGCATTAAGGTTTAAACATGTGTCACTGAGTGTTTATGTGCCTGTATTGTGTGCCCTTTAAGTATTTGAAGCATCTCAAATGTCTTTCAGTGTCTGTTAATATCTGAGAAAGTGTCATAATTACATAATGTTTTTAATATTATTAATATCATTTAAGGACAATTTAGTTTTTTCTTTACTCCATTAAGGGGTTGGAATATGAGGATTCAATTTAGCCAACCATCCATTATCCAACCCGCTATATCCTAACTACAGGGTCACGGGGTCTGCTGGAGTCAATCCCAGCCAACACAGGGCACAAGACAGGAAACAAACCCCTGGCAGGGCACCAGCCCACCGCAGGATTCCATTTATGCTATCAGAATTCTTCTAAAAACAAAATTCAAAATTGTTAACTTATTTTTACCTGTATCAAGACACTGTTTAAAGAATTAGGATTTTCATCTAACAAACCAGTCTAAGGAAGATAGCATTTTATTTTACCTTAGCATCAAAATGAAGTAATGTACACTCTTCAGTACAATAACTGAAAGTCAACAGGGAAAACCATTACTTTGTTTTTACCCAGAATGCCTACAGAGGGTAGAGAAAGGGCTTACTTTGGCAATATCATAAGAATTGGCTTGGCTTGAAATGAAAGTACGAAGTAAAACAAAACATTCTTCCTCATCGGTTTCTGGGTCCTGGAGTCTTTTTACAAGTAAAGAGAGCACTTTGGGGAATCATCATGATGGGTTTTGAAACCTTGAGCAGTTGATTCTGCAGCTTTCCTAAGGAAAAGAACAGCATCAGAGCTTGCGTTGGGCCAACGTCCACAGGATTCAGTCTCATCATGCATTATGACTGTTTTAAGCTGCTTCTGGCAAATGATGATCATAAGTGATCATCAAGCGTTTGTTATTAATACTGGATTAACTCCTTTCCTGGAATATATAAATAAGATGTTCATTTGCAGTGAACTCCTGACACATCACACTGACATAACTCACATTGTTAATCATTTGATAGCCCAAGAAAGTCCTTTCTGAAAGGAGAGAATCTCACTTAATCTGCAAAATGCAGAACTAAATGCAGGCTTTCAAACAGAACCTTGGTTTTGGTGAGATGAGATAAGGAATAAAAATTTTAGACTAATTACCTAATCATAGGAACATAAAACGTTTGACAAATGAGAGATACTATGCAGTCCACCTGGCTTGTTTGTTTAACCGATATCTAAACTGTCCCAATATCCCAACACTTCTAAAAGGTTTTCATGGTCACTGCTTCAACTCCATGTCTCAGTAGTTCGTTCCAGAGTCCCACAATCCTTTGAGTAAAGAAGTGCTTCCTGGTTTCAGTCCTAAGTGTACTTCCACTTCATTTTCACTGGTGTTTTTGAATTAATCATTTGCCATTAAGTTGAAAGAACATTGCAGGATCCACATTATCGATACCTTTGGGGATTTTGAAGAGCTGGATTAGGTCTAATGTTTGGTCTAAAGGTTAGCTATAATGATATACAGATACCTATTATTTGCTTTGGAAAAAAGGCCCAAAAAATACCAAAATATTTTAAACTTTAATATTCAGCATTGGCATCCAGTCACAAATTTATTTTGTGGGGTCTGTTCCCACCCTTTTTTCCCAGTCCTTTTTGCATCTAATTTTGCCCCCATTACCAATCATGCTGCAGTCTTTTGATGCAAAAAAAAAAAAAAATGGGCACCATCCTCAGACAATGTGTGGATGACAATATGTGTAGAAGCAGCTATAAGGAGTTTTATGTGTCTAGTGTTTTGTTTAGAACCGAAGAGAACATTGTTTTTGACCTTTGGTCATGTTTTTTTTTTCTTTTGAACATTTTTCTCTGTTCTATATGACTCCCTTTGTTTTGATCTCTGCCTGTTTTTAATTTGCCTCTACTGTAAATTTTGTTAAAATGTATCACTTTTTCATTTTTATTTTTGGCTTAAAGCTCCTGTTTCTTCATTGCCTCTTGCAGTATTTATTATGACAACTCTTCTAAATCTACCCATCAACATGTCTCATTTATCTTTCAATACTCACCCTACAGAAGCCCTGCGCTGAGAGGACAACACATCTAGGGAGCACAGTTGGCCTGCAAGAACATGACTCTAAGTTAGAAGACTCCACTCAGATACAGCACAGATCTCTCATTGTGTCTTTGACCCAATTAATACAGTTGAGTAATCTTAGGATATGCTGTCTCATCATATGGTCACCCACCATATACATGTACTGTGTCTTTTCTGAGCCGGTGGCCACTCAATAGTGATCTTTTCCCCTATCATCAATGCAAAAGTCTTCATTTTAAAAGAAATATGGGAAATATGAGCATCCAAATCAGAAACTTCTCATGAATTCCTTTTCATGGGGAACTACAGTTCCCAATAAGCAATTCAGAGATAACCAAATTTAGTTGACTACATCATAGTTTTTTCACTAATTTTCCATTCACTTTCACCATCAAAGTGCTTTTGTTGTCTTTTTTGATCACATTCTCCTCTGAATTAAAATAGGCCTCTATTATGCATTCTAAAAAGGTATGAAAGTAGAGGATCTCCCTGTTGTGTTATTATTTCTATTCATCCTTTTGAAGCTTCCCCATACTACACTCACTTACCTGACATTCTGTCATGAAGGATTAATACACCTTACAATTCCAGTAACTCTTCCATTTAATTATAATGTGTTCAGCTGTACATGCAACTTTACAACATTAACTTCGCTCATTACAAATTCACCAACATAATCGATGGACACTTTGTATTCTAGTAGCCTCTGTTGACCAGTTTGGTTTGCTGCAATAAATGAACAAGTGAAAAACACTGCATCAGCAATCCATAAAATCGACTCGGGGTGCAGCAGTTGTCTGTTTTATTGCTTTTAATTTCCATGTTTTATATTTTGAAGTCGACTTTGGGTCTTACTGTTTCCCTTTCATGTAAAAATTCATATTTTATTTGTAGCCGATTGTAAACAATAATTACTTTGTAATCATTATTTCACTTTGCAAATGACAATGTAGTTATTCAAGGACAAGTTCAGTTATTATATATCACAAACCTTATACCCTAATTTATTGGGATTTTTATGTTGCTTCTATCATTCAGACACTATGCCATTTCATACCTTGAGAGTTCTTCACAGGCAAAATACCATATGCATACTAGCAGAGCAAAGTAGGTTAAATATTTGGTGAAAATATTCCAGATATTCAGTTTAATCAGTAACAAGTCACCTTACTCCAAATACGGACATAGTACAGGAAGATGTTTTAATTTATTAAGGTGTTACATGCATAGCACCCACAGTCCTTTGTGTTTTATTAACCCCTTGCAGTTTACTAAGTCAAATTCAACGGTGTACAATTGAATCTTTAGTCACATGCAAATTTGTGTTTGCAAATGAGGTCCAGCATATCATTACTTTGGGACACTTCTAGTGATATCCCTTAATACCAAAGTCTTCTGTCTACCTGCCCCCATCACGACTTGAACTGGGCTCTCTCCATGGCCCTTTCTTTTAAGCTTTTGTTTAAATATGTTTGACCAAAGCTTTTCATGAGCTCTGCTCTTGACTGCCTTTCTCAGTTTTGGCATTCAAAGCCACTTGAGATAGATTACCTCCATCCTCTGCCTGCAGAGAATGGTCTTCCTGGTCTCTCCCATTTTCTGTTGTGCGTAATCGGTTGTAATTGCAGTTCAATTACTTAAACATGAATCCTGTGATTTAAAATTGAGAGTAATGTGTGTAAGCAATGTGGCTGGTAGCCATCTTACAGTGTCAAAGTGCTGAGGCTCCTGGTTGTTAATATTTTGTAAATGATCTGTTCTGATTAACATTTAGTATTTTGGTTTAATTCTTTGATTAAGTATAATCTTTGTTTCTGTCTGTGCTTTCCTTAAGTTAAGGGAATTGCTTTATTTTATTTCCAGTCTTGATGGGCTAGTTTTATGTCCCCCCTTTTCCTGTTTCTTTTTAATAGAGTTCTGAAACTTGAATCCCGAGGGGCTTCAATGGCAGTAGGCTTTTGCTCCAGCCACTTTCTTACTTTGTAACCAATTGCTGCTACTAATGGAGCACACTTCTTTTGCCTCCATTATAATTTTTTTTCGTAAGATTCATAACCTTTAATTGTTTCTTTCTTCTTTAACCACTGTGACCTTAAGGGGGCTCCACAGAACCGCCAAACCCCCTCAAAAAATACTACACAAGTCCTGGGTTCAACTAATAATACATTTTGACGAATACTTTCATGCAGGTTATTCTTCTAAGCCTTCACACAAACACAAATCGGTTCTTCTTTCTCTTCCTTCCACTCCTCCAGGCGTTGTCCTACAGGTCCCATGATATCCTCCAGGTGTCCCAAATGGGAGCCAACCAGAGTAGCTCTGCCACCCCTCATGTTGGGGAAATAAATCATTACAGTCCATCTACTACACCCCAGCTGCCCCAACTGGGATAGGACTCATTAGTCATAATAGATAGACAATGTAATGGAAGAAGCAAGAAGTAAATCAGCACTCTCCAGCCCAGTCAGGAAACAAGTCCTTCTGAGTTGCCATTCACACCAGCAGCCAAAAAAAAAATGAACTGCAAAATAAACCAACAGAATCATCACAACTGCCTATGATTTTAGCCTTAAGGGATGTTGGTGTAACAAGTAATTATTAAAGTACAGTCCAGTTTTCACATGAGGGCTTAATGATGAGAATGGATTAACCAAAAAGCTGCCAATCCTTACCAGCCCAGGATTAGGAAGGTGAAAATGAAGGGAGGAGTAAGGGTGATGCTCAACTTGAGGTGGCAAATATGTCCTTCAAGCCAAAGTGGTTGTTATGAGAAAGTGTAGATTAGGAAGGAAATTGTTATGAGAAGGTCTACTGGGATGGAGATTGTTATGAGGAAGTCTACGAGGCAAGGTTATTGATATGATAAAGTCTAGAAGACCAGATGACTGTTATGAGAAAAGGTATGGAGTGAAGTCATTATCATGAGAAACCATGTCAAACAGATGATATGAAATGGTGTGAGGCAGAATTGGTTTGAGATAAGAATTGTAATAAATATGAGGCTCACCCTGAGCACAGGGCTTACTTCATGAACTGAGATGGCTTTATGTGCTCTGCAATTGCTTTCTATGCTATGCAATAAAGTCTATTCTGACTCCCTATCTGGAGACTCACATTTTTTTTAAGATGTTTTCTCCACAGCATTTTATTTTTATTTGGCTGTCAGTTATGGAAAAGAGAAGCAAATAAGTTTTGTGAATCTTAAAAAGCAAGTCATTTCAAATTAGGGAAAAAAGAAATCCCATTAGCAGTAGTATTTGGTTACCAACTAGTCTAGAGATGAGCAAATAGGCTGATTCCAAGACTACAGTGGATGAGTTATAAGGAAAGATGAAAAGAGCTGAGCCTTTTCAGTTTAAGCAAAAGAAGATTAAGAGCATGATTAAAGAGTTTTAAATAATGAAGGGAATTAGTACAATGGATTAAGACTGTTACTTTAAAATGAGTTCATCACAAACACAGGAACACAATTGGAAATGTGTTCAGGGTGAATTTCACACAAAAATTAGGATTTTTTTCTTGACACAGAACCACAGACACAAACAATAAGCTACCAAGTATTGTGGTAGAAAGCAAGACTTTAGGGATCTTCAGACTAGAATTGATGTTATTTTAGAAGAATTAAGTGGATAGGCCTTGTAATGTTAATTATTTGGCTGTTCCCTTTCTACTGAAATCTGAGGAAATAAATTGTTCTGCAAGTAAACATTGTTTGCTTAACTGTTGCTTCACAAAACAAAAATTTGGATATCGAAGTTCCAAGTGGTGGGATATGGTTATTATTTATAATGAAGAGTTACAAGTTCCTCTTGCAAGGCTGAGCAGTGCTGTAAATCGTACATCCACCTTTGTAGACAGTTTTAGGCAAGCCAAATGTGACAGCACCCATTGCCCATAATGGATGTACTGTACTTTGTTCATTTAAAATCTACATATTGTAAATCAATTATACCCAGTTAATCCTCTCTAGGCTCAAAATGATACAGCATCTTTCCCTGCAACACCAGGCATAAAGCAGTAGCTAAACATGTACGGGATGCCAAACCATTGAGGAAATTAGAAATCTGAGCTTCACTTTGTTACTGACTCTATCTTTTGATAATAGGTGTTGTTTTGAATATAAAGTGTGCAAAAGAGTAGATAAGAGATAAGAAAAAGATGTGGGTACCAGCTGGTGAAGCCTGTATAACTGCAGGAAAAAATAGGTTATACAATAAGGAAAAAAATTAGAAGGAGTCTTTGCAAACAAAAAGTTGATAAGCAGAATGGTTCCATGATGGCTTCAGTTGAGTTTACAAGGCAGAGCAAAGAGGCAGAACCCAGACATGACCTCACGGATCCTCAACATTTGGAGCTTCAGGTCTGTAGATGGAAAGGAACAGGATGTGAATAACAATGCCCACTCTTGACCTGGTGTGGTATTATTAATGACCAATATGCCCTTTGAATGCATCACAGTCTAATGCATTAGAATACTGGAATAATTTTGATATCATAAGACCATTTAGCTCAACAAAGCTCATCAGTTCTATTCAACTAATTTCTCCAAAATAACATCAAGATCAGTTTTCAAGGTCCCCAGTGTACAACTGTCTACCACACTGGTTGAGAACGTATTCCAAATGTTTATAGTTTGCTTTTTTCAAAGCAAGGGTTCTAAAGTTTAAAAGTATTCACTTTGCAATTATTCGGTCTATGGTATGGATCAGCAGCCCATCGTTATAGTCAGACTTATATCGCATTGATGTTCTAAAATGTATTATTTGTACAATGTGTGTAAAAGAAAACATCATTTGTGAGTGAAAGGGTTAAAATAACTGAAAAAAATTACAAAGATTAGCCATCACAGATGAACACCATCATTTTTATTCTGTTTGGGGCAGACATGTTGTAGTCATGTACTGTATATGTGGCGATCCTCTGAAAATGATAAACTATAAACAAAATGCAACAAAAATTATGTTTTGACCAAATCATACAAAACAATTAAGGAAAACTTTAACAAGTGTTCTATTTGACTTGATTTTTATCCCTCACCAAAAGGTCCATTATATACCACAAGATCTAATATACACCACAGCAAGCAGTGTGAAAAGATCTGCTCACTTTTAATAATACAGACTACAACATGACTGTAGAGTACTGTAAAAGGTAGCCTACTCTATGGAAATATACTTGCAACTGTGAAATGTTCCCCAGCATGAATATAAAAGGACTCAGAATTTTGTGAATGGATTGAAATTTTTTTGGTACTAAAACCATTATTCTAATTAGTTGACTGTGAAGGAGGTGACCATTCCAAAGTTTTGAATGGAAAAGGAAGAAAATAAGACCAATGCAACCTTTTTTTTTGCATAAGCTATGTCCTCACTACTATGTTTTTATTTAAATACAGCATTTTTAGGTGAAAATGATTTCTATCCACACTTTATTTCCACATTGTTTTCAAAATTATCCATACTTAAATGCATATGACATAGAGATTTGCCTACAATTGACATGTGCGCATTGGTGGAAAAAATTATTGAAGTGAGAGCAAAACCACCGGCCATGGGATTTATTGTAAAACTGTACTGGCAGTCAATCATTTGCCTTTTGAACATGTATTAAGCATTCAAAGTGTCATGCCACTTTTCCACCTGGCACCTCCTCCTCCTCTCCGAATTCACTGACAATTTCTATTAGCATGACATGCTGATCCTTCAGAACGCGTAGAGATCAGTAGCTGTCCAGCCACACCGCCCTTGGAATCCACAGCCTGTTCAATACAATATTTACAGTATGGTCACTGGATTACATGGCTCAAAAATCTCTATGTCCTGAACTCTATCCTGACCGTTACAGAATAGTAAATCTACGCATGGTTTTTATCTATTACATGTATTTACACACAATGCTTCAAAGCAATAATTGCTTATGTCTGTGTATTCCTGTTCATGTGCTCCTCTGTTTGTAGGATTTTTCCAGTTAGAATCTGGGTAGTTAAAGCCACCCATGACTATAATGTCCTTCTCTAACGTCGTTATTTTGGTAAAAATGCAAATGAACACTATTATCTACTCTCTGTTTCCATAACACACCCCTAACATCAGACCTCAATCCATGATGCTTTCTAGTCAAATCCAAATATCCTCACTAAGATATGTCTCATAATGTAGGCTGTGAAACATCTAAGGTTAAAGTAAGCAATTTTAACGTTTGCTAATACTATTTTGGCTTATTGCCTTCTTCTTCTTCTTCTTACAGCTGCTCCCGTTAGGGGTTGCCACAGCAGATCATCTTCTTCCATATCTTTCTGTCCTCTGCATCTTGTTCTGTTACACCCATCACCTGCATGTCCTCTCTCACCACATCCATAAACCTCCTCTTAGGCCTTCCTCTTTTCCTCTTCCCTGGAAGCTCTATCCTTAGCAACCTTCTCCCAATATACTCAGCATCTCTCCTCTGCACATGTCCAAACTAGCACAATCTCACCTCTCTGACTTTGTCTCCCAACCGTCCAACCTAAGCTGACCCTCTAATGTATTCATTTCTAATCCTATCCATCCTCGTCACACCCAATGTAAATCTTAGCATCTTTAACTCTGCCACCTCCAGCTCTGTCTCCTGCTTTCTGGCCAGTGCCACCGTCTCCAACCCATATAACATACCTGGTCACACTACCGTCCTGTAGACCTTCAATTTCACTCTTGCTGATACCCGTCTGTTACAAATCACTCCTGACACTCTTCTCCAGACATTCCACCTTGCCTGCACTCTCTTTTTCACCTCTCTTTCACAATCCCAATTACTCTGTACTGTTGATCCCAAGTATTTAAACTCATCCACCTTCGCCAACTGTACTCCTTGCATCCTCTCCACTCCACTGACCTCCCTCTCATTTACACACATGTATTCTGTCTTGTTACTACTGACCTTCATTCCTCTCCTCTCCAGAGCATATCTCCATCTCTCCAGGGTCTCCTCAACCTGCTCCCCACTATCGCTACAGATCACAATGTCATCAGCATAAATCATAGTCCATGGGGACTCCTGTCTAATCTCATCTGTCAAGCTGTCCATCACCATTGCAAATATGAAAGGGCTCAAAGCCGATCCCTGATGTAATTCCACTTCCACCTTGAATGCATCCGTCACTCCTACATTGCATGTAGACCAGTAAATTCAAGCTTACTTTGTATATTTGTATTTATGCCACTGTGCAGTCCTTTATGTCCAGTTGTAACCCTGACCCGTTCTAAACTCCCTAACCTCTCTTTCCCTAAAATATCAAGTGTTTCATACCCTATCCTTTTTCTAGACTTTGCATTCCTGTATTTTAATAATATCAAAGGCAGAATATTTTGCATTAACTGTATCAACATAAGCTGATTATGTGATGCATGATTCATTCTCTTTAACCAGTCCAAAAACATCCTCAAATTATGCCAGGATATTTTTTTTCAGCCTAATTGATGGGCACACTCCATGGATTCTCAGTAGTTTAAAGGTTAATAAGGCTTTAATGTACACTCTAACCTTTAAACAACATGCATTTTGTCTCTCTTATCTTGCATGTCATTAGCTACTAGTTCTTTTCATATCAGATCATATTAATATAACCATGACATGGATAAATAAGACATGAAAGAAAACTAAAATGCTGTCCTGTAAAGTGTAATTACCTTAAAATAAATTTACAATTTGCAGAAAGGGTTTGTTTGTTGAGCTTTCACATACATCTCTGAACCCACTTTTTCCATTCTGTTCCAGGAGGCTAGTGGCTTGTCCTTGCAGCAGAACATTTAGTACAAGACCACCAACACAATCTATTGAATATCGAATACTATGTATAATTTATGAAATAGTTAACTTTCATACAGTTTGGTGAATATCTGCTTAAAGGCAATCATTTCCAACTGTTCAGTCACTGAAATCTAAATTGTCCCGTTGTGAGTTTGTGTTAGTGAGCCTTGCAGTGCATTGGCTTTGGCTCTCCAGGGTTGGGTTCTTGTTTTAGGCCCAAATGGGCCGTGGCCCCCTGAGATCTGCTGAATGATGAGTGATCACAGTGTAAACCACTAGGGGACGTGCTGCCATCCTAATCCACGACACAGACAGGCAGGACACAGCTTCAAGTCACCACCCGCGTTTATTTACAATCAAAAGTGCACAAACCATCAACACCACACCAATATACAGTCCATTCCCTTCCTTGCCACCAATCCATCCACCACCATTCTTCCTCAGGTTTTGTCCACTCCTTCCTCCCGACTCTGGCCCCTCAATGGAGTGAGGCGGCTCCTCTTATTCAGGTCCCGGAAGTATTCCAGGTGGCTCATCAGTATTACCTGGAAATCACACCCAGGTGTGCTGGAGGTCCTCTACAGGGCTCTGCAGCTCCCCCTGACAGGCCCCACAGAACTTCACCAAACTCCAGTTCCCAACCTTCCCTGTGAGACTCCATGGTGCCACAGCTGCCCAGGAGGGCTGCCCTCTAGTGTCCCAGGGGAGGTATTGCCTCATCAATGCCCTCTCCCCTGGTCCTTCCACTCTGCTGGCGTACCGGCCAAGTAGTGGCCGTGGCCACCCATCACAACAGCTATTGAAAGTTATCAGTAGTTTATTGTATGCAAACAAATCAATCTTCATTCACATCCAAACCCTGCTTAATACCTCCCCTCCTACTTTATTTTTAAAAAATACTACATATTTATGTAACATCTTTATTCAATAATTACAGTGGGTGTCAAGGTACACAAACAACATAACAGTCACTGTTCTACAAGACCCCCATTTTAATAAATGAATTGGAGAATTTAACTGAACTACATTTTTTCAGTTGTATGCTATTCCATTGTTTTGAATGTATAGGAGTTCAGATCGTATGTTTTTATACTCAGATGTGGAAATACTTTTTTTGAATTTTTTTCATCTTAGTAATATCGCAAAAGTCCAATCTGTTCTCTCTTTCAGTGACGATGAAATATTAAAACATGCATTTGTTTTTTTGTCTGGTCTTCCTAGTTGTGCTACTAAAAGTCTTCAACTTGTTCAGAATGCTACTGCTAGAATTTTGACAAAAAAAAGAAAAGTTGAACATATAACATCCACTGTAGCTTCTCTTTACTGGTTACCAATACAAGTTAGAGCTGATTTCAAAATTCTTCTTTAAATATAAAAGGCCTGCCATGTAATTGCACCCCCTGATTTAGCTGAGCTATTTACACCATTCACTCCGGTATGTCCTCGTCTCTCTTTTGATGTTGGCCTTTTGGACTTTCCCCCAATTAAGAAAAGATCAATTTTTCACAAAGCATGTGTCTTATCATCCACCTTATCTTCATGCTACTATAATACATAAGAGAAGGCCATTTCATTCAATTGACATTTTTAAATTAAGACTAAAAACCTACATTTACTCCATTCATTATAATCTGCCTTATAACTGAGTCAGATTTATGTTTGAAATATTTTCTTAAATGCTGTTTTTTTATTACTTCTTGATATTCATTAACATGATAAGTTTTAGTGTTGTTTTAGATAGATCAATATATTTGCCTTTGTTTTATTTAATTTTTACTCTTGTCTATTGTATTATTTGTCCCATGTTTTCTTTTTACTTGTACAGTGTTTTGGGACCATGCTGAATATTGATTATGCCCTTTAAATAAAGTTGATGAGGTTAATGGAAATCCATTTAGTATGAGCTTCAGCTCTTTCCTTTATGTTGCAGTTTGCTAATTAAATAGTGATACTAATACCATGCCGATGTTCAGAAATAAAAACTTTTCGTAGTTTTTGTGAAACGAGACATGGTAAAGAGAATTTGGCATGAGTAATAAGCAGCCAGAGAGTTGAGCAATCACGTTCACTGATGCAAAACATTATTCACACCCATGAGCACATACGCTCACCCAACTCACTTACGCTAAAGCTACGTCCACATTACTACATTTAACATTTAAAAGTGGCTCTTGAAAAAAGTGATATCTGCCCAAAATAGTGTTTTAACATAGTTTACTAAAGGATTTCAGTCCATATTAAAACAACCAAAAATGCATCAATGGAAAAATTCTAGAATAAGTGGTAATGCCACCGAGCGAAGCAATTAAAAACTGAAATGTCGGGTAAATTATCAGCCTTTTGCACATTTTTTCAGAATTTACAGTAAAATGTAAAAACACAATTTAAATGTATACAGATAACAACACAACAAGTGCCATGGCAAGCCAAGTCTTCTGTGCACATTGTGTTGGAATTTGTTTTTCTTCTATGATAGGTGACTGATCAGGAAATGAGATGTTGTAGTGAGTAGGGTCCAATTAAAGATTTTCCACGTAATAAGCATGAACAAATCAGCAGGCACATAGAGTCTGTGTTTTCAAAAATCTGCCTTTTCCCCCACTGTATTATTGTGGAATTGTGTCTTAATGTAGCTGGTTTATAGCGCCCTATATGTAGATTCTAATCTGCACATTGACAGTTGCTTTAAACAAAGATTCTTACAAACTCAGCCTAAGCAAACCAAATCGGTAAAGCTACACCTATGCCAGTCACCAAAGCAGGTGCCCACTCACCGTGCTGCTTTCAATTGAAGACGTCTCTTCTCAGCTGCATTTTAATCCCTCTGTGAATATGGCAATCACCCTCACCAGGTGCTCCCGTCAATACACCTTGAATATATTATTACAAAGGTTCCTGTGTTTGTTATTTTGATTCTCTTATGCTACAGTTACTGTTAACTATATTGTTTATTAGTGTTAAGTATCTGCTTTATAGCACCCCATGTGTACAGTTTTACTTCCACATGGACAGCTGCTTCAAGCAAAGAGACTTACTAGCGCTGCACAGGCTGACCAAACGGTTGTCTGAGCTAAACCTGTGCCAGTCACCAAAGCAGGTGCCCACTCACTGTGCTGCTTTGTATTGATGACATCTCTTCTCAGCTGCTAACCCCTGTAGGAATATGGCATTCTCCCACACCAGGGACCTCATGTATAAACGGTGCGTATGCACAAAAATATTGCGTACCCCCATTTCCATGCTCAAATCGTGATCTATAATACCTAAACTTGGCGTAAAGCCACGCACATTTTTACACCTCTCGGATTTGCAAACTGGCAGCACCCAATGTCAAAGCAGTGCTTTTGTTCCAATGTGGTTTCCCTTTCTTTTTTAGATCCACATCTCTGACGCGGCTTTATCAAATACACTGAAATTAACCGCTCATTGTTTATTAGTTTAAGGCATCTGATTGTAATTAACCTGTAACAATATAATGGTCCAGGGAATAGCCAAAGTATTCCCAATACCATAACTGCTTTAGCGTTGTTACTCTCACTACACCTTCTTCTTCTTCTTCTTTCAGCTGCTCCCGTTAGGGGTTACCACAGCGGATCATCTTTTTCCATTATATCACTGTGTCCGAGTGTGAAATCACAGCTCTACAGCATCTGATCGGAAAGAGAATTATCGGTACATAGCATCTAGGCCATGCTGCCTATTTGAACTGCTCCCATACAGCAAACGCTTCAGAGCCTTTCCTGTACTGACCTCACAGTTCAGAAACAGTTTCAACCCAAAAACTATAAACGCAATCAATCAGTCCATCAAGTGCTCCTTATAGAACTGTCTTATTAAAGATACTCATGAAGAAAACAAAAGTGATGAAAGATGAATCTCTTAAAGTCTGGGTACAGAGTTGCTTCAGATTGATGTTCATTCCGCAGAGGTCCTCGTCAATTTCTTTGGTCTCTTCTCCTTCTCAGCTCTCTTGCTTTTCTCAGTCCTATTCCTCCTACTCTGCCTGCCTTCCTTCCTTCCAGCATACACCCCAAACTTAAAGGCCTTTCAAATTAACAAAAATAATCAACCAGTGTTTGCCTTTCACAGGCTGCTCGTCCATTCTGATCCCAAGTACCCCAGGTCTAAAAAATGAACAATCTGTTTAAGATTCTAAAAGAATGATCTAAAAGACACAAGGTTAATGTCAGTAAAGATACAGAATTTAAAATCAGTCAATAGCAAGTGTTTAGAGAAATGCACAGAGTGTTTCAAATGGGATTAAAGAGTCCAGAGTTTAAAAGTTTCAGGAAACTCCGTTCAAATAAATGTCAAAAGGTGCGGATTTTCTAACTGCTGGCTTTTCTCTCAGGTGTCCTTATTGCTGGAAGGTTAATCAGTGTTATCTCACACAGTTCACATCTTCACTTCTTTTCAGTCCTTTTTCTTAATTTACATATTGATTAAAGGACAGTTCAGTATTGTGAGTTTTGAACATTAATATCTTCACACACGTTATTTTTATACCCCATGGACCAATCCACATTGCTACACTGCGTTTTCAAAAGTTTGTGGCTTTGGAGAGCATTTTTACAAGTCTCCATTTTCAGGAGTTGAAAACAGCAGGGTAGGGTGGACGAAAAATGAATGACTAATGTTTGCGTTTTCCAGTTGTTTAATTATTGCTAATGTGTTATTATTCTAGGAGAAAATTGGATTACACAAACACAGTAATGATATTCAAAACTTCATACAGAAATCTCTCCAACAAGGAACCAGATTAGGTTCAAAATACTATGAGCAGTGTATTGCAAAACCACAGTGGGCTGTTACATTCTGAAACGTATCTACTTAAATTTCTATGTCATATCAGTAAAACTTCAACATTTCAACATTTCTAACAAAACTGCCAAGACACGTCCAGGTCTGAAGTCCATTTCTTGTGCTTGTGATTCCTGCTGTTGATGTAATATCTTGCTTGGTTGCCTTTCTTGCTTTCAGGTTTCTACTCTTATATTGTGCTGTGAAACATCTGACAAGTGTGGATTGTGGTTAAAAAACTAAGCTCACAAATATTAAGTAAAATGACCGAAACTACATCAAGTCTTTATTAAGAATGTTAGTAATATATTCTATTACATACTTTATTATCCATCCATTATCCAACCCACTGAATCCGAACACAGGTTCATGGGGGTCTGCTGGAGCCAATCCCAGCCAACACAGGGCACAAGGCAGGAACTAATCCCAGGCAGGGTGCCAACCCACCGCAGACATACATCTATTATACATCTTTAAATTCATATATATTTTTCAAAACAAACTATCATTAACAAATAATTTATATTTAACAGCATTAAAAATAATGCATCTGTTCTGCCACAAGGTAATAATATAATAAGTGACCAGAAGATGAAGCATGACTCAAAAAGGGAATCATATTAAAAAATGGGCAATCAAAACTATCAGACATTAAGTCTAAAATCACAATCTTAAATCAATGTAAAAATTCCAGGCACTACATTTCTGGATCTGGAAATCACAAACAAATAAATTACTTATTAAGCTCTTTGTGTTCTTCTCCATAAACTGAAATACCAGGAAGTAAACCGTGCTGACTTATAAACTTTCACACCAGTGAGTCGTGGGTCATGACCCCCAAAACAACACCCCCTAACAACAGATCACTGCATCACGGCAATGAAGCCTCAAAATGGCTGCCTCTGAGGAGAAAACAAAATGGTGTCTGGAAAGAAAGTTATTTCAAAAGAAAAAATAAGTGCAATATTGAAATTCCTTGAGTATCAAAACCCTATAATAGATGTATAACTTTTATTGTAAAACTCCAAGAAACACAACATTTGTAAAACTCCTGATCATAACAGGATATCTTAATATTGCAATATGTACTAAATGTTATAAGTCTTTTAACATGATGTAAATCTATGCAAAAATCAATAACATTTCAAAAGTCATATTATTGGTATTGATTTGATTGTTTATATCATAATTAATAAAACATGCATAAATTGTTAATAGTTTATAATCGATATCTAAAGTTTTAACTATATTGTATATTTAACATCTGTCTAAAGCAGTCTTCAACAACGTTAACACCACTGACAGGTGAACTGAATAACACTGAATATCTCCTTGCAATGGCACCTGTCAAGGGTTAGGCAGCAAGTGACGAGTCAGTTGTTAAAGGTTATGCATTGGAAGCAAAAAAAATAAGAATGTGTAAGAATCTAAACTACTTTGATGAGAGCCCACTTGTGATGGCTAGGGGACTGGGTCAGGGCATCTCTAAAATGGAGGGTCTTGTCGCGGTTCCTCGTATGCAGTGGTTAGTACCTACCAAAAGGGGTTCAAGGAGGTACAAAAAGTGAACCGGCAACAGGATCATGGGCATCCAAAGCTCATTGATGTGCATAGGAAGTGAAGGCTAGCTTGTCTAGCCTGTCCCCACAGAAGAGCTACTGTAACACATATTACTAAAAAATTCTGGCCATGACAGAAAGGTGTCTGAACACACAATGTATCATAGCTGGCTGTGTATGGGGCTGTGTAGCCACAGACCAAAAGCACCTACAATGGTCACGTGAGGATCAGAACTGGTATATGGAGCAATGAAAGAAGGTGGCCTGGTCTGATGAATCACATTTTC
>JANRMT010062834.1:26374660-26400192 GCA_026402145.1 Polypterus bichir lapradei | reverse complement strand
CTACTGTAACACATATTACTAAAAAATTCTGGCCATGACAGAAAGGTTTTTTGAACACACAATGTATCGTATGGGGCTGTGTAGCCACAGATCAAAAGCACCTACAATGGTCACGTGAGGATCAGAACTGGTCTATGGAGCAATGAAAGAAGGTGGCCTGGTCTGATGAATCACATTTTCTTTTAGAACATGTAGATGGCCAGGTGCATGTGTGTTGTTTACCTGGGAAAGAAACAAAAGCAGGATGCATTATGGAAAGAAGAAAAGATGGCAGAGGCATTGTGAGGCACTGTGCAACGTACTACTGGAACACCTAGTGTCCTGGCATTCATGTGAATATTACTTTGACAAATATCATCTGCCTAAAGATTGTTGCAGGTCATGTACAACCGTTTATGGCAACAGATTTTCCCGATGGCAGTGACATCTTTCAGCAGTATAATGCACCCTGCCACACTGTGAAAACTGTTTAGGAATGGTTCGAGGAACATGACAGACAGTTCAAGGTGTTGACTTGGCCTCCAAATTTCCCAGGTCCAAATCTGATCAAGTATCTGTGGGATGTTCTAGAAAAACAAGTCAGATCCATAAAGGTCCATTGAAACCTCACCTCACAACTTACAGGACTTAAAGAATCTGCTGCTAACGTCTTGATGCCAAATACGACAACACACCTTCAGAGGTCTAGTGGAGTCCATACCTTGATCAGTCAGAGCCATTTTTTGAGGTCTGAGTAGGACAGAGCAGATGGTTTTAATGTGGCTGATTGATGTATTTAAAAACATATTACATCTTAACATGTTTATGTTCTTATTTCATTGAAACCAAAGGTGTGATTCACTGGGCCAGACTATGAGAGGTATTGGATTTAAACAAATGGTCAATTGATTCCTCAGAAGTTCCTTTCTTTCTTAGTTCAGAAGCCTAATTCTCCCTTAAACTCCTTGAAGGCTATGCTTGCCCAGAGTGAAGTCTCACATTGCATGACACTGTCTTCTGCAGACTTTCAGCATCAAGGACTTACTGATTTTCTGTTATATAATCAAATAAAAGCTAATGTAAATTTGCAAATCTACCTACTTCATTGCATAACTCCACTTTGCTCAATGATTTTCTGTTATCCCCAGTTGACAGCTTCTAGTTGCTCAATAGTCCAGCAGTTCAATGTCAAGACTGTAAGGCTACCAGAAATGGAGGTTTCATGTGAAAAATATCATCAAAAAGTTTTGAACTTCATTGCATAACATAATTAAACAAATACCAATGTCTATTATGATCCGTTCATTCTTAACAGTCACAAATTAGTTTTACAAGTGTTATGAAGACCAGAAGAAGCCTTTGTTAAGGTCTAGTTATATAAGAGTAAATGACTAAGAGATGCATTTTTGCAGTACCTAGGCTAAAGTGTTACCAACAAATCTTTTTATTTTGGGAACTGAAGGGAGAGTCCTCAAGCTTCATTTAAACACAGAGAAAAACTCTGTTTCTCCAACTCTTGGTTATTCGGTTTAGAAAAAACCCTTTGGTGTCTTCCTCTAGAGCATGGGGTTCTTAACCGGGGGTATCCAATACCCCTTGGGGGTATGGGAACCAAATGCTGGGGGTATGGGACTCAATCTCTGGGTACTGGTATTTATTTTATTTAATGTGTTAATTTATACTTGGGTAGTACGTGAATGAAACGCGATCTTCGAGAACATTCGACATTTCCTGCAAATGCTTGTATTTAATTTTACACGTGTGTATTTACTACAACTTTAATTTTAAATTTAAATTTTATGTTTTCATTTTAATATTTATATTTAATAAATGTTTATTTACTGAGCAAGTGTGTATTTACTCGTTTATTGGCAATGTACATATCTCAAAGACTCTAGAAGCGCGTTTTGCATTGTATATAAAGGCGACTGCACGCCACCATTCATTCTGCATTTGACTACCGTTGTGTACATAATATAAGGAATGGTGATGATTATTTTGACAGTCAAGTAAAGGGGGTATGGGACTATATTGGACAATCCATTGGGGGTCTGGAGTCATCAAAAGGTTAAGAACCCTTGCTCTAGAGGATACAGCTGTAGTGAGAGAGGTGCAGCAGGGGCTGAGACCAGACCAGGCACAGTCTCACAGGACAGAGAGAGAGAACAGAACAACAGGTGAGCAAACTAACTTTAAAGACTCATATCAACGTGCAATAAGTGCTTTACGCGTTACAGCAGCAGCTAATCCCACAGTTACCAAACCAAGCCTGTAATTCGTTTGCATTAAAATGCTGTATAGAAGAGCATTTGACAATCTGAGGGAGTGTTTCTTTCTCATTAGAATGCTGTATAAAAGTGTAGCTTTCACAAGACAGAAACTGTACCAGAGGATGACACACAGTGTGAACAGTCACAGTACAGTATACATGAAGCAGAAACAATCATTCACTGTCAAGTTGGTCATGGTACATTTAATTCATAATACTGTAGCCAGAATCATAGCTAAATTTAGGATGTATAACTCCAGGTCTTAAGTCACTACATTTGCTTCCAGGTAAGTATTAAGCTGATTTTGAAATGCAATTACATCGCTGTCTCCTACTTTACAAGGCATACTAATGCCCACAGTCCAGAGTGCACATTGCGAAAACAACATGTCAGTCTTCTTTAAATTCTAAGGTACATGCACAATAGGCATCTGAACCTTTTGGGGTCCTAAGCTCTTGAAAGATACATTATATTGCACCTGTGAATATTAGAGATGTAACATTGGTCTTTTTAATTACAGTAAACACATTATTATTTAAGCATAATAATAGAGCTGTTGCCAAAGATGTTCATATTGGTTCTGGATAAATGTTGAAATCATTGTAAAAGGATATTACTAAATCTTTTGCATTCTCTTTGGTGTTGCGCAGTGGTACTTCAGATTGATTTTCTGTTTATCAAGTCTGCTTCTCTAACCATGGAAGATGACAACAGTATGTGAATGATTATTAGCATCACCGGGAAAAGCTATGGCGGCAATCTATTAAATCCCACCAGGATATGGTTCAGTAATAATTTAGTTATACTGTTTCTCTAGAAGTGCTCATAATATTCCATGTAAGATTCTCCACATAAGGGCTCACTATCATCAGCCCTAACAAACAAGTGGGAGTCATCGCTACAGACATAAAAACACAAGTCTTCTGGTTATATATCACTTACTAAGCAAACTATGTTTTATTTTTACTGCAGGTGTTCTAATTATTGAGAAGCAATCTCAATAGTCTTGATAAACCTTTTGGCCAAGAAAGTGGCCATTTTACCCGCACTTGGTGCCCTCTTAATATTTCAATCACTCTAGATAAAAGACAAAATATAAAAATTATAAAAGCAATGTGGTATTTATTAACATATAAGAATAACAAATAGAAGAAAATATAACAGAAAATAAAATAGCAAAATCTGGCTATAAACAGTCTTAGAAAAGTTTACTGAAAATCATAAATGTCAAGGGGTGGATGCTGTCCTAGGCAGCTTTTGATTTAGTAATTGGTATTATTCATAGGTTACTTTTCTGACATCCAGATGAAATGGTCACGTGTGTCTCAATCTCTGACGTCACTTCCTCTGTTGTGGTTCTCTCCTCTTCTTTTTTTTTGGTCCCTTGGACGAGCCATTTTTATGTTAAAATGTACATGTGGGATTTCAGGACATGTGACATTGCATACATTTCATTGGCTATTTAGTCCTGATGACGAATGACTTTGATCAGGGAGTTTGATCTTTTACATACCTCCTTACTACTCCATTTCTCAAGCTGTAAACTAATTCTGTAATACCTGTTTCTACGGTGTCCATCCATTCCTAGCTAAAAGATTCATCAAGCAGGTTCCCTGCCTCTGTGGCATGCCCTTGCCTTCTTTTCAAACTGATACAACACTGGAAGAATATACAAGAAAGACTTGCAGTGCCTGTAAGTAAAGTCACTGTAAATTCAGTTCATCCTGGTTTGATTAAAGTACAGTAGTTAAAACTTAATATAAACAGTCTGCTGTTCAAAAATTGAAGAATTTCCACTCCAGGTGTATGTCGAGGTACTGTTACAATATATGTACTGTATATAGATACATGTACTTTGATAGTACACCAGATTGGCAAAACAATGCAAAGGTCAGAAGAGTTTGGAGACACACAATTAACAGAATAAGTGCCAGGCATAGTCAGAATGTTATTAGGGGGATGCCTTGTAGTGATATCATGTCATGATGGCTGCCAGAGGGTTGTCCAACTCTTAAGAAAGGAACTGTATGGAGAGTCCTGGAAGTAACTTTAATAACATAAAAGATACAAAATAGGCAGCAGGCTGTGAGAGTTCCCACAAATCATTGAGTGGCGGTTGAAGGAACCAATAGGTAACTAATGGGTTCTTGATGAAGATTACAAAAGGCAGGCAGTACCTATGCCTTCAAACATTGTGCCTTTGTAAGTCAGGGAGGCAGGGAGGCTTATTGCTGGAAGGAGATACTCTCGGTGGAGGGATAAAGGATCATTGGGGCTTTCTGCTCCCCCAACTGGTTTCTTAAATTGACCATTAAGTAGCCCCAGGCTAGAGTATGAGATTGCCTCAGCCATGTTATCTCTCAAATAAGTTTGGGCAAGTGCTGAAAGTGGAAGGAAGGGAGTGAAGCCAGAGTTTGAGGTAAGAGTGAGAGTTTGGGAGTTCTCCCATTATGATGTCTTTATGGGTTTTGCTCAGTAAGGAATCATTATTTTTGATAAAGGGCTTTGGTTTTGTTTCAGACAATGGTTGCATACAGTAATATTCTTTATCAAAGGACACAAGTATCACCTATCCACTTTCAAAGTAACCATAGATAGGGTACCAGTCTATCAAAGGGCACTCACCCCAACCAGGATAATTTAAAGTGACTAGTTAAACTAAAATAGTGTCTTTGGAATAAAAATGGAGTACAGTGGAACCTCGGTTCACGAACGTCTCGGAACACGTACAATTCGGTTTACGACCAAAAAATTCGCCAAACTTTTGCATCTGTTCATGACCACACACTCGGTATACGAACAAGCCAGCTTCCCTTTCGGTTTGTGCGAGCACGCACACACACACACACACAGACGCACGCAAGAGACACACACACACACAGAGATGCGTGCGAGAGAGACACACACACGCGCATGCGAGAGAGAGAGAAAGAGACAGCTGGACGCATAAGACCGAGAAGGCAGTTAAAGAATGCACTGGGCTTGTTTTTAAAGAGACAGATCCGAGCATTGTTTTAACCTCATTGTATTTAATGAAGGCTTTTGTCTATTGGATTTTAACCTCCACTTCACTTCTGTTTACAGCAATCGGTTCGTAGCGTGCATTGTTGCAATGTTACGAACTCTTGCAGTGTTAGTTTTCTCTGTTGTTCAAGGTTTTCTCAGTGTTATTCAATGTTTTTACATTTAGTTTACTATTACGCTGTGCATTCAATGGTATAATTAACTATATTTGTGCTTAAAAATCTTTAAAAAATATATATTTACATACAGTTCATACGGTCTAGAACGGATTAATTGTATTTACATACAGTCTTATGGGGGAAATTACTTCGGTTCACGACCAAATCGGTTTACGACCAGAGTTTTGGAACGAATTATGGTCGTGAACCGAGTTTCCACTGTATATGGAGAAAGACCAGTGCAGACATGACACTATTACTACAAAGGAAGAACATTAAAAAATTGCACAGGCAGCGCTTGGCTGTAACTTAAACCTGCTGTAGCTGAGAGGCATCTGTGCTAGCTGCTGTGTACATATATTTTGATGCACATGTTGCATGACTTTTTTTTCTCTTTTGTAGTGTGTCTTTGCTTTCAATAAATACTAGCCATGGTACCTGTTGAAGACAGGTTATAGAATAATTTAAAAAATATTTGCTATCTCTTGCCCTTCATGTGCATGAGCACATTCCCATAAAGCCTGCTTCTCAGACTCGGTCAGCAGTTTCAAGGTACCTTTCTCACTTCCTGTCTGGTTTTATACTTGCCATCTTTGAAGGTGACTCTCTCAGCATGCCTCATATGCCTTTACTCCTCTTCGTGTGCCTCACACTCACACATCGTCTTTCATCACATCACCAAAGCCAAATTGACCAATCAGATTGCACTGGGGGATGGGACACCAAGAACTTAGTGTTTTATTATATAGCAGATGATTTTGAGGATCTTTAAACGAATATTAGCTTTTTAAATATATAACGTGCTCTGAGGTTGTCAATGGAAAAAGCACAAAATAAAGTAAATTGCATTTAATTTAAATTACTGTTTACTATCCAGTTAAATTCATTTTCATTATTTTTTTCTAAAGACATTAAGTAAAAATTCTATCCCAATATTGATGGTCAGATATTTCTGCAAATATAAGTTGTCTGTCAAGGGGATAGGGGGGATTTTGTGATCTGTCAAGATTGTAAGGTTCTAAGATAAAAGTAGAATGTTGATAAACAAGGCTTGAAAGCATTTGACCTTATCAAATCCTGCTTAGCAGTGTGGCATACGAATGGACATCCCTGCCAAGGAAGAGCATGGATTATTACCTGGGTGGGAGGCCTGAGTGAAATATTATTGGCCAGCTGGGCAGAAAGATCATGTCAGGCTGGTATAAAATAATGGATGGACCAAAGGAAGCCGGAAATTGGGAGTGGGTCCATCCCCAATACACTAGGTGGCAGTGGTCTTCGTGTAAGAGCCCAGTTTGGACACCTGCAGGGGTGTTAGGGAAATGGAGTCTGGAGGTGCAGCCCTGTAGGGGCTCTAAGTCATGAAGAAGAAAGTGCATAAATAAATAGGGAATTTAAACATCAGAAGTTTTTTGGGGTTAGCTATTCCACATATCCAAAAGAAGGCAAATAGAGCTGGCAAGGCTTTTAATTGTTTATTGATGTGTGGCTCATTCCCACAGATCTATACTACAAACCTCAGAGCATATCATTAAAACAGGGGAAGGTAATTGAGTAATACAAACAAGCAGGCAGTATGTGTGCTTTCAAATTGAGTGTGGATATTTACAGCCAGAACATAGATAATGATTCCACACATTTACAATGCACCTACTCAGCACTATTTCTCACTCAGGTTCCCAGATTAATGTGTTCAGTATAGGTGCTTGCTCCTTGATCATTACAGACATGGCAACAAATCAGATCAGTGTGCTGTAGCTACAAGGACATAAAATGAACTTCATTTAGAATAAATGTTATATTAAATATATTTTATGCTTTTTTTAAATAGAATTAATAAAATATGTATGTACATCTATTTTGAACAGTACGTAAAGAGTAGCTGTAGCTGTAAAATTCACTAAATTAATCTAAATATTATAAAGTTAAAAGTAGGAACCAAACCTGGACAAGGCATTAGTTAATCACAAGGGCACACCTACAAAGAGAGATACAATCAACTTAACACAAACATCTCTGACAGGTACAGCACATGTCAAGTTGATTGTAACTAAGAGGAAAACTAAAGTAATATAAAATAATGTCCTCGTACCCATTTGATCTGATTCAAGGTACATGTCAGGGATCAGTATTTCATTCCAAAGGTAATAATGAGACACAATGAATGGGAGTTTTAATCCATCAGGGAATTCATTTTATAGCTCCAAAGACAACAGCAGATCCTCAAGAGTGCTATATTATGGTGATGAGAGAATTAAATGAAACTAAAATAGGTTTGGTTGACATATATGTACCAAACTCAGACGATAAAGAATCCACCTTAGTAAAAAAGAATAAGTGTGTCTGTGTCTGTCTCTGTGTCTGTCCGGTTGCTATGTCTTTTACATTTCAAAAGATCAAACATTTTTAGGAATAAAATGCATTGCATTTGTCATACCAAAAGATGGCACACAAACATTAACATTGCTTTTACGAATTCTGTACTCAACTTGCATATAACAGAGACATGTGCATTGCATGATGCACTGCAAATGTTAATGTTGGGGTCTACATTGATTACTTAGATTTCAACCTGTCTTAGATGGGTAGCACAAATAGTTTATGATAAAAGTTTTACAAGAAATTCCTAATATGAACTTGCATAAACATGTAACAGTAGTGGATTTTAACTGTCTACTAGACTCATCTTTACATCAGTCAACCCTGATTTGGTAGTGCTTTATTCAAAACTAGTGCAATAATTTTAAACTTCATAAAGGGTCATAACAAATTGGACCCATGGAAATTTCTTTACCTTTATTCAAGACAATAGTCCTTCTTTTCTACAGTACATCATAGTTATTAATGAATTGACTATTTCCTTCTTGGCAACAACCTTTTGCTCTTAGTTCTTGAAAATATGATGCAATCATTATCTGTAATCATGGTGCCCATATTTTGGAGTATTAATTACTAGGCTCCAGTGAAACATTATTTATAGTTAGCAACTGAACCATTCTAGGGGATAACAACTTCATTAAGATATCAGATTGCTTTGTTGATAAAGACTAATAATGCAAATCCAGAGATAGCGGTGTGGTGTTGAAAGCACATCTGAATGGACAAATTATAACATTCATAACTCCTAAAAATAAACAAAAAACGAAATTGTCATTGGAATTAATTACAGAGATTTCCAAAGTTGGCAAAGAATATGCACACTCACCTAAAGACACACAATATAAAAAAGCTGTCACTGCAAATGGAATTTAATCTTTTGACTACAGGAGAATCAGAAAAACTATTCTTCAAGTCATTTGCTCTTATTATGAGTGTGAAAAAAGCTAACAAGATTGTAGCTCAACAAATTAATAAAAAGAAAGTTAGAAACAGAATAGTAGAGATTAGAAATATAAAAGGGACAACATTTAGTGAACATAAAGAGATCATTAATATATTTAAGGAAAATTATGAATCTCTAAATACGTCAGATTGTAATGAAGTACAAGGTCATGTTAATTCCTTTCTTTAAAAATCACAATTGCCACAAATTACACTGCTTGTAGAGGTACTGTACAAACCTGTGAGGCTTAATGAAACTGAGGTTGCTATAAATTCCTTACCAAGTGGGAAAGCTACAGGTTCAGAAGCTTATCCAGCAGAATTTTACAAAATGGTGTCTTCTAAACTTCTTCTAACATTCTACCTATGTTTGAAGATGCAAAATTTGTCAATATTCTATCCCAATCCCTCCATCAGGTGTCGATCATTGTCTTTCAAGGTAAAATAAAGACCTTCGGAATGTTCATCTTTTAGACTAATCTCATTAATGAATAATGATGTCAAGGTATTGGCCACAGTTCTAGCGAAATGAACTGAGAAAGTGCTCCGTATAATAATATCACAGGATCAAACAGGATTCATTAAGGCAGGCAACTATTATCAAATGCTCACCATTTGTTGGATGTACTGTACACTCCCTCAACAACCAAGCACCCTGAAGTTTTAGTGCCCCTAGATGTAGACAAAGCTTTTGATAGAGTA
This sequence comes from Polypterus bichir lapradei, assembly GCA_026402145.1. Lineage (NCBI taxonomy): Eukaryota > Metazoa > Chordata > Cladistia > Polypteriformes > Polypteridae > Polypterus > Polypterus bichir. The sequence goes on along the minus strand of JANRMT010062834.1, from coordinate 26,390,738 downwards.
TGGATGAGGATATCACTTTACTGTTTTATGCAAATTTGGGTTTGGTCCATATATTGTCACCTGGATTAAATTAGTTTGCTCAAGCCCAGAAGCCTTTCTGCAGGTAAACATTATAAACTCAGAATACTTTGAACTAGGACATTGAACTTGACAAGGTGGTCCAATATGTCCAAAGCTATTTGTAATCGCTATTGAATAACTGCCTATTCATCTTCAGCAAAAGTCAGAAATAAAGGGTATTATAAGGAAAAGAATGTTACAAAAAATACAATTATTTTAAAGTCTAAATCAATAATGTTAACAGTGAGAATCCTTCTATATAAAAGCGGTCGGGATTGTCCTTCCGTCCCGTGAGTGCTACGCAGGCGCGGAGTTTCACACACGCCCCGTCCATTTTGCAATGCACGATGGGATTTGTAGTTTCGTTTTTCCAGGTAAAAGATGATTTTCTACTCCAGACTGTGCGAGTAGCACGGAGTTTCACACACGTCCCGTCCATTTTGCAATGCACGATGGGATTTGTAGTTTCATTTTTCCAGGTAAAAGATGATTTTCTACTCCAGACTATGCGATATCTTCTTCTTCTTTCTTACAATATAAAAGCGGTCGGGATTGTCCTTCCGTCCCGTGAGTGGAAAGCGTAGCGGTATTCCGCTTATCACAGACTTACTACTTGCAGCTTGCGGTACGAAGCGACATGATGTGAGCAGAGTTCTGGTGCACCCATCGTTCCCTTGCTTTTGTGCGCGATGCGCTGGAAAAATAGACAAAATGATGTCTCTGGAAATAATTAATGTTGATGGAGTACAAATGCCTCACCGCGTAGTAAATATCAGGGGGGTTCAAAAGGGCGACCTCAATATAGAAAAAAAGTTTAAATTTCATCACAAAAATAACAGAAACTACGAGTATTAAAGTAATACCGCTCAAATGCAATATAACCAAATTAATGAGTTTGTATAAAATATCAAATTGATCTACATATTGAATTGCCTTAAGAAGTGGTCAACTTAAAAGTCGGTCACCTTAAAAGGCGGGTCAGCCTAGTTTAATATAAAGTTTTGTAAAAAAAAAAAATAAAAAAGAGCTTATATAAAACACCACAATAAATAGAAAATAGAAAACCAATGATAATATAATAAAATCAATCTAAATGAAAAAGTAAATAAAATGCAAATAAACATAAGGTAAAAAATAAAAATAAATTGTACATATAATATTTAAAAAATAAATAAAAAATAAAAATGTATTTTACACATTAAAAAGTGGCTTATAAACATATTACTGTAACTTTCAAAATCATGCAGGCATTATGTCCTCCAGGTCCAAAGACCTTCAAACACTGCACTGAAATTAGAGCTCAGACTGAATGGTAGATCTCATGTAAGACTTAATCAGCTTTAAAGATTTAAAGATGAAAAACTTCTCTTTCCAGAGGCAACAATGATAGGAACAGTGAGACATCTTGACATTTTAGACCCCTTGTCACTGTTATCCATTCACTCTGTGGCTGAATTGGTGCTGCTGAATTTGGCCTCTTATTGACTGCAGTAGGGCCTGGAATAACTGAAGACAGAATCAGAAAGGGACAAATTGCCCAAACAAACTGTGTCACTCCAATTTTTGTTTCGAGATATGTGAATCTCCTTCATGATTTGCAAAAATAACTCTGATTACATATAACATTAATAAAAAACTATTGTTCATAACAAACACTCTCGTAGCACAGACTCGGGTTCCATCCTTGGAGTGTTTTGACTTTGTTATTGTAGTATGTTGAATCTATGCTTCAGTTAAAGTCCGAGCAGATTTGACGTTCCAAAGAGTACCTATGTAAGTGAATGCCTGGGGGTAAGCCTATCAGCTCGCAGGCCCTCCCAGTTTGGGGGCCCCAGACAATTTCCTTCCTTTCCTGTCTGGGCCACACAGAATAAAATTCAATAAAGACAGCTCTCTGAACATTTCAAATTGTAAGATTTATGTTAATCTATGATTTTCATGGTGAAATGTGTTGAAGCATTTATTTTGTTAGATTTTATAGATAACTTGTTAAATTAATTTAAACAAATTACACTATTAATAATTACAAATCCATACGTTGATGATATTTCTGTGGTCTTTAAAAGTTTTGAAGAATTAGTGTAGTAAGGTTGCAGCTCTCTTTACTTTTACAGAGACGTTTAATGCAGTTGGTTATGTGGAGAAGCAAGAAGAAAGAAAAATGAAGGATAAGAACTGAGTTTGAATAGAAAGTACGACTGCAATAAAGAAAGCCCATACAGAATAATATCCATGATATCCTATGTTTGTGTCTTAGACTACCACCTCACCAACTCAGCACTTCCACATTATTTAAATTAAACCAATGGACTGTAGTTGATACCCATTCAGGCATCAGACTCTTGGAGCCTTGATTCACCTGTCATAATGTTTCTGCATTGAACATACAGCTGTTTTTGCAGCCACAATGGACTTTTTACAGATATTGAGGCAAAGTAGCCTGGGATTACCAAAAAAGCCTTCTTCTGAGACAATTCAACAACGTGAAAAGGGAAGAAATAGAGTGTTTCTTGTTAGATGGCTGCTAGGTGTTAGGGAGTATCCCCTCCATGCTTGCCTGTTGATATTCCTAAATAACCATCAGGCAGTGGCCGAAAAACAAGGCAGTACAGTACAGCACGACTGTGAACCCACAGCCTGGTAGAATGCAAGGTTAGAGGCTTAGCTACTGGGTATAGAAAATGCACTGCCACTGTCATTGTAAAATGCAAATTTGTTTTTGTTTTGTTTTGTTTTTTTTGCATTTCATTATATTCATTCAATTCCATATATTTTTGAGAAATAAACATGCCATGCATTGTCCAAGGCAGTGTGGGTATTTTTAATAAATAATGGAATTTATTTATTTCATTTAAGGGTACTCGAATAATTTACACATTTTCACCAGGCTATCCGAGTGGCTACTATGTGTCCGAAAAAGAGTAAAAATAGGTTGTGTTGTGCAGGTGCATTATTTTCTTTGTATAATTTGTATTCATCCATCCATCTGAGGAAGCTTGAGCCTACTTCAGCAAACTTCAGGAGTAGGCAGGAACAGGACAAAGAGCCAGTCCATTGTAGGGTACACACACTCACACACAGACAGAATATGACCAATTGAACAACACTAATTCAACTAACCTGCATGTTTGTGGAATGTGGAAGGAAACCAAGCACCCAAAGGAAGCTCAGGTGGGGAGAACATGCAAACACCTAGCAGGGAACACCCCAGTCCCCTTGTATCATCTCACTCAGTGAGTGCATTTAGATGTGCTTTAATAACCTAGTTATTCATAAAAACCTGGTTACTATAATGCCATGTAAACCTTAAACTAGGTTATTGGTCTCAGAAAAACCTGGTTGTTGCCTAAGATTTCTCCGGTTATTTGGCCATGTAAGCCCTTAAGTGAATTACATTTAAGGATCTGGTATTCTGCACAGGTCCATTGAACTCTGTTCACCTCTGCATGTGTTAACTATTCCTTCTCCTAGGAACACTTTAATCAAAATACACACATGTATTAACTTTAATTAAAACATGCACATTTATAGTAAACAGTTCCCATGATTTATAAGTTTTTTTCCACCCATGTCTTCTCTGGAGCTATGTATTATTCCACAGCTACAGGTGGAAGCCTCCACAAAGATAATTTTCCTTAATGTTCCCTAATGTTTCCTAATGTTCATATCAATGGTGGTTCAGGTCGAGAATGTAGAAAGGGGTTGGATGTTATTTACTTCAGAGCCTGAAGGACTAAAGGTATTTATGAACACAACAAAACTATCACAGTCTTCATACTTGTTTTCAGATTCAAGTGGCTGGTGATGTCATTTAACTCTTTTATGTGCAGTTTAATGATGTCTAATCATATAGCCAAAGAGGAACTCCAGTAATGTGCTTGCACACGTAAACAGAAGTTTTGAAGAAATTAGGTCTCTGCCTTAAACAGGTTACTCACCTTATCCTGGTTTTAGGTGTGCATGTAAACAGGCTGATTAAATCATTCAAAAAAAGAGTGCCAATAATTGTGTCGTAACAATTTTTTTTAAGTTTTAATGCCAATTCTAGCCATTTTCTTTTGTACTTTTCATTCTTTGATCCTGTGCTGCTCTGTTTTAAGCAAATAAGTACTTATAGACCAAAGCTGTTTCAATGGCAACTAATTTTTTAAATCTCTATGTTTTACACAGTGAAATAATTGTGACAGTTTCAAAAATGTTTTTCTTATTAATTTATTCAGACTTTTATAATATGAGGTGGATATACTGTACATGAAAATGATCATCGCATATACATACATATGTTGAGATTGTCTTAGTATCAAGTGAGCAATTGTAAATAAGGTGAAATCTGAAAGACATGAGGGAGGCCATTTCACCCTGATGCTCATCTGTCAAGCTGTCACAATTATACATTTTTGTCATGACTTATTGGGAGATTTTGTATTAGTGTATTCATATACCATTTTCATTTTTCCCCAGATTAAGAGGTTAATTTTGCACATGTGAAGGAGGTTCTGTCACAACTCCAAAGACACAAATTTGCCAAAATAGAGAAATTTGAATTTCATTTGTCATCTGTATTTTTTGACTATTAATTACTCAGGTTTACTAACAGAACAGTAGAAAAGTATCTTAGAATATAAATTGGGAAGCATGTTCAAAGGTTAGTGGGGTTTGCTAATCACTACAGAGGATTTATTAAGAATTTTATTTTTTTGATTGCTGCTATTACATATCTCACAAAAAAATGGAAAAAAGATTTGTTATGTATAATTTTATTATACATAAAGAAAAATGTACCTTTGCCCCAATCCTTCACCACCTAAATATTTTTCATTACCCTTTCAAGTGGACGAAGATAGTTCCAGTGTAGGAGCTAAAGCCATTTTGTCTCAGCCTACTGTGCCTGTTTTTTCAGAAACATGTCCTTGTCTAAGCAGAATTATGATGTGGGCAACTGGGAGATGTTACCCATCGAGCTTGCTTTAGAGAGTCAACATTTCTGCTTGAAGGGTGCTACCCAACCTTTTGTTATTTACACTGATCATAAAAATGTAAAATATATGAAATCAGCAAATAAATGAAATGCTTTTCAAACTCATTGGGCTCTTTGTTTAAATTGTTTCTGTTTTTCCCTTACCTATCAGCCAGCACATGTAATTTAAAAGCTTATGCTTTACATAGAATGTTAGAATATAATGATGCCACTTCTGAACCAGAAAATATAATCCCACTGGACAAATTCATAGGGGCAGGTTTGAACTTCATGATTACCTTAAACACTTCCTGATCTCCCCCCAACCCCATCCTTCTACAGTCCCCAAAGGGAGATTAATGCTTTCTACCTGATTAGAGAAGAAGAGCATTGAAATTAGTCATTCTTTAAGTTTTCTGGATCATCTTGGCAACTCTAAGTCTCTAGAATTCTTGAAGTGAAACAATTGGTTGCTAAATATGTATAGGGATGCAGAGGACTTTGTTAAAGCTTGCGAGGTGTTTAATTAGTCTCAGTGTCAGTCTGGAATTCAGTTGGGTTTATTTTGGTCTATCCTCCCAAAATCCCTCCAGCACTTGGAAAGACATTACAATTGATTTTATTAGAGCTTACCTTTTTTACTTACCATTCTGAAAGTAATGGATTGAAATTTTTCAGTCCAACTGATATATACTGTATTACTCCTTATAGTAATACTACGATGTCACCAAAATATTAGTAGCAGAAAACTAAGAGATGACGTCAAGCGTACATACAGTACAAAGTGATGCAGCTTTAGGTGGAAAAGATGCTTTCAAAAATATAGGTATAAAAGTTCAGCAAAATTATTTTTATGTAAATCATTTGTCCAGAGAGCTTCCATTTTTCTCATTCACATTGGCCGTACATACTGTAAATGACACACACAAACTAATATGGATGTTAAAGAAGAGTTTGTATTCTACTCTTCTTGGCAATGTTTATCACATTTTTCTAAAAGTGTGCATTAGCTTTGGACTTAGATTTTTTTTTTAATTTCTTGTCTTTTATTGAATTTATTAGAAGCATGTAACATTCCATACAAGCAAGTCAAGCTTAACAAAACTAAATTCATCTGCAAATAGTGATATTTTCTGTTCAAGTCCTTCTCTGAAAATCCCCTTTATCTCTGATGCATTTTAAAATTGAACAGCCAATGGCAATTTCAAATAGCAGTGGTGACAAGGGGCATCCTTGTCTAGTACCACGTTCTAGTTTGAAGTAGTTTGAAATAATGTTGTTAATACAAACTGAGGCTTCTGTACTGGTGTACAGTAGTTTGATCAATGCACATATGTTCTGGCCAAACCCAAATTTATGCAAAGTGGTCAACAAGTAATCCCATTCAGCTATATCAAATGCTTTTTCTGCATCCAAAAATAATAAGAGCTCCAGAGTGTTAGACTTTATGGGTAAATATGTTATATTAAATAGGCATCAAAGACTGGAAGCCAAATGTCTACCTTTATTAAATCTGGTTTGGTCTTGTGAAATTACCAAAGGGAGCACTTTCTCAATTCTTCTAGCTAGGACTTTGGAGAGTATCTTAACACCATTATTGAGAAGTGAGATTGGTCTATATATTGCACATTGAAACAAGTCCTTATTTTTCTTAGGAAAAGTGATAATGCTTGGTGAAAACTTCGAGGTAGAATTTTGTTGTTTCTGGCTTCTATAAATGATGCTAATGTAAGGGAAGCCAACTTAATTGAAACATTTTTTTTATAAAATTCAGCAGGGTGGCCATCAGGACTTGGTGCTTCCCACTCTGAAGTGAGTTTGTAGCATCTAGTAATTCTGATCAGAGAGTGTCAGAGGTTTATCTGATTCCTCTTCACTGAGAGTATCTAGGTGTGGCATCCATAATGTATCTAAAAAATATTAGATTGTGTCTTGTATTCTTTAAACTGAGTAGAATATAAGGACTTATACTAGTCTCTAAATGTGTGCATTATATTTTTATGGCCAATGATTCTATCTCTGTCTGTACTGATAAATGATATTGCATTCCAAACTTCCTTCTTGTGGATTGGTTGATCTAAGATCTTATTAGCCTTTTCTCTGTGTATACAGTAATGATGTCACAACTTAAAAATTATTTGTTCTGTTTCTTTTGTTGTCAAAAGTTTGAGTTCTGATTGCAAAGCCTGCCTTTTCCGAAAAAGTGCTTCATTTGGAGACTCATGTAAGCTATGCACATTTTCACACTCGGTCAAACCATAGCGTACATAAGTGTTTGGCTCAATTTTGCAAACTGCCGGCATTCAGCATCAAAGCAATGCTACTGTTTCTGTGTAGTTTCCCTTTATTTATTCAATTCACATCCTTGAAGTGGCTTTATCAAATACACTGAAATTAATCACATATTCTTTTTCAGTTTAGGGCATTTGATTGTAGTCAACCTGTAACAATATAATGATGCACAGAATGGCCAAACTATTCCAAATACCATAGCTGCTTTAGCATTGTTACTCTCAGTGCACCAGTATTTTAACCTATTGTGTCTGAGTGGGGAATCACAGCTATACAGCAGCTGATTGGAAAGCTCTACGGCAGATTGTGTCAAGTACGGAGAGAATTGTCAGGGTACAGCATTTAGTACATGCTGCCTCAGCCATGCGCACATGTCAATTTGAACTTCTATTTGAAAAATGCTTCAAAGCCTTTCCTGTATGAACCTCGTAGTTCAGAAACAGTTTAATTCTAAGAGCTCTAAACGCACTTAATCAGTCAATCAAGTGCTCCAGGTAGAACTGCTTAAACTTTTAAGTACAATTTATTGTTGCTGTTGTTGTTATTTTACCATTTTATAGGAAAATAAGTTAATGGAGGATTTGCATATTGAATCTCATTGTACCATATGATAACAATAAAGGAGTTCAGTTCAACAGAAGAGAGCACGTATTTACAGATGATGATGACTAGCATGATTTAGAAGTTGATTTAGATTTCCAGGTGCTATCTTCTTGGAGCTCTTGATATCATTTTTAAGATGAAATGCAGTAAAGTATATATATTACATTATATAGATACATTTTTTGTTTCATTTAAATAATGTATACTGTTATTAATTAAACGTCTGGACACAGTGGACAGCGCTAGCGATGAACGGTGCAGCAAGAATCTTGCAGGAGGCAGGAACAATCTCTGAACAGGGCGCCAGCTCATCACTACCCCTGTGCCACTGTGGCCCCATGTTTAATACATGCTTTAATTCATTTGATCATGAAAATGATATCAGCACACATCATAGTATTTTAATTGTTCAGAGAGCTGTTTTATCACAAATTTAATGTATTCTGTGTCCTGTCGGCATAAGATAAAGCCTGTTAAATAACAAGCAAGCAGTGATTCACACACATAGAGTACACAGAAGAACATATAGAATACAAAGCATTTAATGTGCTACTTTAGTTACGATGAAGTTTATGACGTTCTACTTTAACGACAAAATAAAGTACATGATTAAAGTGGAAATTTCGAGATTAAAGTTGACATTCTGAGCTTTATTCTCCACTGTGCCCGTATTTTTTTCCTTTTCTCTGTACCCTAATAAGCTTCCATATAACGCTCAGATGGTGGGCTACAACTTGCCTTTTCACAGCGACTTTGATATCTGACAACTTTTTTATTTCAGGCACTGTGCGACTTTCTGATCTTGAACTTTCAATCAGCTTCCTTTTGTTGGTTATACAACTGCTTAAACCAACAAACAGTATGTTTTTCATTACCTCCACTTGGCATTTGCTGAAATTCTTCTTTTTCCCCTTGCTTTTGCCATTGTCTTTTGTACAGTGCTATACTTAAGGGAATATTTATATTGATTTGCATATTCAAAGAGGTGTAATTCTGGGAGGAGCGGCAGGCGTGTCCACAAGTGTTATTTTTTATGCTGACCGGTATTTATGTAGTGGAATAATATTGAAGTTGGCTTGTGCACGGTTTCGTGCATCTGAATTTTTTCGTGTGTACACACATTTTGACTTTTGTCCGTACACCATGTTTTAGTGTGAATTCTACACATGTCGTTATGCATGAGGCCCCTGGTGTGTTCTTGATCTCTATCATAGCTACATGCCTTTCAAATTGCATGGACAGAGAGTGTTAAAAAAATATAAAAAAGCTCTCTTTAAAGCTCACTCAGAATACTATTCTACAATAATAGATAGCAATAATAAAAATCCTCAGGTACTGTTTAGAACAGTTGCTAAATTAACAAATGGGTATTCAGAGCTACAGTGCAAAATACCAACAGATATTAGCAGTACAGACTTTATGAACTTCTTCAATGAGAAAATTAAAAACATAAGATCCCAGATCTCAGCATCACAGTATAAACTGCATACTAGCTTAGCAGACCCTGCCGCACATTGCATTCAGCACTTTAGTAATTTTAATCCTGTAACTGAGCAGGAAGTCTTAATTTTAATTTCTAAAATGAAGCCCACTACTTGTTCCCTGATCCAGTGCCAACAAAACTAGTAAAAAGTGCAATGGATGTTCTTGCAGTGCCTATTCTAAACATTATCAATAGTTCATTATTGCATGGCACAGTACCTGATGCACTAAAAGTGTCAGTCATTAAACCATTACTTAAAAAGTCAGATCTAGACCCACACATACTAAATAATTATAGACTTATTTCAAATTTACCCTTTCTCTCTAAAATACTAGAAAAAGTAGTCGCCAATCAGCTTCAGTCACACCTTAAGCATTACAATTTATCTGAGAAATTCCAGTCTGGTTTCCACACTGGTCATAGTACAGAAATGGCACTAATGCAGGTTGTAAACGACATTTTGATATCCTCTGATGAAGGAAACTCCACTGTAATTATGTTGTTAGACTTAAGTGCAGCATTTGACTCCATTGACCATTCTATTTTACTGCACAGGCTAGGAAATGAGGTTGGGCTTACAGGCACTGTACTCGCTTGGTTTAGTTCTTATTTATCAAATTGATTCCAATATGTACAGAAATGTGCTGACAGTACTCCATCATTATACACAGAAGTTCAATATGGTGTCCCGCAGGGCTCAGTACTGGGACCTTTACTGTTTTCACTTTACATGCTTCCACTGGGATCTATCATTAGGAAACATAATGTTAATTTTCACTCGTATGCAGATGACACCCAGTTATACCTTTCATTTAGATCAAATTAAGTTTCTCCGATGTTGTATTTAATTAGTTGTTAGTGAAGTAAAGGAGTGGATGGATGAGAAATACTTGTCTTAACATCTCTGTTTTATCTGTATTTAAAGTGTTGGAGGGAATGACGCTGATCACAACAATATTTTGTCATCATTTAAATCAGTTGAAATCACCATTAATTTTACTGAATCAGCCCGCAGTCCAGAAGTTATCTTTGACTCCAGCATGTCATGTCAAAGCGCATATTACAAAGTTGTCCAAATCATGTTTCTTCCATCTTAAAAATGTTGGGAAATTAAGGCGCCTTCTAAATAAACAGGATTTTGAGAAATTAATTTATGCATTTATCTCTAGTAGGATTGACTACTGCAATGCGGTGTTCACTGGCTGTTCAAACTGTTCTTTATACAGCCTCCAGTTAATCCAAAATGCTGCTGCAAGAATTATCACAAGAACAAGAAAATACGAACACATAACTCCAGTTCTTAAATCCTTACACTGGCTCCCGGTTAAGTTTAGGGCAGATTTCAAAATCCTCCTTTTAACATATAAAGCATTAAATGGCCAAGGTCCGGGTTACTTATCTGAACTTATCATGACTTACAAACCAGAGCGCACATTAAGATCTCAAGATGCCGGTCTGCTTATGATTCCAAGGATTAATAAAATAACAGTGGGAGGTCGAGCTTTTAGTTTCAGGGCCCCTAAACTGTGGAATGGTCTACCTGCTACTATAAGAGATGCCCCTTCGGTCTTAGCTTTTAAATCCCGGCTGAAGACTCACTACTTCAGTTTAGCATATCCTGACTAGAGCTGCTGATTAACTGTACAGACTTCATCTCTGTTGGTAGTCATTAGCACTAAGACATAAATAACATAATTATAATACAGTTAAAGTCTCCAGCCATTATAATTTTGTTAGTGTTCAAGTTAGGAATGGATGCAAATACGTTTTGGATGAAGTCTCTATCATCCACATTGGGTGCGTAGATATTTATCAAAATCACTTTACAATTAAATAAATTACCCATAACCATCACATATCGCCCTTCAGGATCTCATACTACATCTGATAGTGCAAATGAAATGGTTCTGTGAATGAAGATTCCCACACCTCTAGTTGTCTTTGTATAGCTGGAGTGGAATATTTGGCCAGTCCAGTCTCTCTGCAACCGAAACTGATCCTTGCTGAATAAGTGAGTCTCCTGTAAAAATACCATCTTAGTGTTTAGACCTGTTAGTTGAGAGAACACTTTCTTCCTATTTAATTCATGATTGAGACCTTTGACATTCCAGTAAACAAAGTTCACTGTTTGATCATTAAGACATTACTTCTGAACTTTGGTTTTCATTTAATAATCTTAAATTAATGTTGCACATTGTTACATATGATAGCTTTAACCTTAATTTCCAATATTGCCAGAAGTTATGGCTATGAAGACTATTGTTGTGTTGGCACTTACAATTGAAGGGATGAAAATGATAGATCAGAAATAGCTTGCTGTCTTTCTCTCTTCCCTCAGACCCCCTGCCCCCATTATGCTTTCCCAAGTGAAGCTAAACCACACTTCACAAAGTTCTAGTGTTCTGACATGCCTAGAGACAGAGCACGTCCAGAACAAAACAAGCCCCCAAGCAGAGGTGTAGAAGGAATAGAGCAGAGATATCAATTAGCAATACAGTCCAAATACTATAAACCTAGAATATAATCTTAAACAGGTTTGAAAGAATAAACCCAGGGTATGATGTTCAACATTAGCCATGGAGATGCAGATAATGTATGATAGTACAATCCTAATACAATAAACCAAGGTTGTGATGTTAAACAGTCCCTTTTGGAGAAAAAAGTATACATGTATATAATGTACACACACACACACACACACACACACACACACACACACACATATATATATATATACAGTATATATATTATTTGAGAGAATAATGAATTTCACTGAGTTTGGGCTTTCACGGTTTTCAGGAAGACCTTCAATTCTGATATTATTTCTTATATATCCATCTTCCAGCATAGCTAGTCTGTCTCTAAGCACTTTGAATTTAGATTTAGTAGCCGTTCCTTTTTCGTCAGCAGCAGAAGCCAATTGTTCAACTGTTTTAATACAAGTCTTTAACATTTGCTTAACATCTTCAAGCCGATCATCAAGTGCTCTAAATTTATTTTCAAACTTACTCACATTTTCCTACATTTTCTCCTCATTTTTTATAGCATACCTTTAAAAGTTGCCTCAAAGCGATTACTTAAACATATCTACAAGTGTTTAATATCCTGAAACAGCTTCTCATTTATCACGTTTATGTCCTTTGTATCTTTCCTTATATCCTTTGTGATCTTCTTTATACTGCTCTGTATCTTATGTATGTCCTCTCCGAGTGTGGTAGTTATTGCGGTGATCATTGTGGCGATCATTACCTGGCTCAGACTGTTCATTTCAGTCTTCTCCGAGCTCCACAGGTGGAGTAGCAAGCCCAGAGTTGGTGCTGTTGGCTCGCAGTGGGTAGTTGACAGCACGGACAGTAAGGCCATTTTCAGTTTCAATGAACCGTCTCTAATCAACGAGGTCTCCTGGTCCAACTCAGTTGCACTTTCACTCCCACTTTCACTCTTAGCTGGAGGCAATGCTGCGGTGTCAGGTCCCAGGAGATCTATTCTTTCGCCTATCTGTTCCAGGTCAGTCTCTGCCAGGCCATATCTTGAACTTGAGGCCTGTTTAGACTTAGATGAAGCTTTCTGAGCCTTTATCTGCCAGTCCTGCTGTAATTGAACCCCCTCTGGTTGAAAAAATACAGGATATCTCGGGATGATGAAAAAAAGGAAAAATAACACCGCCGCTTATGAAGTTCCATCTCAGATGTCTACCTCCCAAAACAGACGAGACCAAAATTGTGCACTTAGATTTTAACATTCAGTATTTAATTTACTATCACGTAACATTATATTGGGAGAAGGATGCTAAGGACAGAGCTGCCAGGGAAGAGGAAAAAAGTGAAGGTTTATGGATGTGGTGAGAGAGCATATGCAGGTGATGGGTGTAACAGAACAAGATGAAGAGGACAGGAGGATGTGGAAAAAGATTATCTGCTGTGGCAACCCCTAGCAGGAGCAGCTGAAAGAAGAAGAAGAAGATCACATAACAAGTATGTTTTAAAAGACTAAATGTAGATGATGATGAAGCTGTCTGTATTGAATAGGATGAAAAGGAATAATGTAGAATCTTCAAACCTGCTTAATCTAATTAAGGATTGCCAGGGTCCAGAGCCTAATCCCACAGCATCATTGTTTGCAAGTTTATTATTTTGATGTCACTTTAATCTTTTCATCCTTAAAAGCTAAAGTATTTCCAAACTGTTAAGACTTACATCTAAAAATGAAGTCATGAATTATAATCTGCCATTTTGATATATTCATCCTAATTCACACTAGTGCAACTTCTGTGTTGCTGAGGGGAGAGAAACACAAAAAATATCAAAGAGTATGAGGATTGTGACAGATAGGGGGCGCTATCGCTTCCTTGAACCCTCCAATCAAATGTCAGACACCAAGTAAAAGTTCAATAGTTGACTATTACTACACAACAGTACACAAAGCACCCTCCTTTCCACAATACTCATAAATAACCAATACACAATCAATAATAAACTCTCCACCACTCCCAGACGCGTTGCCACCCTTCCACCCAGCTCAGCTCCCCGTCTGGGAGCTGCCACAGTCCTTTTATAGTCCCTGACCCGGAAGTGTTCTAATCCCCAGTTCATGTGATCCTTATCACTTCCGGGTCAGATAAAAAGTCCTTTTCTTCATCCCGGAAGTACGTCACTGTTTCCTGAAGAGGCATTAGCTCTCTTGGAAATGTGTTCTTTTAAAATTGTGGCATATTAAATAATTAAACAATATCGTAATATACCAGAAAAGGTGATATCCCTCCCATCGTGATTACGGCGGTGCAAGAATCACATGAGAAAAAATATCTTTTAGCTTATATTTACTGACGGTTAACGTGGTTACAGACGGAGAGGCGCGTGGTACAGACTTAATCCAGGTGGGAAATCTGGATCAACACAGTCAGCCATTTTCTCATCACCACGCTGGGAGGTTTTTCTTCGAGCTTTGTTGATTCCGCCTCTAAAGGTCTGGCTGTTGTCCAAGCTTTTATAATGTCTTGCTTCATTTGCTGGTCTTCTCTGTCTCCAAACAAGGGCTGAATTCCTCCTCCACAAAATACAGAAATATCATAGTGCTTACATGCCGATTCTCATTCTCCCAATAAGGAAAGAAGATTTGTGCTGATAGAGGATAGAAATACCCTAACCTGTGTTTAGGCTGACTATACAAGCCTCCAGTTGTCTTTGGCTATCTAATCCAATGCTTGGCTAGCAATTCTAACTGCTGAGCCCCTGTGTGCCACAGTTAACATGCACATGTGAATAAAACTCATAACAGTATTGTCCAGATATAGTGACATAAAGAAAAATGTAGTATTACAGTCACTTCTGCTGTCGCTTTGCCTATGACGCACTTCCGGGTTATAGGGCACATATGACTCTTTGCTCCTCCCTGCAGCTCCCTCTAGCGGCCCCTGTGGTATCCAGCAGGGCTGTGGATGAAAACTCCATTGTCCATGATTCCCTGCTGGTCTTCGGGGCACCTCCATGCTGCAGGGAGGGCTCCATCTGGTGGCCTGGGGGTATTGGCCCGGGATGACAAGCCGGAGGTGCTCTTGTCCCAGTCTCTTCACACAAAGGGGGTTCTAGGAGGGTTGCTTTCTTTCCTGAGTGTACTGAACAATATCTCAATAGGGCAGCAACTAGCTTTGGGAATTCAGAATTTCATGCATTACTGTTAACGATCATTAAAGATAGGATGACCTACAAAGAAGCAACCACTTTCTTATGTTACTGAAGAACATTTAAAAACAAGTTTCCACAAAAACATTTTTCAAGTTGGAAACAATTTACTAAACCCTGAAAACTATAAGCTGTGTGCCATGTTCATTCCCATATCCCTGTCTCTCTAATTACACACAAAGACTCAAAACATAGAAACCATTCTGGATGTTGCAACATTGTTGTACCAAAAAATAAAAGGGGTTTGTAGACATAAAATTGTTTGTTTTTCTGTTCTTAATTCAAAATCTCTGAAAAAAGAAAAATTGCAGCAAAATCTTTAACTATAGTTAGAACTTTACTCAAACTCATATTTTCTACTAGAGGTGCCTGTATTACGTATTTTATAAACATAAACTCTTTAAAAATAAACCCAACTAATTCACATCAAATCATTGTAAAACGTTTAACTCTAAATGCCATCTTTTGGAAGGTAAAGTATTATATACAGTACAGGCCAAAAGTTTGGACACACCTCCTCATTCAATGTGTTTTCTTTATTTTCATGACTGAAGGCATCAAAACTATGAATGAACACATGTGGAGTTATGTACTTAACAAAAAAAGGTGAAATAACTGAAAACATGTTTTATATTCTAGTTTCTTCAAAATAGCCACCCTTTGCTCTGATTACTGCTTTGCACACTCTTGGCATTCTCTCGATGAGCTTCAACAGGTAGTCACCTGAAATGGTTTTCACTTCACAGGTGTGCCTTATCAGGGTTATTTAGTGGAATTTCTTGCTTTATCAATGGGGTTGGGACCAGCAGTTGTGTTGTGCAGAAGTCAGGTTAGATGGACGATCATTTATTTTTCAACAGAACAATGACCCCAAACACACCTCCAGGCTGTGTAAGGGCTATTTGACCAAGAAGGAGAGTGATGGAGTGCTGTAAATGGTCATGAAAATAAAGAAAACACATTGAATGAGGAGGTGTGTCCAAACTTTTGGCCTGTACTGTA
>JANRMT010062834.1:26359858-26374650 GCA_026402145.1 Polypterus bichir lapradei | reverse complement strand
AACACATTGAATGAGGAGGTGTGTCCAAACTTTTGGCCTGTACTGTAAATAGCCCTTAAGCTCAGCATTCTGTGAAAAGACAATGGGAAAAGCAAGAGGGAAAATGGAAGAATTTCAACAAAAAGGCGAGTCGTAGCCCACCGTCTGAGTGTCATATGAAAGCTTATTAGGGTACAGAGAAAAAAAAAAGGCACACAGTGTGGGAAAAGCATGAAATGTCAACTTCAATCTCGAAATCTCCACTTTAATCACGTAGTTTATTTTGTCATTAAAGTAGAACATCATAAACTTCATCTTAAAATCGTTTAATTAACTAGTTTCTCAAATTATTTCGTAACTAAAGTAGCACGTTAAATGCTTTGTTTTGTATTTGATCTTCTATGTACTTTATGTGTGTGAATCACTACATGCTTCTTAAACCGGCTTTCTCTTCCTCTGACAGGACACAGAATCCTTAACGTTCGTGATATTACAGCTCTCTGAATAACTAAAATACCGAGATGTATACGTGATATAATTTTCATGATGATAGGAGCTAAAGCATGTTATTAAACATGTGAACACGGTGGCGCAGTGATTGTGCGCGACCTTCGATGAAATAATTTATTGCAGCAGTATTCAGGGGCGGCTCTAGGCTCGTGGCGGCCCTGGGCAGAGAAAGAATCGGCGGTTTCTTCGCCCACCAATGTCAACATGGTATCTTATGCATGGTGGATGGCCACGTCCGTTGCGGACACTGCATAGCCACCTCGTGCTCATGAGACAAGCGTTTTACTTTTGCCGAAATTTGCCGCTGCGGTTTTAGCTGTGTCGTTATTTTCTCTTTCTGTTTTATATTCAATATATATTGGTGTGGCGGCCCCTAGGATTTGGCGGCCCTGTGCAGGTGTACAGTTTGCACATGCCTAAGGCCGCCCCTGCAGTACTGTCTCTTTCAAACATACTAACCTCCAATTCCTGTCCTTCCTTTTCTTTCTCCAAGTAACCGATCGCCACACAATCAGCTCTGTAATGGACGTTAAGCCATCTGTAAGCTTATAACGCCGATTCTTCAAAACATTTAAGGAACATTGAAATATCTTCGTAGTACATGTTTAATTATTCTATCCTTCACACCAGTCCCAGTGAAACATATAGTGCAAGGCAGGAACAATCCGTGAGCAGAGCCCCAGATCCTTGCTAGCGTAGCAACACCGTGTCCTTTAATTATTAACAATGTAGATTATTTAAATGAAGTTAAAGTTTTTTCTGTATAATAAACATATTTTGCTGCATTTCATATTAAAAATTATATCGCCATCGTATGTAAATATGTGCTTTATAAGTAGCTCTGGTTGTGCAATAGTATAACTGTATCGCAAGTTTACAGTGAGGTGATTGTACTCATAAGTACAGATAGTTCTACAAGGAGCACTTGATTGAGTGTGTTTAGAGCTCTTGGGATGAAACTCTTTCTGAACAGTGAGGTCCGTACAGGAAAGGTTTGAAGCGTTTGCCATGTGAGAAGCAGTCAAATAGGAAGCATGGCTGAGGCAGCGTGTGCTTGATGCTGTATACCGATAATTCTCTTTCCGATCAGCTGCTCCGAGTGGTGCAGTGAGAATTATATGGAAAAAGGTGATCCGCTGTGGCAACCCCTAACGGGAGCAGCTAAAGGAAGAAGAAGAAAGTGCAGTGAAAGTAACAACGCTAAAGCAGCTATTGTATTTAGAATAGTTTGACCATTCCGTGGACCATTATATTGTTACTGGTTAATTACAATCAGATGCATTAAACTAATAAACAATACGTGGTTAATTTCAGTGTATTTATAAAGCCGTGTCAGGAAAAGAAAGGATAACCACACAGGAACAGTAGCACTGCTTTGATGCTGGGTGCCGCCAGTCTGCAAAACCGAGCGGAGAACTTGCGTACGACAGGGTATGAGGTACCGTGGAAATGTGCGTGGCTTTACGCCAAGTTTAGGTTTTATACATTGCGATTTGAACGTGGAAACGTTCTTACGCAACATTTCTGTGCATACGCATCGTTTATACATGAGGCCCCAGATCATTTACCAAAAAGATTTCTGAAAATATGGGTTTTGAATTGGAAAATCCCTCCCTGAACCAAATTTTACTTACTTTTGCTTACTTTTCTCTAAAATTTGCTACAATATGAAACAGTAAAAAATAATCACAAATCTGTGTCTGAAATGAAATTACCAGAAGATCTCCCTCATTTTCTTTAAAGAGTTATAAGTCCCTGTCCCCTTGCACTACCAAGCCAGCATAAGTTACACTTACAATTTCTCATTTTGGCCCTACAGACAATGAAGGTATTATAATGCCAGCATTGATTTCCTCAAGATGGACATCAGTAATCAGTTCTCTGCCACTGCAATACTTTAAGCTGATGAGTCCCAGATTCATTCTGATCGCAGTTTGTCAAGCACCAACATCTTCATTTTCCTTTAAATATTTCAAATATGAATCCCATAGTCAGAATGTCTTTCCAACTCTTGTGTTCATTTTCAGATGTGGAGTGTTCCATCTGGGATTTCCCACGTTTCCCTGTCATCAAACCGAATGAAGGCTGTTTGGCGGACTGATACTGTTTTGATGTCCATGTATGTATGTTGGTTATGTTGTCAGGTTAACATCAACTTGTGGTGTTGTATTGTTTGGTATTATATGACCTTCAATAGTCTATGGAAGACATTCAAGTAATAATTTCAATGGACTAAATATACAATTGACAGTAAACTTGAACATGATGGATTGGCATCCCATCGAGGAATTCTTCTGGCCTTCAGCCTATGGCACTCAGATAGCCTTTGGCTCCTTGTGACAGTATAATGGCAGTATTCTGAAGCAGTACAAGAAGCCATGTCATGTCATATGTGTCGTCTCGTTGCTTAGACCTTTAAATCAAAAAGACTGCAAGTTACTTACTCACCTTTTACTAACTGTTTGAATAAGAAGAACTCAGTGAACCTCCTTGCACTCCAAATGCACCAAACACTTGTACTTGTAATAAATGTTGTTTATTTGTTGGTTGCAGGAGCTGTATTATTTTATGAGTGTGTGCTTAGTGAAATTTTTTTTTAAACCCTGCCTGCCAATGATTCTTCCTATAATGCAATTTTACAATAAGGGGGTCCAACCCACTACAGAAGTGAAAACCCAAAGGTGTGCAGGGGCTAGCTGGCTCTCTTTATGTATTAATATTAATTAGATTTTGGTCCTCTTGCACAGATTGGGAGAATTATTAATCACTCCCTTTGGACAGGCTGTACTGCCTAGACCTTGAACAAAGACAGTCAGTCCAATACCCTCCTTCAATTTAAGGGTGCATCACTCTGCTCCCGTTTTAAAAGATATTCTCTGTGTGAATAACTGCAATCTTAGTCTGCACATGTGATGGACTTGCAGCTGGTACGGACTATGGAAAGGCACAATATGGAATAAAGGGTATTTGTCTGTGCAGCAGATGCATAAGAAATGAGAGAATTGTGACCCATTTTGGGGAATAATAGTGAACTCCCCTTGGTAACAAGAAACAGTTAGTAACCAAAACTTACAGAACTTGATAGGTTTGAGGGAGATGAGGATCCCACTGCTCAGGTATGAGGGAGATGAAGATCCTACTGCTCACATTTGAAGGAGATGAAGATCCCACTGCTCAGGTCATTCTGACAATTTTTTTAAATATACTGCAATTGTCAAGTGCCACAACCAGCATTGGTCACCATCTTGTGCCCATTTTTATTGTGAACCTAAGTGAATTAGGTGGATTACAATTGACAGACGGATGGTTCAGGGGTTCCATATAAACCCATGTGTATATTATTGGTTCAGACAAAGCTGGAGCTAGTCTTAGATGAATGAGGTCACACTGCCACAAGCACTCAGACTCCTTTATGCCAAGCCAGCTGAGAGGAGTCAATCCAAATAACAAAAGGTCTTTAAAGTGTGAGAGTAAACCCATGCAAAAAAAATGAAACTAGGAGTTTATGTCTTCAAACAAGCATCAAAGAATCCCGGCCCTATGCCAAGAGAGAGAAAAGCCATGGAGTGCTGGAAAGAAGCCAAGGTCTTCTAGGAAACAATAGAAGGAGAGTGGGAGCTGCTTGATAACAACAACATTTATTTATATAGCACATTTTCATACAAAAAAAGTAGTTCAAAGTGCTTTACATAATGAAGAAAAATAAAAGACAAAATAAATTAAAATAAGACATTAGTTAACATAGAAAAGGTGTAAGGTCTGATGGCCAGGGAGGACAGAAAAAACAAAAAAAACTCCAGACGGCTGGAGAAAAAAATAAAATCTGCAAGGGTTCCAGGCCACGAGACCGCCCAGTCCCCTCTGGGCATTCTACTTAACATAAATGAAATAGTCCTCTTTTGTATTTAGGGTTCTCACGGACGCTCTTGATAAGGTAGGCAAGTGGATGAGGCTCCCCACCAGACAGGAGTTTAAGCCTGTTTATTCCTTCAAATAAATTTTGTTATCTCCCCTTGTGTGGCCCTGCTTCACAATGTATGCCTTACTTTTGTGTCTCCTCTTGGTGGTATTTTGAGCTTTGCAAGAGGGCATGAAGGTGCCTCCTCTTGGAACAACAGCTGTCCACTAATTTCTGTGATTTAATAAAATATAACTGATGGAAAACAAAACAAAAATGATTGAACAAGACAAAGTACAGTAAACATACTGTATATACTTAAGACTATACTTAACTACAGAATCAAGAAAGAAGAGAGCAGATTGGATCTATCCCTCCATTTTCTGGCCTCTGATTGTACAATAGTGTGTTGTGTTTCAAAAGGCAGGAACCATCTTTGTATGGAATGCCAGACAATTGCAGGGGAACAATATGCAAATATATAACACCAGTAACGGCACACTGCACGATAACATGCAGTGAATACACTTGACTTGAGCATTCATAGTTTTCATCCGCTTTCTTTCTCTGTACGTTTAGCTTTCATTTGCTCAGAGGTTGATGCGCTTGCTGCTTCCTCAGCAGCTCTTCTATTCTCCACCCTAGTGGCCCGCTGCTTCTCTTCTTCCGTCAGCATCTTTTCGTGTTAAAACTGATTAAGTTGGTTTTTGTGTTGCAATTACTTAGTACGTTTTTTGTCTCACTTAAGCTGGCACTTAAATCATTCTTGAGGCAGATTGAAGACTTCAGATA
Source organism: Polypterus bichir lapradei (assembly GCA_026402145.1). Classification (NCBI taxonomy): domain Eukaryota; kingdom Metazoa; phylum Chordata; class Cladistia; order Polypteriformes; family Polypteridae; genus Polypterus; species Polypterus bichir. The sequence goes on along the minus strand of JANRMT010062834.1, from coordinate 26,369,471 downwards.
TGAAGAGGTAGGGGAAGTGATTGCGAAGGTGGTAGGGAATGAGAACGGTGTACATACGCATGCGCCGCACGGTCGCCCTGCTGCACGCTGCCGAGAGTTGATTCTACAATAAAATAAAATAAAAATAAAAAGAGTAATAAAAATCATCACTCCGAAAGCGGGTAGTAGACTTTACGTAGTATATGTGTACCAAATTTCAAGTTAATAGGTGAAACGGTTTGCGAGCTACAGGTGATTTAAAATCCTGGACAGACAAACGAACAGCCACGATAGCGTATTATAGAAGAAGATGATATAAAACAGAAACCAAACCTGGACAGGATGCCACTCATCAAAAAGTCTGGAAATAACCCAGGAGGTTTTTGTTAAAAGAAAAAAAGAAGAAATAAACTAAACAGAAATATTTATTTGGGGAGGAAATGTCAAAACGATAAGTAGCAGGGCACTATTTTCAGTTTAACCCTTCAATAAAACCAAAATTCACTAAAAACAGCTTGCAGCGTGACCTAACTGTTAAGGCACTACGTTGGAAACATTTACATTACAGGTCCCATCGAAAGCACTAAGAACAATATGACAACATTGTCATAACCACATAATTTAAGTCAGGGTCACAGGGAACCAACCCTGGGCTAACTCCAGTACACACCTAAGTGGGACCAGTTTAGAATCTCCAACTAACTCAACCCGCTTGTCTTTGAGAAGTGAGAGGAGAACCAGTGGGGGAAAAAGACAGATGTGTGAAGATTATGAAGACTACACAGACATACACAAGACCTTAAAAAACTGGAAACGTTATAATGAGAACAGGCCATTCAGCCAAACAAAGCTTGATGATCCTGTCCACTTAATGCCTCCAAAATAACATTAAGCCCAGCTTTGAGGGTCCGTACAGTAAGTCCTGCTGTCTACCAAACTACCTAGTAACTTATTCCATATGTCTATAGCTCTCTGTGTTAAGAAAGCTTCAATATGCTGACTGCTTCCTAAATCACAATTTTTTTACCACATGTTCCTCAGTCTTCTTCTTAATAATTCCATAATAAACATTACGTTTACTGGCCTATAGTTACTTGGATCTGTCCAGTCACCCTTTGTATACAACAGAATAGTATCTGCCACTTTGCAGTCTTTTTCAGAATTTTCCCAGTGCTCAGTGACATTCTAAAAATATGCATCAAAAATATGACCCATTTGAACCATAAATTTTGGATTCATGAGGAAGCAACACTAGCTGCGTGCCACGATGAACTGCTTCAAATGCACCTTACAAAGGCATTTGTCAGGAAAGGTGCTATACAATATAAAGATATCTGTTTTATCCAAAGCAATGGATGGCAGCCCATGCCACCACCACCCCCCTCCCTGTCAGGAATGATTATCCAGACGTGCAATGTTCATTATTAATATGGCAGTAAGAAGAATTAAAAGGTGGAATGATCTTTATAACAGCTCCCTTCTTTCATGCCAATTTGTTCTTTGTGCTGCTTGACAATTGCCATCAGTCGAAAGTCACAAAGCCATAGGTTACAGTAATTAATGGTATCATATGCTAAACAACACCAATGAATCTTTCATGTGGAAAATGTCTTACTCATTAGACAGCTAAACAACCCAGTGCTGCTGAAATTTTGGGCTAATAATCCATGCCAGCCATGTTTTTTGCCAGACTCTTCCTCACTGTCACTGAGCTTTAGCACCCCATCCACACTAAAATAACAGATTGGTGGAAATCCAGGGGCGACCTTCAGCAGTGTGTCACTCACGGTGTTCGAACTGCACTTACTTAATCCTGTCAAAGGACTGGGCATCTTGAATTTCATGCCTGTCAATCTCCTCCGCTTGCTTAGCAGTAAACCAAGCAGGAACGCTGATACGCCTAACGTCCGGTGAGTGTAGAATTTGCTGTCAGACAATGTCGTGTAAAACGATCGGGCCTCCCAAAGGACTGCTGCTAAGTGACAGTACAAGAGAGAGGACAGTGCGCTCAAGTGAAGGCCCTCACAAAGTGGACTTTGGAACAATAATCTATCAGGATGTACATACTGTATAGGTTGGGATCACTGCTGACTAACAGGATTTGAGACCTGGGTTCAGTTCCCACCCATTAGCATTGCTACCATACACTTATACAATACAATACAGTTTATTTTTGTATAGCCCAAAATCACACAGGAAGTGCCGCAATGGGCTTTAACAGGCCCTGCCTCTTGACAGCCCCCCAGCCTTGACTCTCTGCGAAGACAAGGAAAAACTCCCAAAAAAACCTTGTAGGGAAAAATGGAAGAAACCTTGGGAAAGGCAGTTCAAAGAGAGACCCCTTTCCAGGTAGGTTGGGCATGCAGTGGGTATCAAAAGGAGGAGGTCAATACAATACAATACACAGAACAGAACAAATCCTTAATACAACATAATAATTCAAATTTTAGAAGCACGGAGCAGAATTTAACTGTAGATGATATCACATAATAAGATTTGGATATTTTTAGAGTCCTGGAGACCTCATCCATCAAGCTGCCTCCCCATTTGGCCATTCCACGGCTGAAACGTTGCTCAGCCAGCCAATCCGATGAAAGGACCCCTAGGTCCTTCCCAGGCACAGTAACAAGTAGGTTGGCATTGCTAACGTACACCTGCAGATTTATGCATTCAGTTTCTGTCTGAGTGGAGTATGTCGTGGGTGTAGAAGAAGACATGGTGTTACAGTAGTTAGCACTGCTGCCTCATATTATTTGACCTTGGCTCAGTTCCTGCCCATTTGTGTGCAATTTTGACATACAGTAGATATGGTGGCACAGTGGTTAGTATTATTGCATCATATCTGCAGGGACACAGCTTGAATTTCCATTTATTCACTGTTATTGTGGAGTTTGGCTTGGGCCTAAAATCATGCATGGTGGCACAGTTGATAGGCCTACCACCTCACAAATCCAAGGATCTGGGTTCATTTCCCACCAAGTTACTGTCATTGAGGAAAAGAGCATGCAAGGAAGCATATTGGTACAGCGGTTTGAGATTTGTTTGTCAAATTTTGGCTTCCAGCTTCTACTCCTAACTAGTCAGCTTTTGTGGATTTTGGCGTGGGCATACGAGGGGGAACGATGATGCAGTGGCTAGCACTGCTGCTTCATGCCTATGTGAGCCTTGGTTCAGCTCCTGCCCACACAGGTCTAATATGGACTTTGACTTGTGTATAGTAGCACAGTGGTTAGCATTGCTGTATCCGACTTCCATTACACCATCTAGTCATTTTTTTTATAAAGCTTGGCTAGGGTAGTTAAGTAGGCATAGTAGTACAGTAGTTGGGACTGCTGCCTCACAATTTCAGGGATCTGGGTTCCATTCCAATCCACTTATTATTTGTGTGGTGTTGGATATAGCAATATAGGTGGCATGATGCCACAGTAGGTAGTGCTGCAGCCTCACACATCCTTAAACTTTGGTTCATTTCCTGACTGGTCATTCAGCATGTGGTGTTTAGAGCAGGTATAATGGCACAGTGGATAATGTTATTGTCTTACACCCTGATTAACCCGAGTTAGCATTCCAACTAGTTTACTCTCATTGTAATTGTAACAGAGGCATATAGGCAGAGGCCTTTGTTCATTTCTTACTCAGTTACTGTCTTTATGGAGTTTAGCACAGGCATGGTGGCACAGTTGTTGCTACTGCTACTACACCCCTGCAGGGACCAGAATTTAAGTTATGCCAGGTTATTGTTAGTGTGACATTTGGTGCAGCCATATGGGCAGCACAGTCACGTGGTGATATGTGCTGACCCTTACCTGTACCTGGGCTTGATACTCTTCCAGTCACACTTTTTATGGTGTTTGGTAAAGGTACAGAGGTAGGTATAGTATCATGGTGGTCAGCACTTCCACCCCACACCTCCAGAGATGTGGGCATTGTCATGTAGGAAGGCAGACTTAGGTGGCAGTTGGCATTGCTCCCTCACGATTACTTGCACCCAGGTGTAATACCTGCCCAGTGAGTCTTGATTGTAGACACTGACATTTGCCTATAGGCAGACATAATGGCACAGTGGGTACTGTTGTCTCACAGTTCGAAGACCAGGGTTCAATTCCTCCCTTTAACTTTTGGTGCAGATTTTGGTGTACATGGTATGCTGTATATGACTAAGGGTGGGTGGTGCGTAAATGAACCCTTTAATGCACTGGGATCCCTCTCAGTGTTGATACCTGCCTTATACCTAGTGCTGTCAAAAACTCCCTGCAAATCTGCACGGAAAACCACACTCAGTATGTAGAAGGATGGGTATTTGATATGTCCTAAAGTGCTATGACCTAGCAAGATGCCACGTCACCTCCAAAGACAATTTGCAGATCTGTAGTACTTGCCCCAGTCTGAGGTGGCACACAATCAGGAGCAGGTTTTCTTCAAGGGCCTCTCTGTATTTGGCTCTTTGGACTTTACAGATTGATGTTTGTCCAAAGTGAATTGTGGGACCTCATATACAAGGGTGTATGCCTTTCTAAATGAAGTCCTATTAATTCAGTTTACCACCATCAAGTTTTAGACACATTTCAAGGATAATTAAAGCAACAGGATGCACCTGACCACAATCTGTAGTGCTACAGCAAAGGATCTGAATACTTACATAAATGAGAGATTTCAGTTGTTGATTTTTACTAAATGTGCAAATCTTCATTAAAACATGTTTTCACTTTGTCATTTTGGGTTATTGAGTGTAGACTGATGGGCAAAATGGCAAGTTTGTCCATTAGAATTAAATCTAAGGGGCCTGAATCCACTGTCAAAATGTGCAGAGCAGACGCTCTTTTCTTGGGAGACTGCATTCCTTCAATGCTGGTAGAGACATCCTTTACACGTCCTGTAACTCTGTGACGGCCAGTGTGATGTTCATCACTTCAAGACAGGCCCCCCACATTAAGAAGGCAGGCTCAGTTTTGGAGTTATGGGATGCTGGCTGTATCTGCTAGAGGTAGCAGCGAAGGAAAGAGTGAAGACAAAACTGACAGGATTTATGAAAAATACTGCACATCCTCCATCTTACACACTAGCATGGAGTATTTTCAGCAAAACTATTTTATTCAGCATAAGCATGTCAAGAAATGTTACAGGGATTTCTTAATACCTATAGCAATAATCAAAGTCAGATTGTTTTTTATAATATTCCTTGAGCTTCCATTAAAAGTAAATTTTCCTTCTTGGAATAAATACATTTTTATCTACGAGGGATATCCAGAAAAAAAGGTTACAAGTGCCCTGGAGGGTGCAGGGAATTTTTTTTTTGAAGGTTGGCATACCTGCGTGTAGGGGGGTCCTAACGGTCAAAATAAGCCCGGGACCGCGTCAGTCAGTTGTGAAATGTCATCACAGCAAGCAAGTTCGTCAACCTCTGCTGAGGCCGTTTGCTCCACCTACCGCCGATGCGAGATTCGTTCGGTCATCAAGTTCCTCACTTTGCGTCGCAAATCCGCGGCCAAGATCCATCGTCAGCTTGTGGAAGAATCGTGAAAGAATTCTTGGGTGGGAAACGTTTTTCAAACGATGAGGAGGTGAAGGAGACGGTGGAGAAGTGGCTTTCGGAGGTGGAGTGGAGCGTATTCGACGAGGGTATAAAAAAACTGGTGCCCAGGCTGAAGAAGTGCATCGAAGTTGACGGCGATTATGTTGAGAAATAAACACATATTTTGGAACATACCCTGTAAATTTGGTTGAAATATATTCATTTTTCGATTTTTAACAGCTGTTGTAACCTTTTTTTCTGGATATCCCTCATATCTATCTATTAAGAAGGCAAACAGGAAGTTGTTTTATGGGGCATAATGTGTTGAGTATAAATGGAGGAGTTATTCTTAAAATAAATTATCCATTTGTGAGGTCTCATGTGCAATATCAGGTGCAGTTCTTGGTATCCATATTACAAAAAAGATGCAAATAAGATGAAGAAAGATTCTACTAATTTCAAGGCTGCCGAGTCAGAACTATGAGGAAAAGACTGGAGACGTTAAAAGATCTCAGTTTAAATGAACAGACAATTTGATAGAAATGTTTTAAATTATGACAGAAAAAATGAATTTAAAGCTTTTATTTTAAAATGATTTCTTCACTGAATCTCAGATACATACAGTAGATAAAAAGAGGGAAAAGATAAGGCAGTAAGGAGAAAACAGACAATGTAACGTGTGACCGTGGTACCTTGTAGTCACCATTTATGTCAGGCATTCTTCAAATGAAAAGTAAAAAACTTTTTTTTTGCCTGCCTTCTGCAGCAATAGTCATCCATCCATCCATTAGCCAACCCACTCGCTATATCCTAACTACAGGGTCACAGGGGTCTGCTGGAGCCAATCCCAGCCAACACAGGGCGCAAGGCAGGAAACAAACCCCGGGCAGGGCGCCAGCCCACCGCAGAGCGCACACACACACACCAAGCACACACTCCAGGGACAATTTAGGATCGCCAATGCACCTAACCTGCATGTCCTTGGACTGTGGGAGGAAACCGGAGCACCCGGAGGAAACCCACGCAGACACGGGGACAACATGCAAAATCCACGCAGGGAGGACCTGGGAAGCGAACCCAGGTACTCCTAACTGCGAGGCAGCAGTGCTACCCACTGCACCACTGTGCCGCCCAAAGCAATAATCATTATTCCCCAAAACCATATGAAAATTTGAAAATTTATTACTAGGGAAGAGAAAATTAAAAATATGATGAACACTGATTTACAGAAATATTACCATATCACACCATTTTCTAAGCCTGTGCAATGCTGAACACAGTATCGGGGGGCTGGAACTTATCCCAGCAAGTATAAGGAGCAAGGCAAGATCAATCAATGGAAAGGGTGCCAGTCTAATGCAGGGTGAACACACTCACATACACACCACGAACACGTTTATAACAAAGATCCACCTAACCCATGCAAACAAAGGGAGAACACACAAACTTCTCACAGGGAGGACCTGGGATGGGAACCTTCGTCTCCTTACAGCAAGGCAGCAGCACTACCAGAAATTTAAAAAGAGATTGAAAAGTATATATACTGTATATTAAAACAGATGCCTCCTACCCTGAACAGATCGAATTTATGAATAATGCAAGTGTCTCATATGCCTCAATATTACATTAGGATAAAGTATTCCAATTCGGCCTCAGCAGGATCTGCTTTCTGAACCTCAGTTGGTATTTACTCCAAACTGCATATATAATTAGTGGAGTGGGAACACAAACACCTAATTAAAATGTTAATGTTTAAATAAACAACAGTCAAAGATATCTAAAATAAATAGCAGAGAATAAGAGCAAGAAAATCTCACTGGTGTCTCTGATCCTTTGAGTCACTCGTGACCAGACTACGTGCTCTCAGAGTCTCTGCCTATCCAACTCTTCAGATTTTTATGTCCTAATGTTGCTTCTTCCATTATGCACAGTCTGTGTCTGTCCCATCTTTCAGGCTCAGTTTATGCTGAGCTCATGCTTATATCTTTTTTTCCCTACAAGGGTTTTTTTTGGGAGTTTTTCCTTGTCTTCTTAGAGTGTCAAGGCTGGGGGGCTATCAAGAGGCAGGGCCTGTTAAAGCCCATTGCGGCACTCCTTGTGTAATTTTGGGCTATACAAAAATAAATTGTATTGTATTGTATGTACATCAGCTAAACCCTCACACATCAGTCTACCTCTAAACTCTAATATCATCCTTTGATTCCCTAACCCTCAGCCAACATTTGATTCAATAAGCACCCTTCTGAATTACTCCAAACTTGATTTTGACCATAAAGTAACACTCCTCAAAAACTGTGATGATGTTTGCCATTCTGTATTACTCCTCTTCATCTCACTGTTTCTTTTGCTACAATTGTTGAAAGACTTTCCATTCTAAACATTTTTATTGCTTTCATTCACTCATATCTAAATTCTGTTTATTCCAACACTGTATCACATAGGGGTAAACCATATCTCAGCAGTATTGGGTCCAGCGTAGGAAAAAGGGCCCACTCACTCCAAAATACCCCACAGTAACACACACACCAGGGTAATTCCACTTCACTAATTAACTTAAACTGTGTGTCTTTGAGACATGGGAGAAAACTGGAGTGTCCAGGAAAACCTACACAGAAAAGGGGTGAATTTGCAAACTCTACAAAGGCAGGATATGAACCCTGGATTCTGGAAGTGGTATAGCAGGACCCTTGTCAAAACAAATTCTTATTAAAACGAAAAACAACAGAGAGCTTCACGCAAGGTCCAGACAAGCTTCCAGTGTCTCACTGTCCCTGTAGAATACATTATCTAAGAGTGAATAAACATCTCTAATTACTACCCTTTCAGCATTTAGATCAGCAACGGCATTCAAATATTAAGTATTTTTCTGGATTTTTTTCAATATGTAGAAAAATTACTTCAAGCATCCAATGTCTATAAAAGTGATAAAGTTTTACATTTTCCTCTCAACAATCAAACTAAAAAAAAAGAAAACAGTTATGCCACTTCCCATTTTTTAAATAAGGTATACTTTCCAAAACTCTTGCCTACTAGTCACCAGGTTATCCATCCATTATCCAACCGCTATATCCTAACTTACAAGGTCACGGGGGTCTGCTGGAGCCAATCCCAGCCAACACATGGCGCAAGGCAGGAAACAAACCCCGGGCAGGGCACGCACACACACACCCAAACACCAAGCACACACTAGGGACAATTTAGAATCGCCAATGCACCTAACAAACAACTTACAAAATAAAATTTAAGCTCAAAGACCACAAGAAGAAGCATTAAATGATCTATTTAGAAGAGGTTTTTAATCCCCTTTTTCTAAGATTAAGTCGCTAACTAATATGATCAAAAGGACAACTGGCACGTCTGAGGTGGAGCAAAGCTAAAGTCAAAGTGGAATGGCAAAGATTTTAAAAGGTGTTACCTTTTGTTACAAGGTAAGATAATCGTCAAGTCATTGGCAGAGTCATTGCATAGAATTTCTCTTTTATTTTTCACCATATTACTAGGACTAAACCAAACTATCTAACTATTCAAAGCTATTAATATTTTCACTACAACTTTGTTTCCTTTATATGATCAAGTGCTAACATCATGAGCCCCATTGCATACTGGGAGCCCAAGGCAAAGCAAACACTCGAAAATAGTGTTGTGATGCCATCACAAGCAAAATGGTAAAAACAGAAATTAGAACAGATTTGAGATCACAAATCTGTATATGTATGATCATCAAGAGGTGTGCCAGTTTCTGGTGTTACATTCCCTCCATGGATATACACTAGTATAGTTAAATTTTCCATCATGTCATTTGGGATGGGGGTGCCGGGGATTGATTGGGTGATGAGTCCCCCATGGAGTCTTCAATGCATCAGAGAGCAAAAGAATGAAGAGCTAAGCACAAGATCTTTTAAAGCTACTTTTTAATTCCGGTACCAAAAGTACTAAATTGCTAGTACCATACCATTTTAAAAATTGTTTTTTTATATATATTTTTGGTAATTGTATACTGTGTTACCCTAGACAACACTATCTATCACCTTTTCAGAATGGCATCATTAACTTGTGACCCACAGTTGTAAAAATGTAGATAGATAGATAGATAGATAGATAGATAGATAGATAGATAGATAG
>JANRMT010062834.1:26342922-26359848 GCA_026402145.1 Polypterus bichir lapradei | reverse complement strand
TAGATAGATAGATAGATAGATAGATAGATAGATAGATAGATAGATAGATACTTTATTAATCACCAAGGGGAAATTCACATACTCCAGCAGCAGCATACTGATAAAATAAACATAAAGGTAAACATAGTTAATATAATAATTGCTCAATCTCACAGCAAAAAATACAAAACTAATCTTTGGGTTATGGATAAGCATTCCAAGAGTTGCTCTTGTTATACCAGAATCTGATATGTAGGACTACCAATAACCTGATACAAACAGATGTATAAAGTAGGTCTAATGGTGAATCCACTTCTATATTGCATGTAACCTTTTATTTCCCTCAATGTCCTTTGCTTGGTGTGCTGCTCTTCAGGATCTCCATGCTTCCACTGAGCTATTTTTGCTGAAGACTACCTTAATTCCTTCCAAAATGAACATTAGAAGATTAGAAAATTTTGGAAAAGAACAAGCCATTCAAACCAACAAAGCTCACTAATTCTATTCTCCAAATCTCTCTAAAACATTAAGTTGGATTTTAAACATCCCTACTCTGATACATTATTCTGCTCTGTACTACAATACTTGGAAATTTATTTCATGTGTCTGTGGTTCTCTGTGTGAAGAAAGACTTCATAATGCTTATGCAAAATTTACCATTAAGAGGTTTATAACTGTGCCCCTGTGTTCATGTTGAACTCCTTTTAAAGTTATAGCTTGGATCCACTAAACTACTTCCCTTCATAACGTGGTGGTTAGATGATTGTAAAAGAATCAAAGTGAAAACTGAGTCCCTAAACAATGTGTGTCTAAATTATTTATGAGTAAATAGACAGGTTTCTTTTATAATTTTTTAATCCAAAGCAAGGATATTTGAGCAAGTCTGCCACCATCTTAAATAGTGATGATGTTGCTCGTAGCACTGCTAATAGTCACAGGGTAACAACAGGACATTGATGTCTATGACAATATAGCAGCAACAATGAGAAGACAGTGCAAAGTGGTAGACTGATAGAAAAATAAACAAATACAAAATAGCATAACAAAGATGTAAAAATCAACTTATATAAATGAATTAGAAAGTCATAAACAAAATAATAGTGCAAAATCAAACATCAAAGCAAGTATATGCAAAGAATATTAATAACACTTTAGAATAAAAATCATTACAACAAGGGAAAAACCCTCAGAGTCATGACAGCAGCACCTAACCCAGCAGCATTGTGCCCAAGGAAGGATTCAACCCTAAATAGGGCACCAATCAATCAAAGTGCATAATTATGATTTAGAATCCCCAGTAGCCTAACTGCACATTTGTAAGCTGAAAACTGGAGTACAGAAAGAAAAGCACACATGGGAAAAGCATTCAAATTTCACACAGGTAACAAGCAGGCATGGAAACCATTAAGAAATTGCATTAACCACTGCATAAAGCAGTTTAACTTTTCAGGCAATTTGTGGAACTGGGAAATTATTAATAATAGGTGTGGCTGAGCCTTGGGTGGTACTTCTGAATTTAGAGACTTGGACTTAAAATGTGTCTAAAATGTAACGTTCAGACAAAATACTTAAAAACAATAATGTGTTATAATTTAGGACTACCAGGGGGCTGAACTTGCAATGATACACCCGTGAAGTACTTTGCCTCCTGTACCATATTATGCAGGAGCTCTGTAGATCAGGCTTCACGATGGTATCAGATTTACACACATTTAAGAAAAAGAGACACTGTACCAAGTGAGGTGCATACAGAATTAATTCAAGTTCAAGCACAGTTCAGTATTTCATTGATGTGACTTATATTGAACATCGTGTTGTAAGTTCTGACTCAATAAGGTAGCAATTTGACTTTTTGAACAATCGGCTCTTTAGATGCACTTTTAGACTGCCACTCTAGAAATTAGTTCATTATATAAATTTACCTAGGGGTTCAAGAGCACTCCATTTATTCATTTACTGGTGTGATGCCTATTTCAGTAACAGACACACACATGGTATAGGAAAGTGTGGGTGAGAAGAGGGACTAATTGATGTGAATCAATTGATTAATTATTTTATTAGCAGTTTAGCTTATAGCAATGCCAATAATTAATCAGAGAAATTGGCAAGGCTCCTACTTATATACCTTACTTTCTGGTCATTATATCAAAGTGACAAAATCACTCTTACTTTAAGGAAAAAAAACAATTTATTGATAAATACAGGGTGATCCAGATCTAATTATGCAGATCCAGATCGTCTGGATGACTTTGATTTATGCGGGCAGGATTCAGTTTGGCGCGAAGACAATTCTTCATGTCGTCAGTTCGCACACTTCCCGATGGTCCGGGATTTTGTGGGTGATTTTCTATGTAATAAACTTAATAAGTTATAGCGTAATGAAAATTGCCTAATTAGAACTGGACCACCCTATACAAGCATAAAATAAAATATGATAAGTGCTTACACGTCGACTTAAAAGACAAGGATGTAAAACAGATGAGGCAGAAAAACATACAACACAACAGTCTGGCTTGTGGAGTTTATTGGCATAGATGCACAGCTTTACAATACCTTTAAAGATGATGAACTGTATGTGTCTTTGCTCCAAGTGTTACTGGAGAAATTTACATGCTGCGAAGTACACTCTGTCTTTGCTGTGCGGTCCTTTGTGTGTGGTGTGATGCTCTCCTCCTCAGTTCACTTTTAGGCTTTTTGCCACGTCCTCTGCAACTTCACTGGAAAAAGTGTTACTCTTTATATAATGAGAGTTTAAACACTTAAATTCTCTTCTTGAAGTGAGGTTGCTTGACACTATTGGACTTGACACCAGATTGGGCTCAAAACACTTGGATCAAGCTCAAGCTTAGAAGAGCAAATCTTAAATGCTTGTGCAGGGCATCCAGCCCAAATGATATACAGAGTGTAGTTACCAGGCCCAAAGAAAGTGCTTTATTTCTCCCTAGAAAGAGGGACAGCTTCCTGCTCCAATAAAGCATAACAAATTCATGCACCTACAGCTGGGTCCATAAGTATTTGGACAGTGACACAATTTTCATAATTTTGGCTCTGTACACCACTACAATGGATTGGAAACAAAGCAATCAAGATGTGATTGAATTATAGACGTTTAGCTTAAATTAAAGGGGTTTAACAAAATTATTGTATGAACTATTTAGAAAGGGCAGACATTTTTACACATGGCCCCCCTGTTTTGAGGGGCTCCAAAGTATTTGGACAACCAAACATAATCATAAATATAATGTTCATTTTTAATATTTGGTTGAAAATCCTTCATAGCCAATGACTGCCTGAAGTCTGGAACCCATGGCCATCTCCAAGTGCCGGATTTCCACTCTAGTGATGTCCCAGTCCTTTACTCCACCTGTCGTCAGTTGCTGCTTGTTTGTTGGACTTTCTGTCATCAGTTTTGTCTTCAGCAAGTGTATCTCAAATTGGACCGAGGTCAGTTGATTGACTTGGCCATTGAAGAGTATTCTACTTCTCTGCATTGACCAGCTCTTGGTTTACATTTGGCTCATTGACCATCAATACTGTGAAGCATTGTCTTATCAGTTTTGCAAGATTTGGCTGAATGTGAGCAGATAGTATAACCCCGTATGTTCCAGAATTCATCCTGCTACTTCTGACAGCAGTCATATCATCAATAAACACCAGTGACTGTGTTTATCGATCATGCCATAAAACTGCCTCCACCATGTTTCACAGATGTGGTATTCATCATATTGTGAGTCATTTCTTCTCTTCTCCATACTTTTCACTTTTCACTTTCCAACATTCTAGTATATATTGATCTTAGTTTACATTTCCCAAAGAAATCGTTACCAGAAAACATTTTAAAAGACTGTCCAGTTCTGCAAAAGTCTAATCTGTCCTTCCTATGCTTGAGGTTTACCAGTGGTTTGCATCTTGTGGTGAACCCTCTGTCTTTACTTTCATGAAGTCTTTTCTTGATTGTAGACTATTGCAATGGTAGGTCAGGTCTACCACCCAGACAGTGTGCTTGGTTTGGCTAAATGTTGTGAAAGTGTTCTTTTTCACCAAGGAAAGAATTCTGCAATCATCTAGCACAGTTGTCTTCTGCGTCTTCATGTTTCTGATATGTCTCTAAAGCAGGGGTGCCCACACTTTTTCGGCTTGTGAGCTACTTTTAAAATGACCAGGTCGAAATGATCTATACTTTATACATAAAATGTATGTTGTCGTACCTTGCATAACTGAATAACGTTTATGGCACAATAACAATTCAATACATTTATGGTCACTACAGTATTTGGATATAATAATCGTCATGTGGGAAAAGGCTGACTTGCATAAATAAGCAGAGCCGAATAATGCAGTCAAGGAGCTTTTGAATTCAGCCGAGTGAAAAATGACGGCTGTCTGATTAACTGCGATTTTAGTTCCCTCTCCTTTCTCTTTCTCAGATCGCATTTTGGAAGGATGTCAGTTTCGTAGTTTTTATGAACAGTTCCAAAGTGCCTTTCCACATTTTCCTTCTTTGGAATAGCAATGATATTATTGACAGATCAGACAAACGCACTTCGATTGTGACATTGTCAGAAAAAAAAATCCTCTTCCAATTCCATATTTAGCCAATACCCTCCCCAAACATTTTTTTTTAAATCCCTTCTTTAGTCGATATAAATTGGAAGGCTAACTAGATCACAGCCGAAGTTTTGTAGTAGCTCGCGCGTTTGATTGTGCGTGCGGGATGACCAGTGTGTTAGAAGTAAAGAGATCTCAGACTGGCCGCCCTGTATGTCAATCAAGTGGCAAATGCCATAGAGATGATATATGATAAGAGTAACATTTAAAAAAAATTTTTTGAATGCAATGTGATCTACCTGCACTACCTTTGCGATCTACTGGTCAATTGCGATCAACGCATTGGGCACCCCTGCACTAAAGGGTTAGTTTTGTTTTCACAGCCTAATGATGGACTCTCTGGACCTTATATTGAGAATTTACATTGACAGCTTCCAAATATAAATTCCACACTTAGAATCAATTCCAGACCATTGACCTGCTTGTAGTTAATGAAGTAATGAGGTATCTGCTCATACCTGGCTATGGAACAGCTTATCAGTCAAATGTCCCTGTACTTTTGAGCCCATGGAAATGGGGAGGGGGGAGCTAAGCAGAAAAATAGCTGTCATTCCTAAACACTTCATGCAATATTTTTGGTAAACCCCTTGTATTAAAGCTGAAAGTGTACACTTCAGTCACATGATCGCTTTATTTCAGTTGAGTAAAATTGTAAGCCATCACAGATTTTATGAATTTTTCAAGCATATTTAAAATTATCAAAGAAATCTTAGGATATTTATGATAAGTTTTAAGAGCAGTGATGAGCAATAACCAATGACAGTGCGAGAAGAAATGAGTTGGGTGAGGCGTTAACCAGAACCATCTTCAAAATTACGTCAACTGAAGCCTGTAAACAGTATATTTGGACCCAGGAAATGAACTCTGGCAAGATGCTGCCTTTATCTCCCCAAACATTTTCTCCTCCATAATTTGTGTTTTGTCTTCTTCTTTCTTCTATTTGAACACATGAGAGCACAGATAATTTGTACTTCTGGCTTCTCTTCCAGCTACATTTTGGAAAAAGAAAAAGTTGCATCTCAAGCGTGAGACGAGCTTCAGAATAAGCCACTCTTTGTAGTCTTATCTGTGCTTGACTGTGGAGTGTGCAAACCACTACAAGAGGTGATTACAAGAAACAAAATCATGCAGTGTCAACATTTCAGAAGTTTTGGAAAGTTGAAAGTCATGTAGTGCGAGTCCTGTATAAGTAGGTCCCAATAATAACTATTCTTTCTAAGTCACTGTGGTCATGTCTGCAAGCTAGATACTATGCTCTATCCACAATTTTTATACATCACCATATGAATGCTGGAATGTTATTTGCTTAATTAGCTCAGGAAGCAGATGCATACAAGCAGAGACTTCACTCAATATACGTGTGTCCCACATTTACCACTGAGCTTTTGTCCATTATGTAAATATTGTCTCATCAAATGTCCATGGCATATTAAATTGTGTCAGTTTGTTAAGCACGATAACTAAAGTTTGGAGATCAGGAAAGAAGAAGAACAAAACGTATAGAAAATATTATTTTAGAAAAAAATCACATGTTTCTCTTATGCAACATTAAAACCTAATATATAAAAAGATTGATCCCTGTCAACGTATAAATCTAAATGAAGGGAAACACAAAACCTGGCCAAGGTTGCTGTGGTGTACATGGCAGGATTAAGCAGAGCCAGATGTTGCTACTGTCCTCCATACTAATTTCAGTTTATTAAAAAACAAAGGAAATGCATTCTATTGGATTTGAAAAATAATAGAGGCAGCTGCGAGGATCAAAATAAAAGCTGGCTTAAACCATTCAGTTTAATCACCCAAAGAACAGCTTTGAGACATAATGCCATCATTCATGAAGCCAGTGACCCTGTATTTGAGAAAGTGGGCAAAGAAAATGAACTTATTCAATGGAGTAATGAGATCTCAAATGTATAATTGCTTGCACAGTTACACAGGTGACAGACTGATTCTGTATTTCACAGTTATTAAGCTAAATGATTAAAATGGAGTAAGCACAGGATGAAGATCAATTAATAGAACTGTCAGCAATTTGGAGAACTTTTTCTTTGATGTTTACAGACTGAGTTGCTTTTACCTAATGTGCTCAGAGCCCAGCATTTGATGCCCACTACTAAATTGCATCCATATCCACCTGAAACGTCAGTGTTGTTGATTCACTCTCTAATCTGCAGCCAATAACCTTTGAGTAATGGCATTGCTGGTTCAGTTTCAATTGTGATGTGCTGTGTAACTTTAAACAAGTTACTTAACCTTCTTGTTTCTATAGAAAGGTTCCTTAAAATGAAACTTGTTTGAACTTTTCATGCACTCTCACTTACACAATCCCTTGGTAATACTACCTTGCCACAGATGTACAAGTTAATTACATGGGAAGAGCAAGTAAGCATAAAATTTATTTAAAAAGCACATTTTAAAACAGCATTGTGTTTACAAATGTTCTGTACATCTCTCTATTATAAAAAAAAATCCTAGGAGGGAGACTAGGGAGATGAGACGTGATCTTCTCGGAAGACAATTTGATGTCCTGCGAGAGACACTTTAACGTCACGCGAGACAAGGCAGTGAGACAACATTTAAAACAAGTTCAAGGACATCTAACAAAGCAGTTGTTGGAATACCTTTGACAGACAAACATCATGTGCCCCCAGCTCTTAAAACAACGACAAGCAGAACATGCAGTTTGCCAGCAGCAGCAGGAAGCCAGTAGATGATCCGGCTGCTTTTAAGGACGGCTGCAGTACAGGCTTTGAAATGATCGACGTGCAGTATGACAAAAAGAACATGCAGTTCGCCAGCAGCAGCAGAAAGACAGATGATCCGACGGCATCTCCTTAGCGTGCGTTCAGCCGCCCCCCTCTTCACAACACGAGCAACGTTATACGTCCTGCAAGAAAGTTGTAACCATGCCCGGGGTAGGAATTAAAGGGCAAGTATTGTTTTTACAATAATTTTAAAGTAAAAGTGAAAATAATGCATATGTAACAATTTGCATGAAAATAACAATATCTTTAAATTGTATATCTGGTAAACCAAACCCAGGGGTGGGCAAGCGAAGCCCCCTAGTAATAATAAATAAGGTGAGGAAAGGTACAACAAAAGTCACAAACCATATGATCATTGGTAAAGAGAAATTAAGACATAAAACAAAAGCAAAGTATGTAGAAAGACTCAAAGGCTAATGGAACAAGTGTGCTTGAAGTCTATATTTGCAGCGGATTCAAAAAACATTCAGACCCCTTCACTTTCTGTAAATTTAATCGCGTTACAGTTTTAATTTTACAATAAATACTTTTGCCACTTTTTCCCATCAATCTACACTCAATATCTCATAATGACAAGGTGAAAACATGTTTTCAGAAACTGAAACCTCTCATTCATGTAAAGTATTCAGACCCTGAATTCAGTACTTTGTAGAAGCTCAGCTCCTCTTGGGTATACTCTACAAGCTGTGCAAACCTGGATTTGGGCAGTTTATCCTATTCTTCCTGGCAGAGATCAATGAGACTGGATGAGAAGCATCCGTAAACTGCCATCTTCAGGTCTCTCCACAAATGTTCTATGGGTTTAAGTCTGGGATTTGGCCAGAGATTCTCCAAAGCCAGTGTTGTCTTGGCTGTAAGCTTGGGGTCACTGTCATGCCAAAAGGTGAACATTCGCCCCAGTCAGAAGGTTGCATGCAGGTTTTCTTCAAGGACTCATCTGTATTTAGATGCATTCATCCTCCCCTCAATTCTGACCAGTTTCCCTGTTCCTGCTGCTAAGAAGCACCCTCATAGCATGATGCCACCACCACCATACTTCACCGTAGGGATGATTTTAGGCAGGTGATGAGCAGCTCCTGTTTTTCACCAGACACAGTGCTTGAAGTTCTTCCCAAAGACGTACATTTTTGTCTCATTGGACCAAAGAATTTCTATTCCTCATGTTCTCAGAGCCCTTTAAATGCCATCTTATGGCTTTTACTCAAGAACCACTCTATCAAAAATGCCTGATTGATGGATAGCTGATGAGATGGTTGTCTTTCCAGCAGGTTTACCCATCCCAGCAAGGGACTTCTGATGCTCTGTTAAAGTGACGATTAGACTCTTTTTCATCTCCCTGACCAAGGTTGCAGTCCTTTCTGAAATATGTTTTCACTTATGGGTTATTGAGTGTAGATTGACTGGCAAGAATGGCAAATTTATTCTTTACAAAATTAAACCTATAACATATTGAAGAGTGCAGGAAGTGAAGGGATACTTTGAGTCTTCTGTAAAAATAGTAATGGAAGGAACAGCTATAAAAGTGAAGGACAGACTGTTCCACAATCTCAGAGCAGTTTTAATCAGGATCAAGGTGCATCTAACAATTGCTGCTATGATGATCTTAAAGACCTAGTGGTGGAGAGAGGAGCCAAACCATATAACAAAGAGCAGGTAAAATTACTATAGGAATGGATAAAACTTATTTTTGAGGTGCTCCCACATCAAAAGAAACTAGTTATATGGAGACAATGGTGATCATTGCATAACCAGATCATTTGCTCTGCCCAGCATTTTTATGAATATCTCTACTGGTTTTGAACTTTATAATGCAAAAAACACTTACATATATTCATCAGACAACTGTAGAAAGCCCTGCATTATTTAGCAACTGATCATTAAACTGACAACATTTCATTCTTCCCATTTTCAAATTAGAAAGTGCTGTAAGCATCATGGTTGACAAAGTGTTGTTGTAACGACACAGGTACCACTTCCTTAAACAGAATTGTTACAAGATGCCACTGAGAGAAACTGACTTTAATAACTAATTAATCAAGATGGTGTCAAAATACAGCCTTCGAGAAGTGTAAAATACTAGAGCTCAGATTTATAAAAGTGGCAAGCAAAAAACAACAATTCCACAGAGTGTAATAAGACAACATTAAACCTTGAAAAAGAAGTCATAAAAAATACTACTTACAAAAATGGCTACTCACCTGCTCTGTTCAATTGTTATGTTCATTAAGAACGATGCAAATTTTTCATCCATGAAATTCCTCCATTAAAATTCCTGAACCCAATTCATGAACCTCAGAGTTGCCTGGAGCTGGCACAAGGCAAGAATCTGCCCCAGAGAGGGTGCCAATCCTCTCTCTTTCCTGGCACGCTCACTCACAACTGAGCCAAATTAGGCTCATCTGTCAACTTAATGCACAAATCCTTGAGATGTGGGAAGTAACTGGAGCACCCAGAGAAGAACTCACATGGACATGGGAAACACACTCAGCATCATCTTTATGTTAGACCTACAAGGGCCATTGTTTGAATAATAAGACAATGCTGCGAAAGATTAGAAGTTAACGGCAAGACAGGCAGCAGGATATTGTTAAAAGAACACAAACTCTTTAATGAGGTGTTGTTAACATTAGAACAATTGACACAAGAAAAGACCATTCAACCCAACAAGCTCCTCCATCATATTCACCTAAAGATTGCTCATAATAAGATGAAGTTGAGATTTGAAGGTCCCTAGGGTTATACTGTCCATCATAATACTTGGTACTTTATTCCATGTGTCTCCAATTCTTTGTGTGAAGAAAAACCTTGTAATATTTGTGAGAAGTCTGCCCTTAACAAGTAACAACACATTGACTTGCTGAATTCAAAAATGTACATTTTTGAGAATATTCCATTCATCCAACCCGCTATATCCTAACTACAGAGTCACAGGGGTCTGCTGGAGCCAATCCCAGCCAACACAGGGTGCAAGGCAGGAAACAAACCCTGGGCGCCAGCCCACCGCAGGGCACACACACCCATACACCAAGTACACACTCTAGGGACAATTTAGGATCGCCAGTGCACCTAACCTGCATGTCTTGGGACTGTGGGAGTAAACCGGAGCACCTGGAGGAAACCCACACAGACACGGGGAGAACATGCAGACTCCATGCAGGAAGGACCTGGGAAGCGAACCTGGGTCTCCTAACTGCGAGGCAGCAGCGCTACCCACTGCACCACCGTGCCGCCCCATATTTCATTCATTCATTACATTTACATAACACTTTCTCGCTACTCAAAGTGCTTTACATAGACAAAGGGGAACCAATTCAACCACCACTAATATGTAGCACCCACCCGGATAATGGGACGGCAGCCATTATTGCACGAGTACACTCAGCACAGATTAGCTGTTAGGTGGTGAAGGGGTGAGTAAGATAGTCAATTGATTAGGAGGCCAAACTGGATGAGGCTGTGAGGGGCAATTTAGTCAGAATATCGAGATAGACCTTACTCCTTTAGAAAGATGCTCAGGGGTCAAAGAGTCTGGACCTCAGTTTTATGTCTCATCCGAGGGATGGCACCACATTAACAGCACCACACTGAGATCCACACACGACCCACAAGGTAAGCACCCTGACCTGGCCCAAACATGTTTAGCTTCAGGTGAATGACTTCTTCTGAAGTGCAGGCAGTATGGCTGCGAAGAAAAGATTTTATAACAGTGTATCACATAAAATTCATAGGTTTCAGTTTTAATAGAAAGTTGTTTTTTTTCTGAGATATGCTGTGATTTCAACAGCAGCTATGGTGGGATTGAAGTTAATTTCTAAATTTATAATGCTTCTTTATGAATCAGAGCAGTATTCTGAAAGACAGTGCTGTTGTATAAACTCATGTTAATGTTTAGTTGCTCATAAACTGAAAGAACATTGTTACCAAAAATTAAACTGCTGATAAAGCACCCACTAAACTTGTAATTGTCTGCACTGTGCCCCCCTTTTCTGCATTATATTTTGTTGTATATTTTGCTGTGGGATTAACAAGCACCTGTTGGTGTGTTTTTAGCCACTCTCATGTGTAACATTGCCAGTCTGTTACATATTTTTCTGTAGTATGTCTCTCTTTAGTTAGAAATTACTGTATGTAAGGTGTTGTAATAGTAATTTCAGCATTTAGAATTAATTTTGAACTCCTGACGATGTTTGGCTCGAGTAATCACTCTTTTCTTGATTGGTGTCTGTTTTATTTGAATCTCCTGTTGATTTTTTTCAATTCCATCTTATTTTTTTGTTTATTACTTTAACTCTTGTTATGTATGTAAGGATGATGCAAGTCTAATGTATGGAAGATTATGCGTGCCAAAGATAAATGCAATCCAACATCCATCCATCCATCCATTATCCAGCCCGCTATATCCCAACTACAGGGTCACGGGGGTATGCTGGAGCCAATCCCAGCCAATACGGGGTGCAAGGCAGGAAACAAACCCTGGGCTGGGTGCCAGCCCACCACAGTCCAAGTACTGGCCGATCCCGAGATCAGACGAGACACACAGGTGTAGCCGTAAGCGCAATCCAACATGTTAACAATTTTGCAAAGCAAACCCTGTGCGCGTAGTGCATTTCATTTTGGCACAGTTTTATCAGGTCATAATTAACAACATATCAACCACATGAGTGGTTGCTTTTCACTATGGCACACAATTTACGTATAGAGAAATGGGGGTAGCAACGAGTGAAGAAGTGGAGATGCCCTGCGAAGGAAAAAGAGACAGGATGAAGTACTGCGTGGAAAATAAACTGTGATGTGGATTAAGGAAAGATGAGCAAAGTTCAAGTCAGAGCTTTGTTGACTATGGAAGATTATTGTGCCAAAATTCATTCTAATCCAAATTGTTAACTATATTGCAATGCAATGCATATGCATGTGGTGCATTTCATTTTTGGTACGGTTTTATTATGTCATAAATGAAAAATATCAAGCAAGTGATTGATTGCATCATGCTTTCATGCCATCTTAAAATGCCTTACAAAAGCATACTGCATTTGCCCACAGATTGCACACCATAACTAAAAGTGAAGCAAATGTATTGGCTTAATGGAGGCTCTGAGTGTACTGCATTGTGATTCAAGACCATACGTTAATCAGGCCAAAACTAAACATAATCAAATGACCAATCCATGTCAAAAGGTGGGTCAAGGGGCATCAACAATTGGCATAAGATGTTTGACACGCAGACGTCTAGCCCCGCCCAGCCTGTTCAGAGATGGCCACCAGATGCTGTGATGCTTTAGCTCAAACCCAGAAATGAGCACTGAGTGATTTATAATGTGTTTTAAAATTGTATTTTAGTGACCCCCCCCCCCCCAATTTAGATTTTCATTATTTTAGGAGCAATAAATGATTTAATAAAGGGTTCTAGACCCCCACCCGCACCAGACCCTAAATATTCAGCAAAATGTTATATTTTTTATGTGACCCTGTTGTGAAAGTGTTTACATTAAAAGCTTCGTTTTGAAAAATTAAATGAGAGAGTTAATGTTAATGAAGATGATCTGATTCCAGAAAGTGTATACTGATGTTCCACTTTAAAAGATGTCCCTGTCTTGACATGTCAGCTGTACCTTTGTCACCCTCCCATGCAGCACTGAAAAGGGGGCCTGTCGGGGTGAAAGAAACTTCTGAGCCTGGCTCTGAAGGTCAGTCAGTCATTATCCAACCTGCTATATCCTAACACAGGGTCACGGGGGTCTGCTGGAGCCGATCCCAGCCAGCACAGGGTGCAAGGCAGGAAACAAACCCTGGGCGCCAGCCCACCGCAGGGCACACACACACACACCAAGTACACACTAGTGACAATTTAGGATCGCCGGTGCACCTAACCTGCATGTCTTTGGACTGTGAGAGGAAACCCACGCAGACACGAGGAGAACATGCAAACTCCACGCAGGGAGGACCCAGGAAGTGAACCTAACTGCGAGGCAGCAGCGCTACCACTGTGCCACCGTGCCACCCATCTTCTTAAAGGTTCAATGTATTAATTAAAAAGGGTAAATAGCTTTCAAATCAAGTACTTAGGCTGTTGATAGATTAATAAATTCAGTGATGGAAAAAGTAAAAAAAGTAAAACAGATACTGAGGAGGCAGAAAGTATGGATGGGCAAATACAGTATAAGATCAGCGTAGCTTTAATAGTTTAAGAGCACCAGCTTCATGGAACAGAGAAGCAAATTAATAATAATAATTCTTTACATTTATATAGCACTTTACTCACTACTCAAAGCACTATCCACAAGGGGGGATCCCAGGAAGCAAACCCACAGTCTCCTTACTGGAAAGTAACAGCGCTACCACTGCACCACCAGCATGGATTGATGGATAGAAGTTTGTCCTCTATAGATTTTACTGTTGATTTGTTAAATAAAACTGGTTTTACCCAGTAGTTCTCAACACAAGGATCTTTGTAATCAGAAATAAAATGCAATAGAGTTCTCATTGGATCTCATAGTGTAACAGGACAAAGGAAATGTTCTTATTACCCCTGGATGACAGTAAAACAAAAATCTCTTTAGGAAAAGCACACAAGTAGTAGTGAATGTTTTGATATACAGTAATCACTTTTATACCCACGGCAAAACTGAAAAATAACGTAATATGCCATTTTCAAAACCCCTTAATCCAGTTCAGAAAATGGGGTGGGGGGCAAAAATGATCCCAGCAGCACTGAGCACCTTGTAGGAAGCCACCCTAGGAAGAGGAGTGCCAGCACATCACAGCATCTACTCAATGTACACACACACATCCATGATCACCGCTCTCATAGGTGCAAACTTGGAATCACCAGCTCACCAAACCTGCATGTCTTTGGGGATGGGAGGAAGAAGACCAGCATGTATGGAGGAAAACCAATGCAAACAGAAAGAACATACAAACTCTAAATAAACGATGAAAACACGCAGGTTTAAAACCCACAAAGCTGAATGGATAGAACTATGAGACCGTACACATCCCAGACAGGATATCATTACCTGGCCTGGATACCACGCCAGGAGGTCTTCAGCTGGGGATGCATGTGGAAGGTAGGAAGGAAAGCTGAAGTATTCACCACCACTACCCCACTTCACTTTTTTGACACTAATCAACATAAAAAGACTCTTTAAAATAGAGTGAAAATAGATTTCTGCAAAGTGGGCTAAATGTTTTATAAACTAAGGGGCTTCGCCCCCTGCTCACTTCGCTCGCCAACCTCCTGGCCTGCGTTATGCGCTAGCCTCTTTGAGGTTCTGCCGCTCACGTATGGGGATGCGGATGTACAATTTAAACAGATTGTTATTTTCATGGGAATTGTTACATATGCATCAACACAATGTATAACTGCCAGTGACTGAATTTCGTTTCTTTCTATCTATTAAATAAAACGACTTTTTCGAATGTTTGGCTCTGAGATTTGTTAATTGTCTTTGCAAAAGCTATTCTAACAGGAAACTGTTAACATTTTAATATGAATGGCATATCAAGATCTCCTTTGCTGTCTAATGTTATCCGCGGAAGATGTACTACATTACCTTTCTCAGATATATCCTTCTTTTTACAGTAATTCGTGCGTTGTAAGACCGGACGTTGTTAACAGTTGTAGATATTCTTCGTGATACTGTAAGTTGTTGTTTTCATCTTCTGCACGACTACCACCAACTGTTCCAGCATAGTCTATTGTTACACATTTAACCAATCTGCCGTGTAACCATTCAAAATTTTTGGATGCATTTAACCTAATTTGCCATGTAACCGATTGACATTTTTGGCGTTAATTCATTTTGACTTCCTCATTTCTCGGTACTGGGATTGCGTGTGTACTCATTTTTTATGTTCATAACCCTTCGTGATTAAATTCTTCAATAAGATTTAGACATAATACGCCTTCTTTAATTGGGAACTTAAAGTGAGGAAAACGTTAAAACGTATAAGAGCTGAGAGCGCAGGAAGTGTGTCTGACAAAAGCATTCACATGAATGAGAACTGCGTGGACCGTGGTCTTGTTTGAAAATGTTTGAGAGGAAGGCGTGACTTGAAAAAATGTCAAGGCAAAAGTCTCGTCTTGTCGGACTTAAAAACATCGCTCTTCCAAATAGTCTTGTCGCGTCAAAGGATTTTTTTATACAATAGAGAGATATAAACTACAAAATGATTGTTTGTATAAATATTCAACCCCTTTAAAATAATACACCAAAATCATCACTGGCATCTCCAATTAGTTTTGCAAGTCACACAAGTGGTTCAAGGGAGATCACCTGTCTAAAGTTTAAAGACTGTAGTCTACATGGACCTTATATTAAAGGTTCAGTTTGAGGGAAGTCAGTATGATGGTCTAACCTACACAATAAAGACAAAAGAACACTCCAAGTAACTCCATGAAAAGGTCAACGAATAGCACATGCAGGAGACACAGACAAGAAAACATCCAAGTCACCAAGTATGATTTAGCACAACCCTTTACTCAAGACAATACTCAATGGTTACACTCTTCTGGTTTTTTAATTGGAGCACAGGCAGGAGAAATGACTTGCCCATAGCCACACCGTGCCAGTGGGATTATAAGCCATGTCCTCCAGATCTGAAGTCCAAAGCCTTAACCACTGCACCACACTGCCTTGACAGCTAAGACCCCAAATAAAACAGACAATCAGAAATTGAAACAGAATGGCACAGCTGTAAATCTGCTTAGACCAGGCTGTCCACAAAAACTGAGTGATAGTGCAAGAAGACGACTAGTGAGGGAGCCAACCAAGAGACCTGTGAGAACTCTGAAGGAGTTACGAGCTACAGCAGATAAGACTGAACAGACTCTGCAGACAACTGTTACCCATATGCTTCACAAGTTGCAGCTTTATGGGAGAGTGGAAAAGTGACAGCCATAGGTTAAAAAAAATGGGACATCTCTCCTAGTGATTGTCAGCTTAAACATGGGAGACCCTGAATTTAGCCAGAAGACAATTCTATGGTATAATGAGACAAAGACTGAGCTTTGTGGTCATCAGACTAAATGCCATGTTTGGTCTAACCCTAACACTGCACATTATTATTAGCGCACTATCTCCACCATGAAGGATGGTGGTGGCGGCATCATGATGTGGAGTTGCATCTCTGTGCCGAGGCCTGTAAGACTTTTGAGGGTAGACAGTAACATGAACGCAACAAAATACGGGGAAATCCGGAAGGAAGACATAATACAGTCTGCAAGAAATCTGCTCCTGGGGAGACAATTTGTTTTCCAGGAAGACCATAGCTGCACAGAAATGACTTTAAAAACAACAATTAAAATGTCCTGCAGTATCCAATTTAGAGATCACATCTCAATCCAATTGATAACTTGTGACTGGACTTGAAAAAGGCTCTTTACTCGTGATACCCATGTAACCCCACAGAGCTTGAGTTGTTTTGCAAAGATCAATGGGAGAAAATGGTATTGTCCAGATGTGCAAAACTGGTAGAGACTTCTGCACACAAAATGAAGGTTGTTATGGCACATCTAGTAAATACTAACTTAGATAGATAGATAGATAGATAGATAGATAGATAGATAGATAGATAG
>JANRMT010062834.1:26324017-26342912 GCA_026402145.1 Polypterus bichir lapradei | reverse complement strand
TAGATAGATAGATAGATAGATAGATAGATAGATAGATAGATAGATAGATACTTTATTAATCCCAAGGGGAAATTCACATAATCCAGCAGCAGTATACTGATAAAAAACAATATTAAATTAAAGAGTGATAAAAATGCAGGTATAACAGACAATAACTTTGTATAATGTTAACGTTTATCCCCCCGGATGGAATTGAAGAGTCGCATAGTGTAGGGTCTCCACACTCTGTCATTGGAGCAGGACGGTGACAGCAGTGGATGCAGTGGATTCTCCATAACTGGCAGGAGCCTGCTCAGCACCCGTCGCTCTGCCATGGATGTCAAACTGTCCAGCTCCGTGCCTACAATAGAGCCTGCCTTCCTCACCAGTTTGTCCAGGTGTGAGGCGTCTTCTTTATGCTGCCTCCCCAGCACACCACCGCGTAGAAGAGAGCGCTCGCCACAACCATCTGATAGAACATCTGCAGCATCTTGTTGCAGATGTTGAAAGACGCCAGCCTTCTAAGGAAGTACAGTCTTGACTTGAAGGTTTGAACACTTATGCAATCATTTATTCTGTGTTTCATGTCTGTACTTAGGGGTGCCACGTTGGCACAGAGGTAGCACTGCTGTCTTGCAGTAAAGAGACCGGGGCACTCTATGCGGGCTGTCCCTGTATGGAGTCTGCATGTTCCTCCCATGTGGTTCTCTTCTGGGTACTCTATTCTCCTTCTATAGTCCAAAGACATGCAGGTTACAGTATTGGCAATGCAAAACTGCGGAGTGGTGGCTCTGAGGCTAAGGATCTGCGCTGGTGTCTGGAAGGCTGCAGGTTCGAATGTCCATTACTGCCAACAGAGATCCTACTCTGCTGGGCCACTGGACCAGCAATTGCTCCAGGGGCGCTGAACAATGGCTGACCCTGTGCTCTGGTATGCAAAAACTAACAAATTCCTAATACAAGAAGTTGTATAAGGTGAAATAAAGAACAAACTGTTTCCTTTGGAGGCATTAGCTCTCCGGAAATGTGTTCTTTTGAAATTGCGGCATATTAAGTAACTAAACAATATAGTAATATGACAGAAAAGGTGATATCCCTCCCATCGTGATTACGGCGGTATAAGAATCACATGAGAAAAATATACTTTAGCTTACATTTACTGACGGTTTACGCAATTACAAACGGGAAGCTGATGACAGACTTATCAAGGTGGGAGTCTTGATCTACGTAGGCTGCCATTTTTCGTTACCATGCTGAGAGGATTTTCGGACGGAGGTCCGAACAGTTTCAAAGGGTTTGGCTGTTGTCCAAGCCTTTAAATAATGTCTGCTTCACGTGCTGGTCTTCTCTGGTCTCCAAACAAGGACAGTAAAGATGTAACCCCACCTCCAACAAGAATAGTACAATGCTCACACTGCAGCTCTCATTCTCCCAACAAGGAAAGAGGATTTTGTGCTGACAGAAGACAGAAATATATTATTCTGTGTTTAGGCTGACTATACAATCCTCCAGTTGTCTTTGGCTATCTAGTCCAGTGCTTGGTTGGCAATTCTAAATGCTGAGCCCCTGTGTACCATACTTGGTCTGCCTGTATCAATAAATACATACCAGTGTGCATAGAGACAGTGACATTAAACTTAATCTTATAACACAAACACAAGCTGGCCCCTGATGTGTGTGTGTGTGTTCACCCTGCGGTGGCACGCTGTACAGGGGTTGTTCCTGCCTTGCATCCTATGTTTGCTGGGAGAAGCTCCAGCTTCCTCATGATCCTGCTCCGGCTACAGCAGCTTTAGAAAATGGATGGATGGATATTTGAAATTAATTTAGATGTGCAGAGATCTGTTTCCACTTTGGAAGGGTTTCTCCTGATCTGTGCCA
Organism: Polypterus bichir lapradei; assembly: GCA_026402145.1. Taxonomy (NCBI): domain Eukaryota; kingdom Metazoa; phylum Chordata; class Cladistia; order Polypteriformes; family Polypteridae; genus Polypterus; species Polypterus bichir. The sequence continues at coordinate 26,341,052 of JANRMT010062834.1, read as the reverse complement.
AAAGAGTCAAATGAAATGTACTGTGATTGAATTCTGTATAACAATAAAATGTGAAAACTTTCATGAGGTTGAATGATTCTTATAGGAAATGCAAACAGATATCAGAAAACGACTTTAAATTACAGGTACAAACATAATGCTGACTCTGCTGGTAGATCACAGGAAATACACAAATTACATAAAAATCGACGTTTTTCAAAACAACACACCAAAAAATGGCAACACCTAGGCTTTTCAGGTTTTCTCCCAACAGCGTGTGATAGCGGTAAGGAATCCAATGGCCGAGTGACAGCCACCAGCATTTAACAATCCGTAAGATGAGACAACCCTCAGAAACAAAGTCGCAGTTGGAATAAAATTCAACCCTGTGGATAACTGTATTCTTTGCCGAGTAATATTTGATCTGTTCTACACATGAAACATTTTACAACTCGAGTAGATCAACGCTATCATTTTAAGTTTGGCAAGTAAATAATCATTTGATGAAATTCCAGAAAAATAAAAACGACAAGGCTGATAAGCTTTCCGATGAGCGCGCTATGATCGTCCTACCTTGCACAAGGCTTACGAACACAAGGTACTTCAAGTATGCTTTTCCGCCCCATAGTGTCATCTTGCTGCGGAGGTTCAGGCAGTTGTCACGAATGAAGTTCAGGCGAAGCTTCTGATTTTTGCCCAGAAGTGAAGCTTGCAGTCCGGTCAGCCAGACGCGCAGCGTTCGTCCACCTGTCACAAGTGGCGCGCCCCGTGTGAGCTCTGGCAGTGCGCAGGACACCCCCGGCGGGTCCCGTAATCCACACGGAGCTGTGCACAATGCGGCCACTCACCCAGCCTGCGGATTAGCCCCTCGCTCTCGGGCCATGCCCTCTGTCAGCAGCATACCTCCACGGACGGCCAGGTGACGTGTGCACCTGCTCGAAGGGAATTACAGAGTGGCGTGAGCCATCGCAGTGCACGCAAACTTGGCCACTGAAGCAAGGGCTGGATTTGTTCCAGACGAAGGGGCTGCAGTAAGGTTAGGAAAGGAAAGCGTACGGAAAGGATTGAAATTAATAAATGTTCAGGGTTATTTGTTGAAGGGGCTCAAGCTAAATATTTTAAACGCCCCGTCACAGAGAAACAAGCTACCAGGACTGACGGGTGCCGAGGCTATTCTTTCAAGGCTGTAAATAATGGACACTGGAGAAGGGTCATTTGAATAATTTAGCAAGAGAACGTACTGGTGTCCGCAAAGTCTAACTTGACCCAAAAATCTACATAAAAAACAATGAAATTAGGACATTATTAAATGCAAACTCTTATGGTGATTAAATTATACAAAACTTGCGAAATGCTCTACTGCAATGTGAGTTCTTGTTAACATGGTGCTGTTTCTACAGCATTACGAAAAATCCGCGTTCTCGAAGTAATCGGCAGCTTGAATTTTCGCCTTCTTAGCCTCTTTGTATGAACTTGGAAGCTGAATGGATCAGCATTAGGCGACAACGAGAAAGTCGAGGATTCCTTACTAAAGAAAATAAACCGAAGAAATGCATTTGATGTAGAAGGGACTTTCTGAAAGGGAGATCGCATCGCCGTGGACACTAAACAGTATCAATATCAAGATGCAAAGAGTTCATTAAAAAGCAAATACGTTTTTTTTTTCACGCCCGCGCCTTCAGACGATGTTACAATAATACGCGTTTTAAATTAAAATGTAATCACATCGGTACATTTATCGATAATGTTTGACGCAAATTTTTCTCCTAAAAGCAAAGGATGGTGTGGAGTCTCCGTTGTCATCTGAGATTTCCGAATGGCGGATGATAGAATGACACCCGACCCTTACTAAGACGGATAGACAATAAGGCTTGATAAAATCTATCTTGTATTCTGTTGCTTTCAATTAAAACGCACTACGTGATGCTGATCTTTGTAAAATAGCCTATTAAAGATTTATTTCACAGATTGATAAAGAGGGGCGGCCCCCCAGCTCCAGAATCCCTTCTGGCGTTTACTTGCGCTCCCTGTCCGAGTGTTGGCATCTTAAAACTGCAAGAGCGAGGCTAGGTAGACTGGCAACTCTTCAACTGCTATCGTGTCCGATGTGTATTTCGTCAGAATTACTTTTGAGGCCATCTTGAAATAAATATTGTTTCTCGTTTATCGCTGGCCTTTAGTTCAGCTCACTGTAACGCATTTCTAGTTACAGTGCATCTCTTGTGCTTACCCTGTAATGAACTGACGCCGCGTTAAAGTTTTGCGCCAACTGATCCTGAAGGCAGCGGCGTGGCCGACGGGGGTGGGGGGGGGGGTGTGGGCGGGGGTGAGACATCTGTCCACGGGCGCAGCATCCGGGGGCGTCAAATTAATGTTACGAATTTTTTAGAATGAAATGTTTTCCATTCTTAAATGCACTAAAAAGTAAATAAAAGAACATTCGCATACTCAGTCCATCACTCCATCAGTATGAGGATATCTTTTTCCTATGTTTTTTGTATCTTTCTGATTTTCGAAGCACGTATTAGTTCTGTATACCCAACAGACAAGAATGTATCCCCTCCACTAGTCTAACATGCTTGACTCCCACCCAGAAACATTTTTGACATTATTAAACAGGTCGCGCGACTGACATGAGGCATTAGTGTATCATTGTCTAAGTTGCTGCAAACGCCATTTCTGTGTGCCAAGTGATTTGTGTTGATGTGTTTGATAGAAAATTAATTGGGCTCTGGTGAAGTATTCTAGTAGATGGCTGCAAAAGTCTAGACGTTTCCATATCACATTTTCGTACGAATAAATTGCAAGTAATGCAGTTTTTATAAATATATACAGTAATTATTTTGCTTTATAATTTGCTATATACTTTCTTTAAAATCATTTTTAAATGCGGAAAACGAATTTTTTCTTACAAAAACTAATGACGGATTTAGATTTTAAAGAACACGAGGCGGCGTTATCATTTTCGGAAACTTATATGACATTTTTTTCTTAAAATACTATTATTTTAAATAATTAAAAAAAAAAAATTCTTTCCCTTCCCCATTGCATTTTGGCAAACAGGAGGGGGCGCAACATCTTCAGTTGTCCCCGGGCGCCCACCAGTATCATCCACTTGCAGAGCCACAGCACCATACGTCACCGCAGTTACAGACCCGCAAAGTCAAAGAGGCCATTATGATGCTGAGAAACAAGAATAGAACCATTTGAGACATCAGAAAAACCTTAGGATTATCTAAATCAACTGCCTGGAGTGTCATCAAGGAGAAAGAACACGCTGGTGAGCTCAGTAATCACAAAGGCACTGGTAGGCCAAGGAAGACTTCCACTCTGGTAAAAAAAAAGCCTGCCCAACAGATCAGAAACAGACATCAGAAGGCCGATGTGAACGTGTCAGAGACGACTATCAGCAGGAGACTTCATGAACAGAAACACAGAGACCACAGTGCAAGATGCTATCCTCTAGTGAGCCACAAAAACAGGATGGACAGATTAGTTTGTGAAGAAGTTCTTAAAAGAGCCTGCAGAATTCTGGAAGAATGTCATGTGAACAGACGAGATAAAGATGAACCTTCATCAGAGTGAAGAGTACAGTGTGGAGACGAAAGGAACTGCCCCAGATCCAAAGCAGACCACCTCATCTGTTCCACATGGTGGTGGGGGTGTTATGGATTGGGCATATATGGCTGCTACAGGTACTGGCACACTTCTCTTCATTGATGATGGAACTGCTGACGGCAGTCACACGATAAATTCTGAGGTGTAGAGAAACATCTTATCTGCTCAGGTTCAAGTAAATGCCTCCAAACTCATTCTACAACAAGATAATCATTCCAAACATACTACTGAGGAGATTTTCTAAAGTAAAAAATAGAAAATTTTTGAATGGCTCAGCCAGTCTTCCAATTTAAATCCAATTCAGCATGCCATCCATATGTTGAAGAGAGAACTCAAGGGGACAAGCTCACAAAACAAGGATGGCTGCATTACAATCTTGGCAGAGCATCAGCAGTGAAGACCCTCAGCACTTGGTGATGTCCATAAATCACAGACTTCAAGCATTCATTCCATGCAAGAGAAATGCGACAAAGTCCTAAATATGACGACTTTAAGAGACCTGCCATTGCAGTGTCCCAAACATTATGGTGCCCTGAAATGAGGGGACCATAAGTGTTGTCATTTGTACATGGTGTGCCCGAAAGGTAGGTAGACACCCTTAAATAAAAGTCTGCGAAGTGCACTTTAATTAATAGCATCTGAATTGTTTGATTTGTAATTTTAAACTGTTGAACAGAGGGGTAAATCAAGGAAAATGTGTCTTTGTCCAAAACATTATGGAGGGCACTATAATAACATATGTAATTCTGTTTATATTTAATAGTTGTGTTGCATTTTTATAATTAATCATATGGAAATTTGCTTTAGTAAAACAACATTCCAGTTTACCTTTGCTTTTGGGACTACGTCTTCCGTCACTGCCTTTTTATTTATGCCTTATAAGGTTCTTTTGGATTTTTGTGCTGTTCCTGCATCATTCACTGGAGCAGCACTACAAACAGCCGTTTCCTTTTCTCTTCACACTTCTGACTACAAATATAACACCAGGTCATGTCACTTGCAGAAATTCTAAGATGGCTCAGCACTTATGGGGGGTATTGATGAAGGGGATGAGACAGTGGACAGGAGGAAGGTGGAGAAGTTATTTTCATGATGCAGTAAGAATCATCTGCAACTTAACATTAGCAAGACCAAGGAACTGGTTATTGACTTTTGCCACACCAAAGAGCTTCTATGTCAGGTCACTATTCAAGGAACAAATGTATAAGTGGTCCACTCCTACAGGTACCTGGGGGTCCACATCAGTGGCAGGTTGCTTGTAGCACAGAAGAACTAGAGAGTGTTTCATAAAGTACACAGTTTTTAAAACTGCAATAAATCAGCCAAAATCAAAGCAAAATTCAAAATTTTTATTTAATTTCATTCAACATATTCTTCGATTTAATAATGAAAAATGATATCAAGCGTATGTCCACCTCCACTTTCTCTGCAGGCAGTCTTCCGATCGTTACATTAACGACAACTCTTTTGCAGACGTCCCTGTCGATTTCGCCAATTACCCGTTCAAGTTCCCTCTTCAGTTCGGCAATCATTTGAGGTTTATTCATGTAAACTTGTGACTTCACATATCCCCATAAAAAGAAGTCACAAGGTGTGAGGTCACATGACCTCGGAGGCCATTCTTGGTCGCCGCCGTGAAGCGAGATCAGATGCTCAGGGAATTTTTCACAAAGCAAGGTGATTGTCTCCCAGGATGTATGGCAGGTAGCCCCGTCCTGCTGAAACCACACTTCATCAATTCTATCATCCTTCATTTCTTCCGGAGCAGGCCACAAAAAGTTAGTGATCATGTCCCGATAATGGTTGCCATTTACAGTAACTGAATTTCCATCATCATCTTCAAAAAAGAAGGGGCCAATCACACCTCCTGCCTAAAAACCACACCAAACCGTGGCTCTTAGGGGATGCATTTCGTGGTCTTGGATCACTCTAGGGTTTTTGTCACCCCAAAAGCGGCAATTTTGTTTGTTGACATACCCCGAGAGATGGAAATGTGCCTCGTCACTGAAGATTATTCTTTTTGAAAAACTGCCGTCCTCTTGTTCCAAAATCCAATCAGCAAATTGTCGCCGTTTTGCATAATCTGCTGGTTCCAGCTCTTGTGTCAACTGAATCTTGTAGGGGTGCATATGAAGATCTTTTTTCAGTATTCAATACACCGGTTGGTGACATACCCAGCTGTTGTGACCGACGGCAAAGCGACGTCACAGGGCTCACATGCACACTGTCTTGCACTACCACCATGTTTTGTTGCGTTCGAACATTACGGATCCGACAGGGTGATTTTCTGGTTGCAACTGACCCAGATTCTTCGAATTTTTTGTACCGACCTCAAAACTGTTGTTGCAGTAGGGGCATTGTCATGTCCAAAGACCGCACGAAGTTTACGGACAGTCTCTGTGTAGCACTCCCCGTTTTAGTAATAAGTTTTCAAAATAAGAATGCGTTGCTCGATACTGAACTACTTCACGGCTACTAAATGGAAAAACAACAAATGTTCTTCTAGTTGGAGTGATAATAGATAACGAAAATGATAGGAACAGTACTGACAACCTTCAAGCAAAAACAAAAATCTCACGCAATTCAAAAACTGTGTACTTTGAGATCCTTTTATATGAAAAATGTCAGAACAGGTTTTTTTTTTTTTTTTCTTCTTAAGAGACTGCATTCCTTTAATGTGATTTGTGACATCCATCACATTTTCTACAACTCTGTGATTGCAAATTCAATTTTCTACAGTATATGCTGTGGGGTGCTGGGCTGGTTATATCACTTCAAGAGAGGTGCACAGGATCAACAAAATAATTAAAAGGGCAAGCTCAGCTATAGGATATGCTCTGGCCTGCCCTGGAGGTCGCAATGAAGGAAAGACGGTAAACAAAACTGAGTGCCATAATAAACAATGCTGCACATCCTCTGACAGCTTCGGTCTCTTCCAAGCCAAGTCATTGCCAGGACGATCCTTAGGCATTATGGCACCCCTCAGAAGATCATCAATGTGATACCTCTACAAGCACATGAGTAGTTGAGTAATCCACAAAGCTGATCTGTCAGAACCATTCAGTGTAAACACTGGAGCCAAGCAAGGCTGACTCCGATTATCAACCATTATCATCATGATTTATTTGGTATTGGATCAGCCTAGGGGACAGATGGTGGACCTTGACTTTGCTGATGACATCAAAATATCGCTGCATGTCCATTAGCAGAAGGCAAAGACAAACTCACTCCACAGTGTTACCACAGAACTGAAGATCAGCATCACAAAGCGCAAGAGCCTGCAAGTAAACTCCACCCACCACCAATGGGCAGACCGTTGAAGATGTGGATTGCTTTTACATACTTTGGCAAATAAGTGAGCACCCAGATCACTAAAGCACACCACTTTTGTTGCTCTGAGACCACTATGAAGGAATAAGAACCTCAGTCTTCACAACAAGTTGAAGGTGTTTAAATAAGACAAATGTGAAATTTGTGTTCCTGTGTTGGGCAGAGACCTGGAGACGTACCAAGCATCTTGACCACAAGCTGCAATTGTTCATTAACACCTGCCTACGACACATCAAACACATTAGGTGGTCACAGCTGATTTTCAACTAGGACCTCTGGCAGCAGTCCATTGTTGATACCATCTGAACAAGGAAATGGAAGTGGAATGGGCAGACCTCATGCAGAGAGCAGACAAGAATTCCATACCATACCTTGGAACTATGCGGGGGGAAAAAAAAGAAAAACGGTCAGTCCTGACATGAAGAATAGTACAGTCAGAACTCAAAGCCAACAGTATATCCTGGGGAGAGATAAAGCAAGACAGCCCAAGATAGGGAGAAATGGAATGAAGAGGAATAACTTTCTTATAAGAGTACTATTTACTGAAATTCATGAAGAAAACAAAACCATAATGAAACACCTCTTCTTATACATAGCCCAAACATTTTCTCAGACAAGAGCCTTTTTTTTGTTTTTTTTTTAAAAGCAAAGAGGTATTTCTTTGTAAGACAATAAAATGCTAACAAAGTCATTGGGCTTGACTTGTTGGTCCTCCGAGGCTCTCTGTTGCTCATGTTCCCAACAAACATCATGTACAAAAATAACTGGAGAGTATCACTGATTGGAACTGTGCACTTCAATTAGCTTTTCCTGGACTATGAGTGTTTAAACACATTAAGTATCTGCAAGTATTCATAGTTGTTTGTATTTTTCAATTATTATGATTTAACGGAAAGTCAGACAGACCACATCATCACATGTACTCGTGTAAAAAAACGAGTAATTTTAAAGGGCTTGCCAATTCTCACAACTGTACATTTCTCTCATAGGCTCTCTCTTCAGTTTAGACTATGCAACAAAAAAAAAAAAAAGTATTTCAACAGTGCTATATTTGGTAAAATGGTTTACCTGCTGTATGCTACTTTGAATTTTATCTTAAGTATGCGAGAATTCACACATTCTTGTTGACAACTGAGGGCAAACAAACAAAAAACAGTAAACACCGGGAAAACATCCGGGTGTATAGATTTCTCAGGGACAAATGACAACTGTCAGATGTGCCGAGAAGTCCTTGGTGATGTCGGTTAATGCAAGTCAGACATGACCAAGTGAAAGATCCCCACATTTCAAACTGTTCTGCATTTCTTATAAACACTGTAAAACAAACAATTTCTCAGGAAGCCAAACATTCAGCCACCTTTCTTTCCATTTGAGGAATAAGGATTAAAATAGTTTTACTAACCATGAATCTAACTAGTATGCAAGGGCACAAACAGAAATGCATGTAAGACCCACACTAGTGCGTTTTCATTTAAAAACCACAGACATGTGTCTCAAGTCTTCTCATTTCCTCCACAACACCTTTACATTTACAGACAAAATGTAGTACTTTTGAAAATGACAGTGAGGAGTTTCAGAGTAGGTAGGTAAAAAAAAGATTTCTGAAAACAGACTCCATCACAGACTGGTTGGTTCATGCTTATTATGTAGTTCTCCCCATATCAGATTCTGCTCATTACAACATCTCATTCTCTGATAGTTTACCCTTCACTAAAGAAAAACGTTCCAACACAGCACCCAGTTAAAGAGCTGCCATCCATGGAGCTTGTTGTGTTGCTTACCTGAATGCATCTAACTTATGTTTTGTGCAGTTTTTGGAAGTTGCCAGTTGTACATGTGCTCAAACTGCTTGAGCACATTGAATCCAAGTGACATGCCATGACATTGATGCTCTTTGCTATATATGTAAAATTTGTTTTGAGATACCAGAAAACTGGCCTGTGAGATGGCTTGCAGTACAAGAAAAGACTGAAATTTATAATATGACAGATTCTTCAAATCTGACTGTAAAGCATGGCAAAAATTGCACAGTGAATGCTTGGTTTAAGATGTCTATGCTGCACATGCCCGCTGTATGCAGACAATTACGTTATATGCATTTTTGGTTGTTTGGATGAAAATATTTTCAATGTGAAAATGCAAGCATGGGAATTGATTATTTTCACCATTTTTTAATAACATAGTAGTATGGGTGTAGCCTAACAATGAAGCCAGGAAACGCTTCTTTAATCAGAGTGGTGCAAATCTGGAACAAACTACCAAGACATGTAGTTGAAGCAGAAACTTGGACAACTTTTAAAAAGTATCCGGATGAGATTTTGGGACAAGTTAGCTACTAGCTAAACAAACAAGCTTTATGTATTGAGAGTCTCTTCTACTCTGTCAAACTTCACACGTTATAACAAACACACATTCAATAATTATTCCTCAACAGGCAATGCTATGCACTCAACACTGGACTCAAAAACTAATTCCAAAAGAATTTAGTACACTACACAAATAATAAAAAATCCAGGCCAGGCAGCCAAAAAAGACAACTTTCACATTTCCCCTCCTCTGTCAACATTCTGGAAAGCCAACGGTCTCAGAACAGTTATATATACTGCAAGTGAGGAAATCTCATGGAAGAGGTAAACGGGAACAATCCATGCACCAGATGTCTATTAGCAAATGCTTGAGTGCTATATACTGCAGGCTGGCACAAATAAAAGCTCATTTTGAACACCATAAGATGAAGATTAAAAAAAATCTGCATTGAATGTTTTGGGTCACAAAATATAAAACACACTGCCTGCAACTCAAAAGAAAAAAAAAAAAATCCATAAAATGGGGCTCACCGAAGACTTTACTGTGAAGTTTGGTAACAAAATCAAAATTTTACATCCATCCATTTTCTGACACCACTTATTCCAATCCACGGTTACAAGGAGCTCGAGACTTTCCTTGCAAATTGAGGCTGTACTGCAGTTATATTAATAACATTCTAGAATTAACAAATTTAAAATATAATGAAGTTTTTGTGCTTAATGGGAAGCGAATACATCTCGTACTCTCTTATATGGAGGTCTGAGATGACGGTTTGTTTTGCTATAGAATGACAAATGTAGCGCTACATTTTCTTTTTTTTTTTTTAAAGGTAGAAAATAATAGAAGCCTTTGGCCATGCAGGAAAAACTTGCATTGATCTGTGTTTGATTTGCCAAGAAATTAAGATTTTTCCAGTCAAAAGTATGTTTAATACTCAAGAGAAAAAATAACTCTTAAAAAGTAAAGTTATTACAGAAGATTTAAGAAAAAGAAAAAAAAAAAAACAAAACAAACAGAAGACACTCAGTCATTTATTCCAAAATGCATTCATAGTAAAACATCAAAACATAATCATGCACACAGCAGACAATACTCCCAAAATAACAGCACCAGACCCTTCTCCTAGAAGGCACAAAAACAAGAGGATACTCCTCTAGTGACAGATTAGGGCAACAGACTGACTTAAATACAATATGTACATTTGGAAATATCTAACAATGCTTTTCTAGGAGTCAACTTTCAAGTCAGGGACTTGGGGTCATGGGATGCAGAGACTGTGCTCCTTTAAAGGACGCATTTTATAGTATAATTTACTTAAAATACATAAACAAAACTTATGTTTACACCCGACAGCTGTTTCAACATAACTGAATCAGTGCCATAACATACATAAACTGTGACAGAACATAAATGAAAAATGTACAATTTGGAAAGCTTAATTTGCAAAAATATTGCATCACAGTGGAGGCAAAAAGAAAAAAAAAAAGTTTTGAGTAAAAGTTTTTCACTCAAACATAAAAGGTGCACCTGAATAGATTTTATTGATAATTACATACTTCTTTTAGAATTACAGGCATCTACTGACAAACTGTTAAAAATATTTATGTTGTTGTAGTTCTTGGTGAGGTGAGCTACTTTTGTGCATGTGGGAGTAGACTAGTATCAAGCATATTTTGCAAGATCATGACATTAAGTGTAAATGTATTTGCAAAAGAAAAAAGGTAACATTACTTAAGAAAAACTCTTAGAAACTCCAATTTAATAAGCTCTTTTATAAAACTTCCAAAATCTTAAGGATTTGCTAGTAGAAAATATGAACGTTTATATGCTTTTTGCTTCAATTTAAGTTGACAAGACTTGCTTTTCTGTATGCTATAGGAAATAAGGTGAAATTACAAAAGAATAAAAAATGTCTACAAAATGCTATGACATACTTGCCTCTACAGAAAAAAAACTGTCAAAATCCTATTAATGTTTTTTTCACATCACAAAATATTAATATTGTTTAAGTTCAAAAGGCATCTCAGTCTTCTTTAATTAAAAATGAAGGGCACCAACATACACTGTAACCAATAATAATGGGAATTAAAAAAAAAAAAAATCCAATGCTGTCACATTAGTTGGCTAATGATAATGACTTAAGAATTTAAACTTCCAGCATTACCAAAATATAAACAGTTACAGAAGATGGTAAACATCATACCATTTTTCAAGAATGGTAACTTACATAGGTATAACTACTAATGAATGGATTAAAGTATAAAAATGTTTGCTTTTTAAGATGTCAAAGCATTATACTAAAGGAAGACAAATCATGTGTGTGCCCCTCACTACATGAAATTTTATCCATCTTTCAAACATCTTTACATTACATAATGGCATCTGAGTGAATAATTAAAATTATAACTTATCGGGGTAACAGGAAAAACAGTTATAATATTTTAAAAACCAAGAGGGACAGAATTTTGATTTTAGGACTTTGTAGCAGTTTGATGGGGAATGGAAGCCTCACTGACTGCAACCAGAGGTTATGGTACATGTTTCTGGAATGAGTAAATAACCCTCGCATAACTTGTGCAGGTTAAATTCATGTTGCACTTTCTTGTAAAGAAAATTAGCAACAAAACCCCTTTTACACAGGGAAATTCTTAAGTGTCTGTAATAGTTTAATTATTAAACATCTGAAATTATCAGCACAGCCATAGTCTCATTCTAGAATGTCTTGCTGCAAAAGCAGTTTCTAAAGTATCTTTCTTCTTTGACACCAGATAGCTTCTTACTGGATGACAAGCTCTTGCAGGTACGATCTTGTGAGGTTGCGAAGTTCTTCCAATGCATAATCCTCAGGCATCGGTAAGCGGCCGATATGTGGTGCAAGGTAGTGAAGGGGTATGTGCAGAGAGTCTGGAGCACCCTCACCTCCTCGCTGAAGACTCAAAACAATACGCAAAATATTCGCCACTCGCTTTGCCATCTCTGTCAAAAAAATAAATAAAATTATATCAGTAATGCAAAAAATTGAGTACAAAGTAATCAGTGCTTTTAAATATGAAGGGTCACACGCATAAATTAAAAATTAAATATGTAATGTAGGCAACTTGTTTTCCAAAACAAGCGATTTCAAAATGTAGTAATTGCACTCTCCTAAACAGAAGCTGGCTAGTAATGAACAAAGTTTTACTATCATATTTCCAAACTGTAATTTTCATCATCTAAGTAGGTGTTACAAAATACTGACATATTAGGGGTACCAAAATGTTTTAAGCATTTTATTTTAGTTCAAATGAACTATAACTGTACATATAAATTATAATTGTAACATTATTATTAAAAGGCCACTGTTTTGGTTTGAATTAAAGATTAGTAAATACAACTTTGAGAGTAAACAAATGTTGAGCAACAAAATATGTAAATTTGGCCAAGGGTCTCCAAACTTTTGCATGGAACAGTTGCAGCCATAGGGTATTTTTTCTAAAGTCATGTTTTATTTGCTGATGCATTAGGCTGCAGCAATGACAAAATTGGTGGGTGAAAAAAATATTGAATAAGTAGATAGTGAATTGATTACAGGTGGATCTATGTTAGCAATAACTTCTCCAATCAGCTTCCAGTTAAATGCAATTAATAAGGAACAATTTAGGACACTGCTGTACTGCATAGCTTTAAATGCAGAAAGTTATAGTGTGGGTAATGTGTTCATATAAAAATCACAGAGATTTCTTCTATAGCATCCAGTACAGTAATTGTTCAGCTTAAATTGAAATAAAAGGCTTGTTTCCAAATCATGCCCATTTTTAGCTGATGCGATTTTTCTGAGATCTGGCAACATGCTCAGTATTAACACAGGCTGGCATAGAAGCTATGTTTAAGTTCTTTCAATATATTTTTTACTGTTATATACTATTACCAGTGAATACCAATTTCTTAGCAGCTGCCACAAAATTTATTCGTGACAAGTATAATGCAGACAAAGGTGACTTTTGACTCTAGGTGTGAACAAAAGGTATCAAGCTGATCTTCTAGAAGGAAATGGGTCAGAGTATCATATTTAATGCATCTGTATAACAGTTTTGCATTCATATTAACCACTGTCCATTTTTTCATCTTTAGAAGGAGCCTAAAAATACAGCAGTCAGCACACCGAATAAAAGGGACATCTCATTACAACAATCTGTAATTATATATATTTTGATCTGCACACATTATTTTATCTACTTAATTATAAATAAGGCTTTGCATGCATTTTAATCAGACTGAGCTGTAGCTTGCAATGCTGATCAAAGTATTTAACTATGTCATAAATAAGGATTGATCAAATAGTCTTAGTCAATTACATAATGACACTTTTAAAGTTGTTAAAAACTTTGACAGCACTTGGGAAATAAAAGTCTAATAAATTATCATCTGATCTTCATCCTAAAACAGTTGATGACTGAATGACTGAACTAACAGCACACAAAGCATTGCAAACTGACATGACTATATGGACCAGATTGACAATTGGAGAGCTCACTAGTTTGACTCTGAAAGTCTACATACATTTCCCCAACTTTGAACCTGAATATTTAAACAATATGCTCAATAAAAATCAACATTTTGAAAATGATGTCCTATCTGTTTAAACCACCAGTCTTTACAAGTTAAGAGACCAGACCAGATCACAATTTAGTAACCATTCATTCAGGAACTCAGAAAATTCAAGTGGTTGGAAACCTTTTATCTAAAAACAATTTGACATGTGCTGTACATTTATTGTTAAGCACTTTCTACAGATTGTTTATGTGCGGATGAATTTTAAAAACCATGTAGAAAACGCACAATGCACTGTTGCAACCGGCAATGCAAACATCCATTTCAAACAGCTGCAAAATATACACAACAAACCTGATTGTGCAAGTCTATCTTTTGCTGTAAAGCACTGAATAAGCTGTATCCTTCCACAAAGGGATGTCACTTCAGTATGAAGTTGTTCAAGCTCATAACCTTGACTGTCCAGCTACAAAAACAAAATTATTAGAAATGTAAAGAATAATGAGATTGAAGTTTTAAAAACACTCTACTACAAAATTTGAAGAAACAAAATATTAAATTATAAAAACAAAGCCAAAATTACTCAATTCTAACATGTACAGTGCATCTGGTATAGGAATCTCTGCAGCAGTTCTAACACTTTGTGTACCATCTGTTTGAACTTCTTATGCATGTACCAATAACATGTATTGCAAATTATACCCTTAAAGAATAAAAGTACCTGCTCCATTCTTTGTAGTGTCTGTAATACTCTTATATAATCAAGAAAAACTTTTCCTGAGGAATCCCAGTCTTGGATGAGGACACTTCTTTCAGGGGGTGCAAGACCTTCCAAGAAACTCAAAAGGTAGTCATGGTTTTCATTGATGATTGCATCTATTTAAAAAGATTAAAAAAACAAATAGTAAAAGAAATAAAAACACAAGACAAAATACACAAGGCTTCAAATTACCACAGTAACACAAAGATCTCAACTTTTGGAGAGCTTCTACAAACTTGTTTCTCGTTTTTTCAGGTTGGGGAAGTAGATTTAATAATAAAAAAGGCAGTCAAGTTTGCCTTTTAAGTAACTAATACTAATGTATTGATGCTGTACAACCAAGTGCACCATTAAATTGTTTTAGTCACTCAAAGTAGTGGATTACTATTCTAATCAGGGCTGAATTTTTATCTTAAATGTGACATTGCCAGGATAGAGTCTAATACAGAGGAGCACTTTAAAAAGCTGCTGAAAACACATTACTTTAACATGACTTTCTCATAGCTTCATCTTACTTTAATCCTGATGCTCTGTATATTCAATTATCATTATTATTCATGGTATTCATATTCAAAATTTGTACTAACCCCTACTTTCTCTTCTGTTCTTTTTCTGGTTTTCTGGGGTGGCGACCTGCGCCACCACCACCTGATCAAAGCACCGTGATGTCCCTACATTGATGGATTAAAGGCCAGAAGTCCACATGATCGTCATCATCAAGTTCTGCCATGAAAACCCTGAATACCATGAGGACTGATCGAGGTCATTTATGTTCGGTAAAATGCCTAGAGGGGGTTGGGCAGTCTCTTATTTGTATGAAAATGTGCTATTTATGTTCGGTAAAATGCCTAAAGGGGGTTGGGCAGTCTCTTATTTGTATGAAAATGTGCTATATAAATAAATGATGCTGTTGTTGTAACATGCCACAATTACAAAATAACTTTTTCCAACAAGGGAGCCTGTGCCTGTGGTTGATGTACAGTGTTAGATTTATTCCACGCATTAAACTTAACATTCAAGCCAAAAAGTTCCACTTCAGGGTGGAGTATTTATCCTCTTAAATTATTTGAGAATGGGTGACCTGTCTATTTTGTGCATAGATGGAGGCCATGAACTAACTGGGCAATCTGGCAAGGTAATACACTTCACTTGAGGAAAGCTAGCCTTATAATTACAAAGAGTAATTTTCTTTTTTAAAATCTCACAATATTAATTTTCCTTTCAGAAATTTGTTGAAAGGTTTTCAGTAAAACAACTTAGAACAACTGTGATGAGAAGAGGCCAAATCGGCCCCGTTTTCTACTTAGATTTGTCATGATATACACTACTATAGAAAATGTATTACCTTTAATATACAGTAATCCCTCCTCGATCACGGGGGTTGCGTTCCAGAACCCTCCGCGATAGATGAAAATCCGCGAAGTAGAAACCATATGTTTGTATGGTTATTTTTATATAGTTTAAGCCCTTATAAACTCTCCCACACTGTTAACATTATTAGAGCCCTCTAGACATGAAATAACACCCTTTAGTCAAAAGTTTAAACTGTGCTCCATGACAAGACAGAGATAACAGTTTTTTCTCACAATTAAAAGAATGCAAACATATCTTCTCTTCAAAGGAGAGCCGTCAGGAGCAGAGAATGTCAGTGAGAGAGAGAGCGAGATAAAAGCAAACAATCAAAAAATCAATACGTGCTTTTAAGTATACAGAAGCACCGCGATAAAGCGACATTTTGTAGAGGAGCATCCGTATCCTCTAGGCAAACGGCCTCTGTGCAAACAGCCCCTCTGCTCACACCCCCTCCGTCAGGCGCAGAGAATGTCAGAGAGGGTGAGAGAGATAGAGAAAAGCAAACAATCAAGCACCGCGCGGGAAGCATATCGTATATCATTGAGGAGTTTTAGTTAACATGTAATACATGCTCTGATTGGGTAGCTTCTAAGCCATCCGCCAATAGCGTCCCTTGTATGAAATCAACTGGGCAAACAAACTGAGAAAGCATGTACCATAAATTAAAAGACCCATTGTCCACAGAAATCCGCGATCCAGCGAAAAATCCGTGATATATATTTAGATATGCTTACATTTAAAATCCGCTATAGAGTGAAGCCGCGAAAGTCGAAGCGCGATATAGCGAGTGATTACTGTACTTGAAGTCTAAAATCCGAGACAATAACTCAATCAATAACTCAGTTTTGTAGTGAAATTCTTTTTCAGGGCATCGTAAATTTACACATAAAACTTGCTTTACGTACTCTGAAAGTGTTTTTTCAAGTGCTTGGTAAACTTTACTTCAAATAAATTATAACTGTACATATAAATTATAATTGTAACATGGTTATTAAAATACCATTGTTTTAGTTTGTTTACTCTCAAAGTTGTATTTACTGATCTTTAATTCAAATGTTGATCAACAAAATATGTAATTTGGCCAAGGGTCTCCAAACTTTTGCATGGAACAGCTGCAGGTGTGGGGTATTTTTTTTTTTTTTTTTTTTTTTTTTTTTT
>JANRMT010062834.1:26278162-26319338 GCA_026402145.1 Polypterus bichir lapradei | reverse complement strand
ATATATACACACACACACACACAGTAATCCCTCCTCGATCACGGGGGTTGCGTTCCAGAACCCCCTGCGATAGATGAAAATCCGCGAAGTAGAAACCATATGTTTGTATGGTTATTTTTATATATTTAAGCCCTTATAAACTTTGCCACACTGTTAACATTATTAGAATAACACTACTATTTAATAATATTAAATAACACCCTTTAGTCAAAAGTTTACTGTGCTCCATGACGAGACAGAAAAAATCAATACGTGTGCTTTTATTCCGAAGCACCGCAATAAAGCGGCATTTTTTAGAGGAGCGTCAGTATCTTCTAAGCAAACAGCCCCTCTGCTCACATCTCCTCCGTCAGGCGCAGAGAACGAGAGAGAGAGAGATTAAAGCAAACAATCAAAAAATCAATACGTGTGCTTTTGTGCTTTTAAATATGCCGAAGCACCGCGATAAAGTGGCATTTCTTAGAGGAGCGTCCGTATCCACTAGGCAAACATGTATATATATATTACACACACACACATACACACACACACATACAGTGGAACCTCTAGATACGAACACCTCTGTATACAAGAAATTCAAGATACGAGGAAAGCATGAGCGAAAAATTCGGATCTAAATACGAGCATTGGCTCGCGTAACGAGCCAGGCTGTGGGTATGTGTGACGCGTTTCCCGATCCGCCTCGACTCAGGGATTCAAGCAAGCGAGAGAAGAAGAGAGAGAGAGAGAGAGAGAGAGAGAGAGAGAGAGAGAGAGAGAGGCGCACGAGAGAGAAGAACCATCAGCTCAGATATGATCACATGACGCTCAGCAGACAAAGTGTATCCATGCGATATCTTGCAATACGAGTAGTATGTTTTATCAAGTCAAAATTAATTACAAAATTTAGCTCGTCTTGCAAAACACTCGTAAACCAAGTTACTTGCAAACCAAGGTTCCACTTGTATATATTAATTTACCAGTGTTATTTTGTTAGGAAAATTGATTTTTATGTTGATATTTTTGGGGGTGCAGAACGGATTAACTGGATTTCCATTATTTTTAATGGGGAAGTTTGTTCTAGATACGAGAAATTCGCTATACAAGCTCAGTGGAACGATATATATATGTGTGTGTGTGTGTGTATACTCATAATAGTGACAAAACAATTACATTGACAATCATGTTACGTTATTTTCAAAATGTTTCCTTTTCTTTTTCATTACTTCTTTAACACACTACTTCTCCGCCGCGAAGCGCGGGTATTTTGCTAGTCTTTTCATATAAAAGTTACACTTTGAAAAGAAAAAAAAAAACTGCTTCCTTTGCTAATACAGTATTCATATTATTATGACAAAAATATCTGGAATAAGAAACATGTATATACATGTCTATATAGTGCTGATCATCAGTCTTTAAGGTGTTTTGAGTGCACATCTAATACTGCATTTTGGAGTGAAACAATCACAAAAGCAAAAATATTGTTCAACTGTGTACTGTTCCCAAATTTTAATACATTACATATGCTAGATTCTACAGCATGGCACTGAGAAGTTACCTGAAGCCAAATGTTGGATGACTAGCTTGTGACACTGGTTCCAGTGACGTGCCTTAAATAAGTGAAGTGCTTGTTTATGTTTGTTGCCTTCTTGACAAGCACGAATAGCTTTGGCCTCATGGATCCATTGCACTGGAATGAGTAACTTTTCAGTAAGAAAACGTTCCTTCTTGGAGGATTCATCTTCTTCCATCAGAGAACAATGTAGTCTGAGCATCTCTTTAACAGCCCTTTCTCGCGCACTTGAAGGATTATTTAAGAAGAAAAAAAAAAAAAAAAAGTCAAAATTCTTTTTTGCTATTGTCATTTATCATATAAAACTACTAAGTATTGTAAACATGTTAAAAATACAATATTCAAAATAAAATGTACAAAGAACGGTTAATACAGCATCCACCAAGAACATCATATTCAAAATTTAATACTGCTTTTCTATGGCCCAGATTTTGTCTTGAGCTTAATGCAACCAGTTTCAATTTTTCCCTTTTATCAAAGATTTACAACTAGCATTCATAGGTATCTTGCAATTTAAAAAGCAATAAGTTGGATAATATCAAAGTGAGATTTATAAACAATCCCTGCTCTCAAATAAATCTAGGACATGCTGTTTGGATGGGGATAGAGAATTTTTGTCAACTCTCCTGCAGAGATTCATTCAAGATATATTTATAATAAAACATGACACATCTACACTTTAGAACTACGTTTCAGGAAAGAAGGATAGCCATATTTGAGTTTTGGTAATGCCACACTAAATCAGGTCATATTACTGCATTTACTTGCAACAATTTAAATCAAAAAGACCAATCTACATCTCAATTGACTAAGCAATTTGCACTTTTAATATGTTTATATAGTAATGTTCCAAAATGGAAAAAGAAGGTTGCAATTGAAAAATTTAAGTCAACATAAAATCATTAACACTACAAACAAATTGTGTTGAAGGATGGTATGGTTTTAAACCTTGCTCTGTACGTTTGTGTTCCTTCTACATTAGAAAATGCAAGGAGAAAATGAGTAGGAAAATTTCTTTGGGGGGGGGGGCCCGCCAATTAAGTTAGCTCAAGGATTACAAATATTTTACATTTTGCATGCAGCAGCTAAAAGGTACTGTATAAGCTATAGTTCACTGAAAAGCAACAGTAAGTTATATTTAAAAATAAAAAAAACAAGGCTCTTTACATGTTTAGTCTGACATTTTCAGAAACAAATGTGTCTTCTGTGCATATATACTCACTGTGCATCACTAATGTGAAGTAAAACAAAAACTGCCTTTTCCCAAAGTCCTCTGCTCTCCAGTTGAGCTGCGTAACTTGCATGCAACAACCCCTGCTGTTGGCTGGATAAATGTGAATATTTTAAGGCTTGAAGCACATTCCAAAGGTGCCAGCTTAATCGGTAATCCAACCTATCGGGAGTGACAGTGCAGGGATCAAGCAACTCCTGTAGGTCATAGTGCCTAAAATTAAACAAACCAACATATGAAATCAGAATGTTTCAAAACATAAATTTGTTACTCTTTAAAACTGGTTAAAAAGATTTACATAACAGTAATATATATAATCTATAATGTAAAATTAAAAATACAAGACCATGAAGATGTTACAAGTCACTAAACTACTATATTTGAACAGTCCATTCAAATTTACAAGCCAAAAAACTACTCATACTTGCTTACCTGTCACTATAGAGTTTCAGCAAATGAAAACAAATATCATAAAGTGGCTTTTTTGATTTTCCTATATCCTCAGGTTCCTGATGCTCAATTCCAATATCCTCCAGGTAAGGAGGAAGAGGTGCACAGGCATATTTCTGAGTGTCTCCCTGAAAGAGATAAAATATTTCTCATTTGTGAATGTTCAACTACTAAAAACAGGTGCATCAATTAATTCATTTTAAAAATAAGAATAATACTTTTAAAACTTTGTTAGGACAAAAAATTGGGGAGGGGAGCTTTTTCCATAAATGTACTCTTAACCAATGTAGCCAGTGTAACATCTGTCAATAATGTACCTATTACACCTTTGACAGCGCCCGTTAATTTGCTAGTAAAGGTTTGATATAGTGAAAAGTTTTGAAAAAATGTGATTTCTTGGAGAAGGTGAGCTAAGGAAACTATTATAAAAAAGCAAAATACCATGAAGAGGTTGCTGTCAAAAATTTTATAGCTAGGCTTTGTCCTGCCAGGTATAGCTATTCTGAAACTAATACAATCCCAAAGTCAGAGATAATCCTTATTCCTCTATCACCTTCTGAGAGAATAAAATTAGTCAACATTTAGAATCAAGTGATATGGATAGTAGTACTTGGAAAAACCAAAGCCATCTAATGCAGGGATGACAATTGTCTGTAAATCTATGGTCCTGAAAGAAGGGGGGTGGGGGAGAGAGTTTTAAGACCACTGACAACATGACTCCTAATAGAATGGCAATTACAAGAAAGGTTGCATCTTGTTGGTTTTGTGTCTAGTCTCTATGTTAAAAAGTCACTGCTGTCTGAGAAAACACACCTATCACAGACAGCAGCTTTCAGCAGAGTTTGTGAAGTTTGATGCAGAATGCTTAAGCACAGTTGTGTGGAGTGATGAAAAAATGTTTGATGCTCCAGAGAGACGTTTTCAAAGATTATGTGAGAAATAGAATGTTGAGAGCTTCTCAACCACAATTAGGCATGGAGGAAAATGTATCTGTTCAGTTACTGGTGCTGTGAGGTACTTCACTATGAAAAATTGATTAATGCTATTGAGTACAGGAGAATATTTCAGTAAGAATTACTTCCTGCATCTTGAGAAGATGTTTTCAGAGGAGGAACATTGAGAAGTTAATTTTTCAACAAGATAATATTCCGGCACACAAAACGTTGCCCGAGAACAAGTCCATCAGTTCCATGTTTGACTCTTGTCGAAATTGAGTCTTAATCCCTATAGAGAATATTTGGCTTTACACTAAATACAAAACTAGCCAAGAGACATTTACTCAGAGATAATCAATTGTTTGAAGCCATCAAAATTTCTGCAGCAGAATAGTATTATCCAGTATGTTTAAAAAGACACTATCTAGAAGTTTGCTCAATAGGTTAAATTTAGTAAAATTTTATTTCATTTATTTTATACTTTGTAGTTCTTCAAAAATTACACTATACAATAAAACAGGTTGACTAGTGATAAAGAAGTTTTATTATCTGTATGTTCCAGGATATTTGCCTTATTTTCAACTATAATTCGTGCTTACTAGGTAAAATGCGCAACTTCTATCCTAGAAGCAGAAAATTTTCACATCAATTTCTGTAATTAACATACTAGTTTGTATTCAGTTTTAATTATTTTAAAACGATTACAACTAACTGGTAGAGGTTATGGTGAGATAAAGGGATAGGAAACTGCCAATATTCTGTATCATCAATCTCAGATTTATTTTTTTTTTAATAAGTAGTTAAAAGACAACAAGATTAAACAGAGACAAATAAAAATTTGTACTTTGGCAAACCTCTTCGTTATCACAGGAAGGTAGTTAGAACAGAGAGGATTTCAATAGCTACAAATCCACCTAAAAATTTAATTTCAAAGGTCATGGACATTTTCCATAAACCAATTACCAAATAAAAAGCTCTTTTCTCATCTCTTTATCACATATTAACCTCCAAATTAATTAAACAATACTATATCAAATAAAACCGTATTTACCAGAAAAGCTTCTTCATACTTGCAAAGGGCATCAGCTATAGAAGCAGTAGGTGATAACATATACCAGAGATGTATGGCAACACATCGCTTCCAATCCAGTCCAGAGCACACATTAATAAAGCCATCTGAAGACTGCCATACCTTAAAATAAAAGCAAAATACAATTATGCATAGCCATTATTTGACATTTTTAATTCTGACTTTACATTTTACACAAAGAGTTGGTGTAACCAACTGAAAACATTCTTTTCTAGATTTTTTACCTCTGTAAAGAGTTGCCATCATGGTCTGTAAACATAAGAACTAAAAACAAACTTTCTGCATAAAAAGTAAAACAGAAATAATTGTAGAGTGTCTGTAAGACCTTGAAGACTGATATTACAATTATCAAATCAGCACCTTTATTTGTAGTCATACGTTATGTAAATTCAGATTAAACCCATAATTATTTATAATGTTCCTCAAAGGACACATACACCGGTATATTTTGGAATGGATTAACAAAGCAATCCCTTCACTGGAATGAAAAAGTTCTAAGGGGCAATGTTATGTTTCCAAACCACTTAAACAAATCTTAATGTCACGGGGAATGTTTTGTGTGAACAGGGCTCCTTATGATATGCTGACCTTTGAAAATTGTGGCATGCTGCCAATCACTACGGACTAATCCAGTGAAACCTGTGAATGGTCAGAACCACATTTATTACTAGTTTGTGTACTTATATGCAACAGAGGAATCCAGGTACTTTTGATTTAACATGCAATTTCATAGATGACATTTACAACTGTAATATTTCAAAATAGTAAACAATGTTTTTATTAATATCTATACACACCGGTTTTCCAGAAAGCAACGTGTACACTCTTAGTCTCTCCTCCTGTATATGAGAATCAATCTGAAGGTTACACCAATCCACTAGCTGCATAGAAAGCAAATCTCTGATGCCCTGACTCCCTGCTGCTTGTGACAGCAGTAAAGAAAGTCGATGATCAACTGAAGAAAAAAGAAAAAAAAAAAAAAAAAAAAAAAAACCATTAATTGCAATACATCTTATTTATTTTTACACCTATACAAGACAATAGTTCTACCATTAGAATTTGCCTAAACTCAAAATCATCCCTGACAAACAATCTATCCATTAAAAATCTATTTTAAACCAGGTTACCTTACTTTTTAGCCAACCTAGGAGCACTGATCTCAAGGCAGACACTATCCTGTTGCAAAACCTTGGATCTTTACAGTGATCAATCACACACACAGAATCTATTTAGGGATACTAGATAATTTTATCAAAACACATTTTCGGGATATGGGGTAAAACAAGCTGGCTGAAATATTTGCGGTTGGTTATAAACAAAAAAAGGATAATTTGCAAACCCGGATTGTGACATCAGGATTCAAATCCAGGACATTTGGAAAAAGACACAGTAGTACTTATCAGTAAGGTACCCCACTAAAATAGCTTTTCTAAAAAACAAGATAAAACTGGAAAATGTCCTCAGATATCATTTTTGTTTAAATAAACAGCCTCAAATACAAATGCCAAAGCATGGGAGAATATAAAATCATCATCATCTTCTCTTGGCTGCTCCAGTTAGGGGTCACCACAACGGATCATCTTCTATATCTTTCTGTCCTCTGCATCTTGTTCTGTTACACCCATCACCTGCATGTCCTTTCTCACCACATCCATAAACCTTCTCTTAGGCCTTCCTCTTTTTCTCTTCCCTGGCAGCTCTATCCTTAGCATCCTTCTCCCAATATACTCAGCATCTCTCCTCTGCACATCTCCAAACCAACGCAATTTCGCCCCACTGACTGTCTCCCAACTGTTCAACTTGGGCCGACCCTCTAATGTACTCATTGCTAATCCAATCCATCCTAGTCACACCCAATGCATATCTTAGCATCTTTAACTCTGCTACCTCCAGCTCTGTCTCTTGCTTTCTGGTGAGTGCCACTGTCCCCAACCCATATAACATAGCTGGTCTCACAACCGTCCTGTAGACCTTCCCTTTCACTCTTGCTGATATCCGTCTGTCACAAATCACTCCTGACACTCTTCTCCACCCATTCCACCTTGCCTGCACTCTTTTTCATCTCTCTTCCACAATCCCCATTACTCTGTACTGCTGATCCCAAGTATTTAAACTCATCCACCTTCGCCATCCGAACTGTACTCCCTGCATCCTCACTGTTCCACTGACCTCCCTCTCATTTACACACATGTATTCT
Source organism: Polypterus bichir lapradei (assembly GCA_026402145.1). NCBI lineage: Eukaryota > Metazoa > Chordata > Cladistia > Polypteriformes > Polypteridae > Polypterus > Polypterus bichir. The sequence continues at coordinate 26,311,883 of JANRMT010062834.1, read as the reverse complement.
GTCTTGTTCCTACTAACTTTCATTCCTCTCCTCTCTACAGCATATCTCCACCTCTCCAGGGTCTCCTCAACCTGCTCACTACTATCGCTACTGATCACAATGTCATCAGCAAACATCATAGTCCACGGGGACTCCTTTCTAATCTCATCTGTCAACCTGTCCATCACCATTGCAAATAAGAAAGGGCTCAGAGCCGATCCCTGATGTAATCACACCTCCACCTTGAATGCATCCGTTGCTCCTACCGGAGACCTCACCACAGTCACACTTCCCTCATACACATCCTGTACAACTCTTACATACTTCTCTGCCACTCCCGACTTCCTCATACAACACCACAGCTCCTATCAAAGCACCCTGTCATATGCTTTCTCCAGGTCCACAAAGACGCAATGCAACTCCTTCTGGCCTTCTCTATACTTCTTCATCAATGTCCTCGGAGCAAACATTGCATGTGTGGTGCTCTTTCTTGGCATGAAACCATACTGCTGCTCACTAATCATCACCTCACTTCTTAACCTAGCTTCCACTACTCTTTTCCATAACTTCATGCTGCGGCTCATCAATTTTATTCCCCTGTAGTTACTGTAGTCCTGCACATCCCCCTTATTCTTAAATATTGGCAGCAGTACACTACTTCTCCACTCCTCCGGCATCCTCCCACTTTCCAAGATTTCCTTTAACAATCTGGTTAAAAACTCCACTGCCATCTCTCCTAAACACCTCCACGCTTCCATAGGTATGTTATCTGGACCAACAGCCTTTCCATTTTTCATCCTCTTCATAGCCGTCCTTACTTCCTCCTGGCTAACCCGTTGCACTTCCTGATTCACTATCTCCACATCATCCAACCTCTTATCTCTCTCATTCATCAGCCTCTCAAAGTACTCTTTTCATCCGCTCAACACACTCTCCTCGCTTGTCAGTACGTTTCCATCTTTATCCTTTATCACCCTAACTTGCTGCACATCTTTCCCAGCTCGGTCCCTCTGTCTAGCCAATCGGTACAGGTCCTTTTCTCCCTCCTTAGTGTCCAACCTCTCATACAACTTATCATAGGCCTTTTCTTTAGCCTTCACCATGCATAAAGTAGACAAGAGTACAAGGAGCTAAGAAGCATCTCTCTGACTGTCCCAATTCTTCTTTGCCATCCTCTTCCTCTGTATACTCTCCTGTATTTCCTCATTCCTCCACCAGGTTTCCTTTTCCTCCTTCCAGATGTCACACCAAGCACCCTTCTTACTGTCACCCTTACTACATCTGCTGTAGTTTCCCAGCTGTCTGGTAACTCTTCACTGCCACCCAGTGCCCGTCTCACTGCCTCCCTAAACTCAACCTTGCAGTCTTCCTTTTTCAACCTCCACCATTTGATCCTTGGCTCTGCCCACACTCTCTTCCTCTTCTTGATCTCCAACGTCATCCTACAGACCACCATCCTACGCTGCTTAACTACACTTTCCCCTGCCACCACTTTGCAGTCTTCAGTCTCCTTTAGATCAACTCTTCTGCATAGGATGTAATCTTCCTCCACTCTTGTACGTAACCTTATGTTCCTCCCTCTTCTTAAAATACGTATTCACCACAGCCATGTCCATCCTTTTGGCAAAATCCACTATCCTCTGACCTTCATTCCTCTCCTTGACACCATACCTACCCATCATCTCCTTGTCTCCACTGTTCCCTTCACCAACATGCCCATAAATATCTACTCTAATCACCACTTTCTGTCCCTTGGGTACACTGTTCATCACTTCATCCAACTCACTCCAAAAATCTTCTCTCTCACCCACTGCACACCCAACTTGCGGTGCATATGCACTAACAACATTCATCATCACACCTCCAATTTCCAGCTTCATAATCATTACTCTGCCTGACACTCTTTTCACCTCCAAAACACTTAAACATACTGTTCCTTCAGAATAACTCCTACCCCATTTCTCCTCCCATCCATACCATGATAGAACAATTTGAAACCAACTCCAATCCACCTGGCCTTACTCCCCTTCCATTTAGTCTCTTGAACGCACAATATAGCAACCTTCCTTCTCTCCATCATATCTGCCAAGTCTCTCCCCTTACTAGTCATACTGCCAACATTCAAAGTTCCTACCCTCAGTTCCACTCTCTTTACTTTCCTCCATTTTTCCTGCCACTGATCACGTCTCCCCCCTCCTCTTCTTCTCCTTCGGCCAACACTAGCCCAATTTCCACCAGTACCCTGTTGGCTAACAGTACTGGTGGCGGTCGCTGTTAACCCGGGGCTCAACTGATCCGGTATGGAAATTTGTATTGTTGTGCACATATTGATTTGGCAAAATTTTACACCGGATGCCAGAGAACAACACATATGGGACAAAAAAAAAAAAACGAAGTTGCAGGCAAAAACATTTCAGGCAAAATTGTTCTTCAAATTTTCAAGGTATTATGAAATTCACTGAAATCTCCCAACTTAGCTATGATATTTATGTACTTATTTTCCTACTTTTTGCAATGTGTTAAAAGAGAAGTGTGTTATTACTTTACCATTGACAGATAAAGTTTGGTATTTTGGAATTTGAAGTTATGCTTCACTTAAGATCACTTTGCTCTGATGAATTAATGCATAGCATAACTGTGAAAAAAATAACTGATTTGAAACACCAAACTAACTCTATCAGGATAATAATCGTTTCATGTCTTAGTAGCAGGCCACATTTGTAGTAAATGTAAAGTAGGCAACAAAAGTCTTTTGTCTTTTCTATTTATAACAACATTTTAACACTTTTTGCAAACTAGCCTACATTAAAAATTGTGCAAAGCTATTGAAGACTTATAAACCACCACTTCTTCAGATCTATAAATGCGAAGTCTTGCAAAATCTTCACATTTTATTGCTTACCAGATTGTTGTGCCAGTTTACAAGCCTCACTAATGTGATTTCCAGTCAAGTAGCTGTAGATTGCATCCAAATGATTCTCCTTTTTAGAAAGTGCTACTTCTTCCTCAATTTTTTGCTCCACACTTTGTGATAACCAATTGGAGAAAGCTCTCCTGCGTTCCAAATGTTGAGCATATTTACTCTGAACCTCAATATCGGGAGCACAAAGACGCCCCCAGAGAGCTTCACACAAGGTCCAGACAAGCTTCCAGTGTCTCACCGTCCCTGTAGAATACATAATCTGAGAGTGAATAAACATCTCTAATTACTACAATTTCTGCAGTACTTAGATCAGCAACGGCATTCAAATATTAAGTATTTTTCTGGATTTTTTCAATATGTAGAAAAATTACTTCAAGCATCCAATGTCTATAAAAGTGACAGTTTTACATTTTCCCCTCAATAATCAAACTAAAAAAACTAAAACAATTATGCCACTTCCCATTTTTCAAAATAAGGTATACTTTCCAAAACTCTTGCCTACTAGTTACCAGGTTAAGGTCACATCATTCTTCTTGATAATCATACAGACATAGTAACAGAGTATTTTAAACTTTCTTTGGGATCTGTGGATTCCATTTTGTTTTTTTTGGTACTTATTTTATCTAATTGAGATTTTTATGTTTTCATTTGCTGTTGCATAAAATTAATGGTATAATATTGGTTCAAGGAGGAAAAAAAAAACCTTTTGGGTTTATTTTTTAAACCATTTCACTGAAGTTGGATGTAAAAAAAAAAAAAAAATCCAAAGCAACTGGAAAACGATGACATTGTCCAACTTAATTTAAATTTTACATAAACAAAGAATTAAATTAACTTATTTATATTTACGAAACATTTACAGTATGGTTAAAGCATACTTCTAAGACTAAACAAATGTAAACATTTTGAGCTTTACCAAAAATCCTAATTTAAATTAAAACTTTGTAAACATAAACCTGCTTAGAGACACATTTATTTATACTAGTGGTGCAACGGATCAAAAAACTCACGGTTCGGATTGGATCACGGTTTTAAGTCACGGATTGGATCAATTTAATTTTCGAATCAGCAAAAAAAAAAAAAAAAAAAAAAAGACAAGGCAAATTTAACTCTCCATTTATTTAATTAAGTATTTTTTGCCCATTAAAAAACATTCAACTCAAGACTCATTCCACTCAATTATATAAATACAAATTAAGGTGCAATATAGGGTATGATAACTATTTCCTTTAATGTGGACACAATAAAAAACAACTTTAAATGCAATTTAAGGCATCATTGCTTCTTACTTTGAACATGGAGTGAGAAATAAAAACTCCACATCATTAAAAAAGAAGAAAGCAAAGCAGACCTGGGCTTATAATTTCAATTTTTTTTTCAAAAACATGCGGATATCTACATTTTCTGGGGAAAGTGTAGATCTCTTTGGTGTAACTATGTCCCCTGCTGTTGAGAACACCCTCTCGCTAGGCACTGAAGTGCCAGGCACAGCAAGATGGTGTCTTGCCATTGTGGCAAGGTGAGGGTATTTACATTCGTTGCTTTTCCACCAAGTCAGTGGATCACCAATCGACTGGAATGCCACTTGCTGCCTCATAGGATACCACCTCCTCTTTATGGTGTCCGCAAAAGCCTTGCTGACCATGACCTTCTGTGCAAAGTTCTCGCTAAAAAGCTCCGCCATTGCCGACTTCTTTTGAGGAGATGTGTCTGCTCCTGTTGATGCTGCATATTGATGCTGCAGGGAAAGTTACATTACTGATTAAAACTTTTTTTTAAATGATGCTGGAGGTTTGTCGAGCTCCTCTGCTAAAACTGCTACCGCTGTGCATGACCACGCGTATGAAGCGGCAAACCGGACAAAAGTCGAGCAAAAATGCGTGAGAGAGGTTGAATTAGTGCGCGAGAGAGACAGAGTTAGTACGTGAGAGCTACTGAGTTAGTGCGTGAGAGAAGTTTAATTGCAGTTCAGTGCGCGAGAGCTACCGAGTTGCGCAAGAGAGGTTGAGAGAGTGCATGAGAGACACACGCACAATACAGTGGAACTTTTTTTTTCCTCGGATCTTCGGATCACATGCGTACCGAACCGTGGACAGGAATCGGTTCGGATCACGGATCAACAGTGATCCGTGACACCACTAATCTATACTAATAAAAGGCAAAGCCCTCACTGACTGACTGACTCACTAACTCATCACTAATTCTCCAACTTTCCGTGTAGGTAGAAGGCTGAAATTTGGCATGCTCATTCCTTACAGCTTACTTACAAAAGTTAGGCAGATTTCATTACGAAATTCTACACGTAACGGTCATAACTGGAATCTACTTATGTACATATATACGGCCACAGCCTGCAGCTCGGTTGCCATGTGAGGCGGAGTTGCGTCACCCATCACTATGCCTCCCACGTAATTGACTGCCTGCCCATATAAGGCCGTCCGTCAGCGGCAATCCAATAGACACCCTGCCGCTAAATATTCACGGGTGAAGGACTGTGCTTATGCAAACGAAGATGAGATGGTCCGGGATAGACTAGTGTTTGGCACAAACTCAGCGAAAGTGCGAGAGAAACATTTAAGTGCCGGGTTTAAGCTAACATTAAATAAAGCTGTGGACATTGCAAGATCGCACGAGATAGCACAAGCACAACTGAGAACCTTCGATGCATGTACTCCGAGCGGCTCACGTGAACTGACTGTGAACGCAGTACACAGAGAACAGGCAAGAGATCCAAAAAGCGCTGAACAAAAAACGCATTACACAATTGAGAAGGCAGCAAAAGAATATGAAGCGAGTGACGCATACAAGCATATTCATAAGTGCAGCTACTGCGGAAACAAAGCACGGTGTAAACCGTAAGTTTAAATTAAGTTCATAGACATGCTGCCGCTGGAGTTTGTCATGCCTAAGACGAATACGATATTCGCGAGATACAAGTTTAATGAGAAGACGCAGGGTATAAACGAGACTTTTGATCACTTTGTAACGAAGTTAAAATTGCTGGTGTAGGACTGTGCTTATGCAAACGAAGATGAGTCAGGGATAGACTATTGTTTGGCACAAACTCAGCAAAAGTGCGAGAGAAACTTTTAAGTGCTGGGTCTGAGCTAACATTAAATAAAGCCGCGGACATCGCACGAGATAGCACAAGCACAGCTGAGAACCTTCGATGCATGTACTCAGAGTGGCTCATGTGAACTGACTGTGAACACAGTATGCAGGCAAAAAGCAAGAGCTCCAAAGAGCACTGAACAAAAAACACATTACACAATTGAGATGGCAGCAATAGAATATGAAGCGACAGACGCATACACGCATATTCATAAGTTCACCTACTGCGGAAAAAGTCAATGTCCAGCTAAAGGAAGACAGTGTAAAAAAAAATGTGGCAAATTGAAGCAATTCGCTACAGTTTGCAGGACTGAGAAAGGTAAACCCTTGCATGCAGTGTGTGATGTCTCAGATAAAGAGGAAGACGAGCTGTTCAGTAGGACAGGAGCAACCCTCCGACGCTGAACAAGCCTTTGTAGACATATCAATAGGAAAGCAAGGTGTAAAGCTTAAGTATAAATTACGTTCATAGACACGCTGCCACAAAATATTCGCAGGCAAATCCACAACTTAATACCGGGAATGCCTGTTAAACATCTTAGATTCACGAGTACCGATTTGGGTGGTGATCACTTCGATGAATGAAACCTGTTATCTTTACAACGGTTGACAACGAGGATGAGATGGTCAGGGATAGACTAGACAAACACGGAATGTAACTTGAACACAACACATCCTCCAAATACGAACCTGATTGAAAGAAATAATGATAATCAAATCCTTGATGACAGCAACACTCATAACACAAAACAATTACACTGACAATCATGTTACATTATTTTTAAAATGTTTCTTTTTCTTTTTCATAACTTCTTTAACACACTACTTCTCCACTGCGAAGCGTGGGTATTTTGCTAGTATATACATAATAGTCAAATACTATTTGGTTTTTCCATGAGGAACTCTCTTTTCAGCAAGCAATGTTTTATACTTACTGAAACTCCACTTGGCATAAACTGAAAAAAAAGTAATAATTAATGAAGAAACTCTGTCTGTATTTAATTTTCTGAAGCAGAATATTGGATTAAACACAAAATGCAACAAAATCTTCCACAATCTTGTATCTGAAATCCCTAGTTCTAAGTACTTATGATTGTGGTTTGACAAGCTGCAGAATTTGCCTAAAACTGCCTTTGTTCTTTGTTTCTGAGATGTACCCAAGACATAAGATGGGCATTACATGTGGCCTTACAGGTCCTGTCAATAATTGCCAAATAAGTAAATGTGATGCCATTCTTGGCAGGCAGTGTGGTGCAGTGGATAAGGGTTGGGATAACAAACACCCGAGTTTGTTGGTTCTAATCCCGCTACTTGCATTTTGTGACAATGAGCAAGTCACTTCGCCTGACTATGCTCCAAATGGAAAAATAAAAGTAATATAACCAATTGTACCTCAACTGTTGTAAGCTGACTTCAACATAGGCAATAACCACATAAGTAAATGTAATGTGTTAGCAGGCTTTGCAGATTAAGTGGCCATCTGATGAGCCCTGACATGAGAACTGGCATTCTAGCTGTCAGCGTAGAAATTCTCTTTTCCCCTAGACGGAGGTGGTCACCCCGGATACCACATATCCCTGCAGCCTTTGTGAACTTCCCTTTGAACTTCTCCAGGCTGTTGGGAAGGCTGTCCTCCTGGCATTGCAAGCAATCTTTGCTTCCATTTGGGAGACTGGCATCATGCCAACTGACTGGAAAACGGGACTACTTGTCCCTATCTGGAAATGGAAGGGTGATCGCCTGGATTGCAGCAACTACAGGGGGATAACACTGCAGGGTAAGGTCCTTGCTAGGGTCATCCTCAATAGGATCTGTGATCACTTGCTCACCTACCATCGACTGGAACAGTCTGGTTTTATGCCTAAGAAGTCTACCATCGACTGCATCCTGGCGCCGAGGGTTCTCATCAAGCGCAAACGCGAATATCGGCAGAGTTTCTTTGCAGCTTTGTCGATTTTCGCAAAGCGTTCAACTCAGTTGATCGAACTGCCCTGTGGGCCATCCTGAGGGTTCGCGGGATCTCCTCGAGGTTGCTGGATATCATGGACGGCCTGTACACGGTTACTTTGAGTGCTGTGCAGAGTGGAGGCAGGACCTCTGCGTTTTTCCCAGTTGATTCTGGGGTTCGCCAGGGGAGTGTTCTTGCTCCTTCTCTGTTCAATGCTTGTATGGACTGGGTGTTGGGTAAAGTCTTGGGGTCTAGCGGCAGTGGGACATCTGTTGGTGAAAAAAAAAAGATTCACGTGTCTTGACTTTGCTGACGATGCTGTGATCTTCACTGAGTCAATGGAGGCTCTGATCGTGGCACTCTAGAGACTGAGGGAGTGAGTGATGAGTCCAAATGTCTGGGTTTGCGAGTGTCCTGGATAAAAACCAAGATCCAGGCCTTTAATGACCTCTTGGGCTCAGCCATCAGTAGTGTGGTCTGTTTGCGGAGAGAGCATTGACCTTGTTGAGAGATTTACTTACCTTGGCAGTGACATTCATGCCTCTGGTGACTCTTCCTGTCTTTCTGTGAAGTCAGTAGACAGATTGCGAGAGCATTGAGTATGGGTTTGGTCGGGTTGAGTCATGAGGTCACTGGAAAGGGGTGTGTGGCACTCCTGATATCTATGCAAAAAGGACGAAGGTCCAAGTCTTTAGAGTCCTGGTGCTTCCAGTCTTGCTATATGGTTGCAAGACATGGACAATATCCAGTGACCTGAGACGATGACTGGACTCCTTTGGTACTGTCACTTCGTAAAATCCTTGGGTACCGTTGGTTTGACTTTGTGTCAAATGAGTGGTTGCTCATGGAGTCCTGAATTAGGCATATCACCTGCATTGTGAGGGAGCATTAGTTACGGCACTGCGGCCATGTGGCACATTTCCCCGAGGGTGATCCGGCTCGTAAGATCCTCATTGTTGGGGACCCGAGTGGCTGGACCAGGCCAAGGGGTCGCCCACGTAACACCTGGCTGCAGCAGATAGAGGGTTATTTCCGGAGGGTGGGACCGGACCGTGTGTCTGCCTGGGGGGTTGCATGTACCAGTGCATGCTCCCCAACTTGACTTGACGGCTTAGATGTTAAAGTTGTCCAACACTTCAACATATTTACCTTTGTGCACCTGTTTGAAGGTATTCAAAGAAAACCGGCATCAGTTTGTGCATGCTTAATTCGGAAAATGTGATTCAATACACTTAACTATTAAAACTACACTGCTTCATTGTGTGACCTGATTTGATACATTCAGCCTAATCAATGAAGCAGACATTTTTTTTTTTGTAACTAGATGTGTGACAAATGGTTTGACAACTTATTATGTAACAATTTAATAATTCCAAGCATAAATATGTTGCTGGTCAGTTCTGACACCTACATATTTTATTGCATTCCCAGTGTTAGCAGGCCCCGTAACTCTGAACTAGATTGAACAGGAGTAAAACTGGATGACTATATAGTAATAAAAATCAAAATAGTTTCAAATATGATGTCCATTTCAGGAAATAAGATTGGGGATCAATATTGCTAAACTCCCAACCACAGCCTGAAGAACTGGCACAAAACTTAAAGTATTTATTTATTAAAATAGGCAACCTTGGTTTTACCACCCAAACTAATTTCATATCATCTAAGTATCCAAAAAGAGAGTGTATATTCCTCTCTTATGTAACTTTTAAAATGAATGACTGTAAACAGTTGGTGGTGTATATCTCCCACAACCTTAATATTTATAGTTGTTTCATACAGCTATGGAACACTCACCATTATTCAATTACTTTTACAGGAATATAACTGTATGTGTGAGTGATGTGATTAATTAAAGCCTTGCCAGGCATAAACATTCTGGCACTGATGAACCCCTTGCTTTTCAAAAGTTAAGTCAATAACAGCAACAAAACACACTGAAAAAGGTGGGCAGTATTGTCAATTCTATTTGGGATAAGCAAAAAATCAGTTACTGAGGAAAAAAGGCATTCAGTTTGAAGCATTTAGAATTAACACTAGGACAGAAGACAGGATGTACTGTGATTTAAAGCGTTGGCTGAAACTCGTCTCATTAACTTTATTTTAAAATCTTTGTAAGAATTTTAAGAAGTGCATATCTGTCTTTTGTAATTTAGGTTAACTATTGCCAATTAATTTAGAATTAATGTCACCAAAAAAAGTCATAAAGCCAGTCAAGTATTATTGTAGTATACACGAGGCGTAAATGAATGAGAGAAAAAGGAAACGCCAAAAAGGTAACAACCTGTTACCAATAAAACTACAAATAATGTAAAATGTAATTGAACACAGCATTAGGATCTCCCAGAGTATAGGACAAATCATACTTGCCATCACATGTGTCCAGGTCTTTAATCACAGATGTGATCCAATCTGCATATTCATGAAGTGCTTCCACCCCGTGAACTGGCTGGATAAAAGGACAGGGATCATCAGTGATGACAACGCTATTTTTGAATTCAATTTCAAGGGGACATTGGTATAACTTCAGGTGTTCCTCTTCAACCTCAGGTTCAGTGATGGTCAATTTCTCTATGAAGACTTTTAATGGGCATTCAGAAACCCTGAAATAAAAAACGAACAACAATTAACTATTAAAATGAAAATATGAAACAAATACTTGGAAAACTAGTTTCTTTTAAATCAAGTGTAAATAAATCCAAAGAAACTGTATCTGGGTACCATTACTCAATATCAACTATAAATCAAATTACAAAACTTAATGCTTTCTAATATATAGATAAGTGTTAGAAGCCAACATCCGTATTTTAGTCTGTTAACAGCATTATATTTTCAAAAAAGCCAATACAAAAAATGAGGACAGGACAAAATTGCTATCTTCTGAAGTACTGTAATGCATACTACCTGTTTATGAAGGAAGGCCAACCCAAGTACCTTATTCATGGAGTTGCTATAAGTTATTTTTACCTTATGTTATTCGCTAAGAGACAAAAAGACAAATCCAGACATTTTCATTGCATACAGAATTACAGACCTGAAACCACAAGGAGCACGGACATATCTGTGGCATGTTTATGTAAAACATGTTCAGTCAATCCAAGAAATGGAAATGCATTGCAAACTGCTAAACAGGCAGGGAAATTACATACTCTACTCTAAACAGAGAGAAATTGTTTCCACTATGGCGGAGCTTAGCAAAATGGAGTGGGATGCAAATAGAAATTTAAGACTTTTAAAACACAGTAAAGTTAATTCAATGCAAGTGTCTGCATATAAGCTTCAGATACTTAGGAGCTAGAACAGGGGTCCTCAAACTATGGCCCGCGGGCCAGATACAGCCCCCCCAAGGTCATTTACCTGGCCCCCGCTGCGGCCGTGGCAGCCGCTGTAGTAGCCGCTGCATTCAGCGTCATTAGCATGCGGTGACGTGACGCGTTGGAGCAGAGGATGCACCAAGCTGAGCCACCTTCACCACGCTAAGGCAGAGAGGTAGTAACCAGGGGCAAGGACGCACCCACCCCAAAAAAGTAATGCCAAGGAAAAGAAAAATGGACTCCGAGTGCAGGATATTCAAAGAACAGTGGACATATGATTACTTTTTCACACAGTGCAAGGAGAGAGCGGTTTGTCTGGTGTGCTAGGAGTCAGTAGCTGTGCTCACGAAATACAATTTGCGTCGACACAATGAAATTCGACATAAGACAAATATGATTGTTTGGTTGGACAAGTGAGAAAAGACAAAATATTAAAACTGAAAAATGGATTGACAACTCAGCAAAATGCTTTTGTGAAGCAGAAGCAGATAAATCTTTCATCACTGCAAGCAAGTGTTCAAGTTGCCAAGCTAATAGCGCATACTAGCAGACCATTAGTAGAGGGAGAATTTGTTAAAGAATGCCTTCTTTCTGTTACCAAAGAGATGTGTCCAGAGAAGGCTGATTTATTTAGTACAGTGAGTCTTTCAGGACCTACAATTACATGAAGGATTGAAGAAATGGGGGACAATTTGCATCAGCTTTTGCAAAACTCCTCAAAAAACTTTGCTATTTTTCGTTGGCACGCGATGAATGTTCGTGATTCTGCACAAATTCTAATTTTCATTTGTGGGACAAATGATCACAGAGGAGCTTGCTGCATTGCAAAGCATCAAAGGAACAACAGGAGAGATTATCAATGAAAAGGTTTGCCAAACTGTGAATGATTTGGAGCTGGACTGGGCTAAACTAGCCAGTGTGACAACTGATGGTGCTGCTAGGATGGTATGGTCTATGAAAGGAGTGGTTGCAAGCATTAACCAAGAGATGGACAAACAACTATTCACGTCCAATAGCCATACACTGCCTCATCCACCAACAAGTGCTGTGTTGTAAATCACTGAAGTGGGACACTGTCATGAAAGTTGTGGTGTCCTGTGTTAACTTCAATAAAACTCATGCACTAAACCACAGACAGGTTTCAGGAATTTCTGTCTGAGCTGAATGTTGCCTTTGAAAATATTTTGTACCATACAGAAGTCTGCTGGCCGAGTCAAGGGAGAGTTTTGAAACATTTTTATGACTTATTTCCATAGGTTTCTGCTTTCAAAAAACAAAGAATTACCAGAGCTTAAAGATGCAGAATGGAAATGGCATCTTGCCTTTCTAACAGATTTAACAGAGCTGCTCAGCAGTTTCAATGTGCAACTTCAAGGAAAGGGGAAGCTCCTCTGTTATATGCATTCACATGTGAAATCATTTGAAGTAAAAATTGGACCTCCTCATTAAACAAGTGAAGGAGGAAAACTTCTGCTATCTCCTCATTACCCAAAAGCTTTTGGCTAAGAAACCAACAGTTGCATTACCAAACAAAAATGTGTGGATTCACTGGAAATGTTGCAAAGGGAGTTTCAAATGAGATTTAAAGAGCTTCATCTCCATGACCAGGACATACAGCTTTTCCGGAACCATTTTCTGTTGACATTGAAATTGTTGATCTGATTTACCAAATGGAACTGGCCGAACTACAGAATTGTGACTCTCTGAAAGATACATTCAAGTCAACTAGCCTTACTAATTTCTATGCATCTCTCCCCTCTGCAACATATCTTAATCTCAGGAACCATGTACTTAAAATGGCAACCATCTTTGGCAGAACCTATGTCTGTGAACAGACTTTTCCCCCCCGAATTAAACATCTGAAATCTCCAACCAGATCCAGACTACCTGATGCACACTTTCATCACTTGTTACGACTGGCAGTGATAGTCAATGTCTGGTTCCATGTTTATCAGCCAATTGCAGGCCCACACTTCTCATTGAAATAATGGAATGTTTATGTTGGTTAAAATTGTTCTTCATTTTAAAATATTGTATTCTTCTTTCATGTTTTTGCACTACAAATAAGATATGTGCAGTATGCAAGGGAATTCATTCAGGTTCTCCCCCCCAAACTATAGTCCGGCCCCCAAACAGTCAGAGGGACCGTGAACTGGCCCCCTGTTTAAACGGTTTGAAGACCCCTTAGCTAGAATCTCTGTGGAGGTCTATTTGCTACAGTGTTTAGTCTTAAGTTTTCTATTTGAACAGGAGATTCAAAAATCTAGACTGATGTCATTCTATTCTATTTTTTTTTTTTTTTTAGTTTTTACAATACTAAGCTACTGGAATGTCAAAGAAAAACACAGTTAGTATTTAGACAGTGACACAATTATCATAAAAATGGCTGTCCACCAACATTTACCATCCAACCTGACAGAAATGGAGAGGATCTGCAAGGAGGAATGGCAGATGATCCCCAAATCCAGGTGTGAAAAACTTGTTGCATCTTTCCCAAGACGACTCATGGCTGTATTAGCTCAAAAGGGTGCTTCTACTAAATACTGAGCAAAGGGTCTGAATACTTAGGACCATGTGATATTTCAGTTTTTCTTTTTTAATAAATCTGCAACAATTTAAAAAATTCTTCTTTTTTTGTCTGTCAATATGGGGTGCTGTGTGTACATTAATGAGGGAAAAAATTCATTTAAATGATTTTAGCAAATGGCTGCAATATAACAAAGAGTGAAAAATTGAAGGGGGTCTGAATACGTTCCGTACCCACTGTATGAAATACTGCATTACATTCTTTTATAACTAGTTACAAGACTAAGATGTTGCAATCTAATTTGCAAAACCTAATGAAGAATGTGACAATATACAAGAATTTAAAACTATTTTGACATATAGGACAATTTTTTTCCACGCTGTCCATTTTATATCCAATGTCCATTTTTTAAGTCCTAGAGAGCAGACCTAAAAGCCAATAGCTCGCAGTTTTTGTATTCGGCATCTTTAAAAACCATACAAAGCAATCTGTATAAATTCTCAGACAAAGATTAAAGTAGAAGGTAGAAAATAGTAATTAATCTGTGTTTATTTTGGAAAATGTGGCTTAAGATGTTGCAACAACATTTTGAGAGGCACACATTAACTCAAAACGTGGCAATATTATATGTATACACCTTCATTAAATCAGTGGCTCTCAAATTCAGTCCTGGGGCATTCCCTCTGGCTGCAGGTTTTATCCTAAACAATCTCTGCTTTTAATTGAGCTCATACCTCAATTTAGCAAGCTGTTAATTTATCAGTTTCTGTGGTTTGGTGTCAATGTAAAAATTACAAAATTGGGATTGGTACATTTTTTATATGAAAACAACAAGCATGTACCCTGCACAGAAATAATTCTGTTTTCTTCTATCTTGGTTTTAATAATGATCATCCCCCCGATGAAATTCATTTTAATAAGTGTTCTGTTTATTTAGGTCAATATTTACTAAATTACATTGCATTATTTTAGGCATCATATGTCAAGCCATCAGCCATGTCAAACAAACAATTGTGGGACAATACACGTTGGCTGAAACTAACAAGGCTCTTTAATGTGAGGGTTTTAAAGCATTGTAATAAAAGGAAACTCAGAATTTTTAAAGTTTCTCCCTCCACCATTTGCTTTAATGAGAACATCTTAGCATTAAACAACAGTTAAAGATCTAAGGTTTAAAAAGTGAATGGGATGCACTGAATCAGTAATAAAACAATACTTAAGGCATCAGAGAAGCGTTCAGAAAAACTGCTCTGAGTACACTTGTAGATCAAAGTGCAAAGTATTGAGATAGGAAAAAATCTATATTATAAAAGGGGTCTGGCTATAAGCTTTACTAATGAAAAAACAAACCATTCACAATTACGCAAAGGATGATAATAGAAGAGAACTGCACAAACAGAACTGTAAAATATAGCAGCTTTGCAAATTACATCTGGAATAATACAATGACAAAAATTAGTATGGGTAAAATAAACAACCATTCTTTTACAACCTTACATCACCTTTTGCCTTTGTAGATCTTATTTAAATAAATTTGAATAATACTCTTATAATGACATTTGATCTTACAATCCTAGAACACTCTATTGGCCATGACACTCAAATAATTGTAACCCTACAACTTTCAGTGTTTGTCTTAGTGTCTACTCCATTCATTAATTGTCACTTTAGGATATAATTAAGGGAGCAAACTCCTCAAAACAAAAACGGAAAACAGTAAAATGTTAAGCATTAAAAGCTATGGCAAAATGTGTACAAATGTAAAATCACACACTATGCTTCTCCAAAACCAAAGAATGGGGGTGTAGGGATATTAATAAGCACACTTGTTAAAAACAATGTCATCATTTAAGAGATTAAAATGGAAACTGCATGGAAGAAACACCAGCAGCCATGGGGGTCTCTCAGTACTAATCCTAAGAACTACACGTTTACAGTATGCTGAAGGAGAAAGAAAATCAGACTAATCTCCAAGTCATCTATACATGTTTGTCAGTACATAAGTCATCATAAATTTATACAGAAATTTAACTCAATGAACTGTTAATATTTTACAAAAAGACCTTGACCTTGAATCTTAAATAAATGTCACCATCTTGATCTGATCACTTACTGGTTAACTGGAGGTTGTCTAGGTAGAAGCCCATATCCAACAACATCAAGGGAACTATCACTTTGGCAGCATGCAGTTGCACTAAGCTGTTCACCGCTATGAGTTAAAATCCAATTAGGACCCCATCCTACTCGAAAAGAGCGTCCCATGAAGAGTGCCATGTCCATCAGCAGTTTGCCTTTGCCAAGGGTTACTGATTTCTCAAGAGGAACTGGGCCCATCTGACGGCGTGCACCCACTGTGCGGAGAGGCATCTCAGAAGTTGGTGGTGGCCTTAGAAAAGAGGAGCCAAACATGGACCATGAAGACTCTGTAGCTAATGAACAAGGAGCCTTCCTCGAACCATAAACTTCCTGGGATTGAGGCTGGAGAAAGGTACCAGTTTTTGTTCGTTGATAAATCAGCCCTCCAGCTAAAAATTGAACACAAAACATATTTTGGTACATTACAAAAAACAAACTGGGCAGTTCTTAAGCCTAAACCTCAGACATGGATAACTTGCCTCTCTTCCTCATACAGACCTGTATCCATAAAAATATCACAATGTACGTAACACTTACCACAAAAAACAAGACATTTTCATTGAACATTAACCAACATCCACTTGCATTAAGCACAAAATGCAAAAGGTTAAAAATATAGGAACCAATACATCATTTAAGAGCACATGGCACAAGATATAAACTTGCAAATATTTGAAAAATATACATTAAAAATGAATAATTTCAATTTGAATTAATGGTTGACAGTAACACTGGAGATCAAGAAGAGGAGGAGAATGAGGGCAGAGCCAAGGATCAAATGGTGGAAGTTGAAAAAGGAAGACTACAAGGTGGAGTTTAGGGAGGAGGTAAGACAGGCACTGGGTGGCAATTAAGAGTTACCAGACAGCTGGGAAACTACAGCAGAAGTAGTAAGGGTGACAGCAAGAAGGGTGCTTGGCATGACATCTGGACAGAGGAAGGAGAAGATGGAAAGAGTTCTTTGAGAGGCTGATAAAAGGAGAGAGAGAGAGAGAGAGAAAGAAAATGAATCAGGAAATGCAACAGATTAGCAAAGAGGAAGTAAGGACAGCTATGAAGAGGAAGAATGGAAAGGCCGTTGGTCCAGATGGCATACCTGTGTAAGCATGGAGGTGTTTAGGAGAGATGGCAGTGGAGCTGTCAACCATATTTTTTAATGGAATCTCGGAAAGTGAGAGGATGCTTTAGGAGTGGAGAAGTAGTGTACTGCTGCCGATATTTCAGAACAAGGGGGATGTGCAGAGCTGTAGTAACTACAGGGGGATAAAATTGATGAGACACTGCAAGACATGGGAAAGAGTAGTGGAAGCTAGGTTAAGAAGGGAGGTAATGATTAGTGAGCAGCAGTATGGCTTCATGCCAAGAAAGAGAACAGATGAAATGTTTGCTCTGAGGGTGTTGATGGAGAAGTACAGAGAAGGCCAGAAGGAGTTGCATTGTCTCTGTGGACCTGGAGAAAGCATATGACAGATGCCTTGAGAGGAGTTGTGGTATTATATGAGGAAGTCGGGAGTGGCAGAGAAATATGTAATTGTTGTAGAGGACACGTATGAGGGAAGTGTGACAGAGGTGAGGTCTGCGGTAGGAGTAACGGATGCAAAAACGTGAAGGTGGGATTACATCAGGGATTTGCTCTGAGCCCTTTCTTATTTGCAATGGCGATGGTCAAGTTGATAGATGAGATTATACAGGAGTCCCCTTGGATTATGATGTTTGCTGATGACATCGTCATCTGTAGCGACAGTAGGAAGCAGGTCGAGGAGACGCTGGAGAGGTGGAGATATGCTCTAAAGAGGAGAGGAATAAATGGCTGTAGGAAAAAGGCAGAATAAATGTGTGTGAATGAGAGGGAGGTCAGTGGAATGGTGAGGATGCAGAGAGAGTTGGCGAAGGTGGATGAGTTTAAATACTTGGGATCAGCAGTACAGAGTAACAGGGATTGTGCAAGTAGGATGGAATGGGTGGAGAAAAGTGTCAGGAGTAATTTGTGACAGACAGTTATCAGCAAGACTGAAAGGGAAGATCTACAGGACGGTAGTGAGACCAGGTATGTTATATGGGTTGGAGACAGTGGCACTGAGAGATAGAGCTGGAGATGGCAGAGTTAAAGATGCCAAGATTTGCACTGGGTATGATGAGGATGGACAGGATTTGAAAGGAGTACATTAGATGGTCGGCTCAGGTTGGACAGTAGGGAGACAAAGTCAGAGGAGAGATTGAGTTGGTTTGGACATATGCAGAGGAGAGATGCTGGGTATATTGGGAAAGGATGTTAAATATAGAGCTGCCAGGCAAGAGGAAGGCATGAGATAGGGTTTATGGATATGGCGAGAGGTGTGACAGAGCAAGATGTAGAGGACAGGAAGATATGGAACAAGATGATCCGCTATGGCAACCCTTAAAGGGGGAAGCCAGAATAAGATGAAGAAGATTGACAGTAATACTGGAAACACAAGGGCTCGTCTCACTTGTTATACACAACAAGTGAATATTCCTAGTTTGGTTATGATAAGTACCAAGATAAGTTTTTTTTTTTTTGCGGGAAAAAATTGTAGTGCAAGGAGGATGGATAAGTGGTTAGTAAACAAATTTTTTTAAATGACTCAAAATTACATGTTGAAATATTTTTGCAACGATCAAGCTTTTAATTAAAATGAAAAATTTCATCAGTTACTGCTTCTGCAGCTGAACAATATTCTAGAAAAGCCTTTCAGATTGAATAACAAAAGCAGAACTTTCAAATGTACCTTGAGAACCACTTAATACTCTAGGGGAGCTAATTTCCCGTGAAAACTTTCCAAATCTTTGATCCTGATTGTACTCTGAATCATCGTCATCTGCAAACAAGGAGGCCTTCATAACCTGTAACAAAGGACCATTTAATTATATAATTACAAGTTTTTGATATAGATAAGATCCAGAGAGAAAAAAAAGAGGGAAAAAAAAAAAAAAAAAAAAAAAAAGAAAGGAGAGAGGACAAGCCATATATTACTTACAAAAAGCTACCAAAAGGAAAGCATAACAAAAATGCAGTTTTTTTTTTTTTTTAGGTATGTTAATTATACCTGGCTCAATACAGATGTTTTAAAAAGTGGCCAACCTCACAAGCTTGCTTACAATGTGTCAAACTGCTCACATCAATGTGCAGTTTGATTAACAATAGGATTTTAGTAGTGTGATACACATTTGTTATTAAGCACAATCAATAGGTTGGAGTAAGACTGTGTCCTGAACTCTTTTTACTTTAATGGCTCTTTAAAAATTATACCGGCACTCTCGAGGCTGTTGTAAAGGCATTGAAACTAAATCTAAATCAAGATTTACAAAGTGAAAGTGTCCTGATATGATTTATCTTGAATTCACTCTTAATATTAGAAATGGGAAAAAAAAAAAAAAAAAAAAAAACAAAAACAAACCCACAACAACATTTCAACAGCAGCTTATTGGCACAAGATATCCAATTTACATACACAAACAAAAGCATTGTATAAATCAGATACCACCTAGTTTTTAATTAGATACAAGCTGTTCTAAAAAGTTAGGAAAACCTTCCCAAACAAAACCCCAACACACACCCACACACAAAAATACCTGTAGTGTATGTGGGTTTATACCAAGTGACGCAGCTATATGAGATGATGTAGACAAAGGTTCAGTATCTGCAGGAAATTCTTTTTCAGTCATATCCGTACTGTCATCATCTTCCATCATTCCATCAAGAGGTGGTTCTTGGGTAATATCTGCCATGTCACTGTCCAGCTCTGCCACTCTTCCCAGCTGCTCCAACAAATCCTGGTTCTACGGATACAAGAATAAAAACATAAAAAAAAAAAAAAAAAAAAAAAACACACACAAAAAAAAAACCCATGCAGATCTCTTTCAAGAAGTAGATGCCAAGAGTCAGGACGGCAAGGCAATGTGCGAGTACAAGTAAGGGAATGACCTAGTTTGCTTGTATTTTGTTATCTTGTCCTGGGTTGGTTCTTAAAGTCTTGCACACTCCTGAGAAAGTCCCCCAAACATAGCTGAACCACAATACAGTATTGTGCATGATTTTCTAATAATGGCAATGTATTTAACTGATAATTGTTAAAATAAGATGAAGTTAAAAATGTCTGAAGTGGAAACTCAGTCAGTCATACTATCTGAAATTCTCACAGACTTCGGTTTTACACATTTAAACCTGGGCCTTAAACAAGATTATATTATTATTATATTATATATATAATTAAACAGGAGTAACAAGTTCTTCATTCGACAACCTTAACAGTGTACAAATATTATTGGTCATATATGACTTATGACTTTATAAAAATGTAAATTACATCATTAATGCAGCTTTATAATAACAAAGATAATCAGCTGGGTCATCAGGTGGAAGGGCTGCGAAAGAAAAGGTTCAGATGTGAACATTACTAGTCTACAGTGTTACACCAACAGTGACTGTGCTAATGAGAAGTAAATGTCTTAAGTTACCATCTCTGAAATAAATGTTTCTTAATGAGCAGCTGCACAAATTTTGCTGAAAAATCTGGAAAGCTGAAAAGGCCCTGCTAAAAGTAACTATACATCTCATTGGCAATCTTTATCAGGGTTTCAAACCAACTATGTAGCAAAATTACCTAGTCACTTCTTGCTTGCAACCAGGCTGATGGAAGAATGAAGAAAATATGGGACTTTTGCTTTAAAACCAAGTCAACTTGCCCTTAAAAGTAATTTTGGAGCAGGTACTACTCAGCACAATAATGTATAAAGTCAGTTTTCCCATGTAATGAACTTTGAGAAACAACCCTAAAAATATATTTCAAAATAAATTATTCATCTAAATAAATGCTGGTTTAAATATTTGGTTAATGCTTCAATCTATATTCTGTGTACACAAATACATCTAAAGTTTAAATGTGTATTAAAATGTTACCTTTATCATTATCTTCCTGAGGTAGCATGGACACAGTAATGTACAATAGTTATTGAATGAGAATTTTCAAACTTCATTACCCAAGGAAAAATAGTTGGGGAGTAAGAAAGGAGCATTATTTTTGAAGCACATATGAAATTGGTTTAGAAACATTTCAACTGATATAATTTGTCCAGCAGACTCCTTCAAGATAAGTCACTAGTCCATTAGTCATATTACCTTAACTATGTGCTACCAAAGGTGACCAAAAGGTACTTCTAAGAGTCTAGCCAGGTACAAGGTAAGTAAGAGTTAAATAGCATGCCAAGTAGAAGTTCTGCATAAAAGTTCAATTTTAAGGCCATATACGGAATGCTATGTGCACTTCCAGAAACTTAAAATTACAAGATGCAGAACAATTAGTAGTCTTAAGAAAGCTACTAGACCAATTACACCATCAAAACCTGTGAGTAATAAGGAAAGGCTGAGGGAGTTGAACCAATTCATCTTAAAACAAGCTTAGTTTAATAGGCAGCTTTAAAAAAATGTAAAATTATGAAGTGAGAAAGAAGCTAATACTTTCATATCATTTTTGAAGGCACACAAGTAAATGAAGAGTAATTCTTAAATATTATTTCTTCACAATGCAAGATATTAATACAGTACATGGAACAGTTTACCATGTAGTGCAGGTAAAATGAACACCTTGAGTACTTACAAATCTTAACTCGATTCTCCATATTTTGGATGCGTTAGGCGAATATGAAGTAACAAGCTGTTTTGCGCTGAAGGGCATGTTCTCGTCAAAACTTTGACCTACCTTCGATGGTATGGGATCCCAGAACATTTTTGTACACACTAAGATTCTTTATTTTTTAAAGTTACAGACATGCTTAGACAGGACGGAAGTATTTTCAAGTAATTCCAAGAAAGGCATAAGCATTTACAGAACACCCATGATTAGATACACAAGTGAGAAAGACTAACAAAAAAAAAAATGTAACCTTAAACTAAACCCTGCTAGTTGACGTTATTTGCTGAATAGTTCGCACCCAGCTTTTCGGCTAGCCAAGAAAGGCACAAGCATTTACAGAACACCCATGATTAGGTACACAAGTGAGAAAGACTAACAAAAAAAAAAAAATGTAACATTAAACTAAACTCTGCTAGTTGACGTTATTTGCTGAATAGTTCCCACCCAGCTTTTCGGCTAGTCTTTTGTATATACACTAAATACTACTGTTTGTTATTGAATTTCACTCTTAACAGATAAAAACACACTGAATTGGATTAACCCAGGCAAACACACAAAACTAAATAAGAGAACTAAAAATGAATGGAAACACCAAACATATTGCTCTACAGCAACTATCAACTGATCAGTTTTTAAAAGATCCACCTTTTTCTGAATATTCCATCCATGAATATTCTAACCCACTTTATTCAGTTCATGTTTGCTGCAAGCTGGTGCCTATTGCATACAGCCTTTGCTTTTAAGATTATATGTAAAATTTAGTGTGTGCATGTGGACAAGAACAAAAAACAAACAATACGGACAACCAAAGTTGAACAGAACAAAAATAAAGGTGAATTTTTATTTATCCATTACATGACAAAAATTTGTTCAAAAGACAAAGCCAACGTGTAGCTTTGTCCCTATATCACTGGACAAAAAGCCACGAAAATGGTGATTTACATGTACAATAATTAAAGTATTCTTCAATTGCCCATACAAGTATTTTTGAAAGATCTATACTCCTCCTCCTAAACGTAAATCTATTCTAGTATAAAGCTTTTGGTAGCTCTTATATACTAATGTATCTACTTAGTAGTATTTATCAGACTATCAAGACATTTGTCTGATAATTGGTACTACCTTGTTTAAGGTCTCATACGAAAAAATGGTTTCAGAATAAAAGTGTCTGAGCATCCTTCTAATGCTGCTCTCAACGCAAGTGGCTAAGCAGACTTTTTTCTATGAAGTGATGTCTGGTGCTGGACATTACCTGTCACATACAATCCAATAGTACTGAAATAAATATTCAAAATTAACCTAAAACAGATTAAATCCACCAATAATGTTCCTGCCCCAGCTAAAACAATTTGAGTACTGGTTCCTTGCAATATAAAATAGACTAGCAACAAAAAGGGATTCTTTTGAAGCCAAGTAGAATAAAGTAACTGCAGAAAAAAAAAAAAAAAAGTATGAAAACGTTAAACAGAAGTACATGAAGGATTTTTAACAATAAAATTAATTTTACCTTGAAATACAAAAAAGAAGATGGTGGCAGCCAGCGAATGAGACAATGGAAACTAAAAACATGTGACCTAACCATTTTAAACATTTGTCTATGCCAAAAGAGTCAAATTAACACTCAAGTGTGTTCCCAGTTAAAAACAATGAAAAAAGAAAAAATCATTGAACCTTTTTCAGACTACACAAGTTGAGTGGCTCTGCAGTTTAATGTCAAAGAACAGTAGTACTAGGGTATTGTACCATGTCAAAGAACATAAATTCATTCTAGAATGTAAGGTTTTAGTTTATAAAAAGCTTCTTTACACACTAAAGGCTAAATGGTTCTTCTGTGGTAAACACCAACTAAGAAAAACAAAAAAAAAATCTAACTGCTTTTTCCTCCCAAATTACTTTGGCCCCTCCACAAGCCAAGGAAATGGAAGGGCTAGTGCCACCACAAACCATAAATATGGTTTTGTAATAATTTTTATTTTTCGGAGTTAGGGTGACAGTTTGTAAATTTGTTACTTCAGCAGGATCCCAAAGCTTACTACACCACAACACAAGACTCCATGACCTAGTCAATGTGTTTAATAACTGTTTATATATATATTATAAAAAAAAAAGAAAAAAAAAAAAAAAAAAAAAAAAAGGCACATTAGAAAGTGTTCAAACTTTATTATAGATTTTTCCAGTACATATAATTTACAATAGGTATACATAATATTACATAATGGTAATACATAATTCCAAACTATAATGTACAATATTAAAGCACATTTTCTCAGAAATAATCCAAATAAAACATGACACATGGCTTTTAAATTTGTGTCTTGTCATGAATGCATTATGAATAGATAATAAAATCAAACAATGCACAGAAAATGAAAAGCTGAAAATAAAAGTATTCACATAGGCAGAATAATTAGATTCAACACTCGGACAATTTGACTGGACATCTTCCTCCATCCAATTAAATGTACCAAGATTTATTTATTTAATTTTAAATAGAAGGTAAAATATGTCTTTACTTTCATGCAACCTTAGCTTCAACTGATGACATACTTTATTTAAAGTGGAAGAGATTCGCAGCTTGTTTGAATGTGGACCATTTAAGCCTGAATTGCTGTTTTAAGAAGACAGGGCCAAGGGCAAAAGATATTAAAGATAATTAAGATTAGAAAGCAGAAACATCTATAAAATTACTATTAAAAACACACAAAATTCTTCATAAAAAAATCCTACAGCACTGCAAGTCATTTAATTCAGCAAGACCACCATTACATAAAGATGCATATATGTATTACATAAACTAGGAGAGAATTATTTCCTCAGAACATTTCTTTTTCCAGTTTTAAAAATTCCTAGTTAAGACCTTCAGAATATGTTGATAAGACATAATACTAATTCCAACACATTAACCTCCATAAAGTTAAAAGGTCTCCCAATGATCAGTGTGTTCTCCTTTCAGCCCAAAAAAAAAAAAAAATCTGGAAGTTCATATATGTGGCGAGCTTCAGATTCTCGTCACTAACTTTACTTATCTCTTTTAATTATTTTATTATTATTAACACGTTCATTTGAACTTCACCTGTTTTGTTGTCTGGTGCAAATCTTGTAATAGATATTTAACCCACTTCCTATTGTCCAAATGACTTTGCATACTTACTTCCAATGACAATACATGAATCAATAATCAGTTTCACTAATCTGTCAATTAATCCATATTAATTAAGAAATGAAATTTTCATATGAAGAATAGTTCAAGATTTCACCAATAGAAGGCGTTAGTAACGGATAGAAATATTAAAGGAAGTGTTAAAATTTTGATTACAAAATAATATTAAAACAAACCAAAGACAAAAAAGTTCAAAATAATAAGCGTGGTTTTTAAAAAGTGTATATATATTATATATTATATGATAGATAGATATCTATCTAATAAGTTAAAGTGTACTAAAAAGTAAAAAATGAGTCTGCTACATCACTTGTAAAATAAAAGTGTGGGCGCTTTTTATCAAATCAACATTCAAAAAACACTTCTTAAAATCTTAGCAAAAGCGCCCACGCTTTTATTTTACTAGTGATGTATGAGACACTTATTTTCTACTTTTTAGTACACTTTTTAAATTAAGCATGGTTTTTAAAAAGCATTTTATATATTTTAAATGTTATTTATGACCCATAACACAAGTGTTAACAGCAACTACAAAAATCAAAATGATGAAAACATGAGGTTTACTTCATACTAACTGCTAGATTAAAATGATCTGTGCCAATGCTTTTGCCACATAAAAACAATAAAAGTATTAATATTGCCAGCAGACAGCACGAAGTCTGACACTGTGCTCATCTCAGAATGAGGTTATCTGATCCATAGACCATTTTTCCAACTCACAAGGCAGAGCAAAGCACGATCTTAATTTGAGAGAAATCGACAATGCAGGCAAAAAGGCATACTTGTTATTATGTTGGTCAGACATCACATATATAGAGCTCTCCCTAGGTATGATACCCTGCACTTATCCATGTATGAACTTTAGCATAAAAACCATTTACCACAGTTGTAAACTAGTACCAAGATCAGATAAAGACTACTCTGCTGTGAAAGAGAGACTAGTGGTGTTAATCCTTTTAAAGTAACAAATGTCAGAAAAGGTGGAATTATTATGGGTATGTGCATTTGGGTGGCGGCAACACCACCACACATATACGCCAGATAGGATAAATGCAGACATGTCTTAGCGGGGGTTTGACACACACAAAATCCCCCACAACACACATTCATCCATATAACCCTTTAATTAGATAAAATCAGAAGTGAAACCACTGTTATTTGGTAAAGTGTATGCTGCAAGATGGTACATGCACTAGTACTAAGGTGTAAGTCTACATATGCAGTATGATTTTCTGGATTTTGCCACCAATATTTTAAAATTAAAGGGAATAACTAGTCAGCTATGCAAGGCACATGAAACATGGTTTAAAATGTCAAGACTTACAAATATAAAAACTCATTCTTTTATACTTCTAAAAATGCACAGCTGTCTAAAGCAAGACTGTCAGGTAAACAACTGTAATAAATTTACTGGCTCTGCCTGCAAACAAAGAAAAAAGGTCTCCAAACTGTTTAAGAGACACAGTTGTTATGTCTCAATATTAGAGACTCTACTTAATTAAAAGGCGACACTTTCAAAAGAAGAGTACTTCAGAAAATACTAAGCAGAGCTGATGTAAAACAAAGACAGAAAAAGGTTTCTTTCATAAGGAGTAGAAACACTTAAAAGCAGGTACAATTTTCCTTTTTTAAACTTTGAAAACCATCACAAAATGGTGCATAAAACATCTTTTATGTGTGTATGTATATGTATGTATGTATGTATGTTCCAGCATCACTTCCGAACAGCTGGAGCGATTTTCATGAAACTTGGTACACGTTTCTTATTGGTCCACTAAAAATACTGTAGGGTGAAATCAACCCTAATCCATCTCCTACTGGGTAGGGTGAAGGTTGATCTTGTATGTATGTTATCATCCAGTTGACACTCGGAACAACCACCAGAGTGCGAACTGGAGGTGGCTGCCAGCATATTTTTTTATACACAGTGTGTATATATATATATATATTTATATTATTGTAACAGTGTTGTAGTGGTAATAGGTTGATTTAATTCTATTAAAGTTTTTTTTATTTTGTCAAAAATTCTGCATGTAAAAATGTATTACACCACAAAACAAAAAATTAATCTGTCAAAAAATCTTATAAAAGGCTTCACTTTTCCCATTGCTTTTACAATACTTTGAATGTATTCCACGATTATATTTTGATTAAAATAGGCTATTATATCAGATGAGTAAGCAATTTTAATTTTTATCTACCATAAACACCCTATATTTTGTGGATTCAGCACCTCTCTTTGCTAATTTTGTTTATTCATTAATGAACTAAATGTCATTTCTTTCACAACCTCATAGCCAACATGTTGGTGTTTCAATTTTTTTCGTAAAAAATAGGATTTTTTTTTTTTTTTTTTTATAAATACATTCATAATCAAAAAACTAACTTAACCTATCAAAATCAAAGGTAAAGTATTGAAGAAACATAGCTATGATATTTAACTTATAAGATTTATTTATATAGGTAAAATATTTAACGTTTAATTGATTGTAAAAAAATTTAAATTGGAAGAGACTAATTGGAGATTTAGTCTTGTATGTCTGTTACCATCCACTTGACACTCAGAACGTTTGAAGAATCATCGAAAATTGCTGAAATCAATTTGGACACCGCCCGTTTCTCACATGGACAACTTTACGTGGCATGGTCAAGGGTAGAAATTACTAAGAACCTTTATATATTGGCTAAAAATGGAGAAACTAAACATTGTACATAACAAGGCACTTCAGTAAACAATGCAAATACATTAGTGAGTCTTCATTGTTTGATAATTTAAATTTGTGGTTTTTTTTTTTTATTATAATTCTTCTCAAACAATTAAAAAAAGAAAAACCTAAATAAACCTAAAAAAAATTTAACTTCAAGCAGTAATAGCCATTAGCATCACTAATAAAAGGTCTTGGCTGTATTTTTAAATCAGTTTAATGGCAGCTTGATAAAAAAAAAGGTATCCGTTCGTATCAAAAACATGAAAATTTCTGGCAATTCCAAACTTCTGAAAGCTAGTGTAGCTTTACAGTAGTATCATACCGGGAAGATGCATTTTTGACCCTTTTTGTTTGAATATCACCGAAGATGATGGTGGTCTCTAAACTCACAGCATAAAAACCAAGCCAAAACACCTGAATATGTGTTTATTTTTGATAAAAATTATATGCGGATCTCTAAAACCCACAAGTGAAACTTTGCTTAAAATGCCTGAATATTCTAAACAGATTACAACGTTGCGAACAGAGGTTTTTTTTTTTTAAAACTTATTAGCAAAACAGAAAGGTATCAGACTTTGTAGGATATCAGATTCCCAGACTGACATGACATGTACCCAATTATACTGCATACCAAAGGACAACATGAATGAAAGATGAAACACTCAACATCCAATACATAGCAATAATTGTCAATGGGACAACACTGTACAATCAAGACAGTCCAATATATACCTGTACTTCTTTTCCATTAAGTGCCATCTGTTGAACAGGTGACTGCTGCTGTCCTGGAGTTGTCCCTGAAGCAGATTTTAGCTTCTTGGCATCCGTTTTTGGAGGTGGAACATCATCTTCCCCATCAGCTGACTTCAGTCCATATTTGGAGAAATGAGGGACCTGAAATGGACAAATAAGCAAGACAGAAAAAACAAAGTCACTATTCATTAAAAACAACTGGACTCCAAAGGAATGAGGGGCAGGGAAAGAAAAAAAAAAAGCCAGGGAAAAGGTCTAAAACTTAATACTGTACCACAACTCCAAAATATTTCTGATTTAGAGTACATCCACAAAAATCATGAATAAATCAAGAATACCCAAGTTTGTGGTTTAGCATGTACAGTGTATTAGATTTGTATGTTCTTTTGGTTAACACTGAAACTGTGGTGTCAAAATGTGTAGACGACAGCTTGCCAGTTCAGTAAATTGTAAAAGCCAAGGGTCACACCATAGTTTGCAGGTGGTAACACAAATCAAGTTTTAATTACACAGTCTTGATAGTTTAAAGGTTGTTGGAGATATATTGCCAAGAAAGAAAAAAAAGTGAGGGGGGGAAAAAAAAAAAAAAAAAAAAAAGTTACAGGTGGTCATGCACTTAAGTGTTTAAAATGTATTTGTTAATTATGAAAGAAAGCTTAAAATTATCTAGAAAGAGGTTTGCAATTTTGCTCCATATTACTGGTTGGAGATTATTTGACAATCAATGTCAACAAACAGAGCTCAAAATGTTCCTATTAATAAAATTTAAAAAAAATGGGGGGGGGGGGGGGGGGGTTGTTTACAAATATTTAATATTTTAAATCAGTTCAGATGCAGTAATAATATCTTTAACAAAGGCCAGTATAAAAGGAAGTATCAAATTATTCCAGACAATACTGCGCAATAAAAAATTTGTAACAATGACTGAATACTACAGTATTTTTAACATGGAATTAATATTTGTGAGCATTGTGTCACCTGCAAGCACTTGGGTTGTGCCTAGTCCTGTTGCCTAAAATCCACTAGCCAGGGTGTGTGGGCTACCAGCAGGTGTAGGGAAAAGTGAGGTGAGTGGAAAACCAGGCTGCATTGAAGTTAAGAGGGTAGCCAGGAACTCAAAGAAATGGCACCACAGCACCATCTCATCCCAACCTACACATCCTCATTTTTTTCCTATTGTAACACTCCAATAATATAATTTCTTATAATGAACTAAAGTTCTGGAGTACATCCAGTTCATTAACTATTAACTAAAAATATCACTATACTTAATTTAAAATTTCTTAACTGTCTAAAATCATGTGCCACAAATCAGTTAACCTTTTTGTATTTATTTTGTGAGCAGCATGGTAACATAATGCTTAGAATACCCACTGCATCTGACATAGAAATACTGGAGGCACTCTCTTTAATCATAAAGACATGCATTTTCACTGGCCAGAATGCATGACGGTGTATAAGCACACAATTATGTCCTCCAAGATAAATTATTGTCCCATTCAAGGTTAGTGCTTTGCATTAAATCCAGCTACTAATCACCTCCAACTCATTGGAACTATGAATTAGATTGTCTAAAATGTTCTAATCTTCCAAGAGTTTTCCAAAATAATCAGAATTCAAACTGTCAAATTTTCTGTGCAATACTCAGAGACTACACTAAGTACCAAAACTTAATTTTTAAAAATAAATTTGAACTAGAGGGTAAAGGAAACAAAGACCAGGAAAACATGTAACATGTTTGTACAAAACAGTGATAAAAATAAACATTTTGGAACCCAAAGTCAGGGCAAAAACTGTTAAAAATGCAGAAAGGATATCACAAAAATCAGAAACTGAACCACTTCTCTCCCATACTGAATATCATGAAAAGCAACAACAAAGCAACATTTTAAGGACTTAAACAATAGTTTAAAAACAGACCGTGTATAAGCTAGGCACAAAAACAAATTTACAGTATACTATTTTCCATTAGCACCAAGAATTAAGCTTTAAAATAACACATACTTGCAAGTTTTCCTTGGAAATTTTCATTTATAGCAGATGTGACTAGGCTGCAAGAAGTTGGGAGTATGAAAGGCTTTCAGCTACTACTCTGATTTAAATTAAATTTGTGTGTCGAGTTGAGGTGGAAGCCAGGGAAAGAATTCTAACTTCTCTCAATAACCATTCAAGAACTCCTCAGTGAAAATTCTTCAAAACCTTTAGCGTTACAGAACTTTGTTCCAAGATTTCAGTAAAACGTGAATATTAACCATGTATACATGTTAATAGTAAAAATTTAACCAAACTTAAGTTTATCTATATAAATAGAATTCTTTAGTTTTTCTTATTCTAATTCAGGACTTTGTGGTTTTATTCCTTTTGAACATTTGTGAAGAACTTTAAATATGGGAAATGTGCTATACAAATAAAATGTATATTATGATCAATATGAAAGTATAATGTGAATTCAATACACTCCGTCTAGCAACCACCATCCATTGCCAAGTTGGGCACAAGGTTTGCTAGTTTAATTAGCTGTTATTAAGATCCTTGGCATTAGTCTGGCCATTACACAGGCTCTGAATTTTCTGTAAATGACGGTTAAATCCAAATCGTACTCAAGTTAACCAATTTTCATGAGATTACTAAGCCTGAATAACGGTCAGGACAGTATTCAGAGTATTTTGCTGCCATCTTGTAAATAAAATAAAATTCAATGCATTCGGCTTCTCTTTGGTAAATAATCAATTATTCATGATTAGGGTGGCTTTCTCAACTAAAACACAATGGCAAGTAAACAAGAAGCTGTAAAGCCAGTTGTAGAACAAACTAATAATTAACCATTTGTTAACTGAAGTGATAGCGATGACAATGTGAATTAATGGCGTAGTGACATAAATCGATACAGGCGATTAAATACATCATTTGGTGTGGTATACAAATCGACACATCACATTGTTAACATCATTTACGAGATCCACATGGCAGTGGTTCATGTGCAGCTCTTTCGCAGACTTCTAAAGTATGAGAGTACTTTACGCGAAAGCCAAATACTGTGTTCTGTACATTCTGTAAATATGAAATACTAGCAAAATACCAGCGCTTCGCAGCGGCGAAGTAGTGCCTTAAAATTTTTATTAAGAAGAAAATTTAACCTTTTTAAACTGAGGGAAAATATGCCAATAATTATTTGTTAAGGATCTCTTTGTATACCAAGTTGTCATTTCGGCCCTCCGGTTGTAATATGACCAAGCTGTGTGCTGAGCTTACTCTTGAGCATGTAACTTACAGTTGGCCATGTGAACAGTAATCTTGTCTCAAATCTCACAGCTTGGATTGCTGCTGTCATAATCGGTTTGAGTTTCATGGTTTGTTTCAATTACGATAGTATTTGCAGGATTTGTTGTGTTTAAGTGACATTCGGCATCTGTCAAGCATTGTAAGCACACAACCGGTTTCATCAATAAAATCACATCCAGCTTTTGAGAGTTTAAACACTCATAAACATCAAAGTGTCCACTACTGAAATCGTCACCTGTGAATCTAAGATGTTTAAGAGGCATT
This sequence comes from Polypterus bichir lapradei, assembly GCA_026402145.1. NCBI lineage: Eukaryota > Metazoa > Chordata > Cladistia > Polypteriformes > Polypteridae > Polypterus > Polypterus bichir. The sequence goes on along the minus strand of JANRMT010062834.1, from coordinate 26,280,127 downwards.
GGCGGTTGTCGAAAGGTGTAAAATATTTGGCCATTTCGGTACACTTGAAAGCGAAAACCGAACAATTCAGCGGCAGCCATCAACTCACATGCAGAACCATAGGTGAAGGGCTTAAGCATTTCACTCTTATAGTGCTCCTGTGTAGTATAATTATCTCCTGTACCGTCATCAGTCCACACCTTGAACCTGTCCCAGTCATTCAATACATAAGACACAATGTTCCTCCGGATATCAAGAGTGAGCCTGATATGGCTGTGCAATATGTAACAAAGAGAATGGAAAAGGTAGGTGCCAACTCCGGGCATGAAAACCACTCGGTAAGTGACAGTTTTTTTGATCGGTAGTGATCACCTCGATAGACATGGTAATGGGGGTTGGAATGATAAATGAAATGGGTACCTGAGCAATGTAAAGTAAGTGTAAAATACCTATACAATAACTATAATTGTAATAAACAAACAATAAAACAGCGGAGAAGCCGTGGATTAAACAAAAAGGCTGTAGTTATCAGTAGGGAGACGTGAAGGAAGGGAATGTAGACACTGGAGCGACGGACGGCCTTATATAGGCAGGCAGCCAACAACGTGGGAGGCGTTGGGATGGGGGACCCAACGCCACCTCACACAGTGACTGAGCTGCAGGCTATGGACGTATATATGTACGTAAGTAGGATTCAGTTAGCGTTGGGAACCCATGTACCAAATTTCTTGAAGATGGGCCCATAAGTAACAAAGACTGTTGAAAAGTTCAATATGGTGGCCGACAGTGGCATCATACCACCGAAATAAGTACGTACATTGGTTTCGGTTAGCTCAGGGAAGCCACCTACCAAATTTTGTGAAGATGGGGCCGTAAATAAGAAAGTTCAACATGGCGCACGTTGTTGGCCGTTATGACCGTTACGCGTAGAATTTCTAAATGAAACCTGCTAAACTTTTGTAAGTAAGCTGTAAGGAATGAGCCTGCCAAATTTCAGCCTTCTACCTGCACGGGAACTTTGAGAATTAGTGACGCTGGAAAGTTCAATATGGCGGCCAACAGTGGTGTCATACCAATGAAATAAGTACGTACATCGGTTTCCGTTAAAAGTTTAATATGGCGGCCGACAGTGGCATCATACCACCGAAATAAGTACCAAATTTCAGCCTTCTACCTACACGGGAAGTTGGAGAATTAGTGAAGTTGGAAAGTTCAATATGGCGGCTGACAGTGGCGTCATACCACCGAAATAAGTATGTACATTGGTTTCGGTTAGCGCAGGGAAGCCGCCTACCAAATTTCGTGGAGATGGGGCCATGAATAAGAAAGTTCAATATGGCGGACGTCGTTGACCGTTATGACCACTACGCGTAGAATTTCGAAATGAAACCTGCTTAACTTTTGTAAGTAAGCTGTAAGGAATGGGCCTTCCAAATTTCAGCCTTCTACCTACACGGGAAGTTGCAGATTTTGTGACGTTTGGAAAATTCAATATGGCGGCCGACAGTGGCGTCATACCACCGAAATAAGTACGTACATCGGTTTTGGTTAGCGCAGGGAAGCCACCTACCAAATTTCGTGAAGACGGGGTCATTCTTCTACCTACACGGGAAGTTGGAAAATTGGTGACGTTGGAAAGTTCAATATGGCGGCCGACAGTGGCGTCATACCATCGAAATAAGTAAGTACATCGGTTTCGGTTAGCACAGGGAAGCCGCCTACCAAATTTCGTGAAGATGGGGCCATAAATAAGAAAGTTCAACATGGCGGACGTTGTCAAACTTTATCGACCGTTACGTGTAAAATTTCGAAATGAAACCTGCTTAACTTTTGTAAGTAAGCTGTAAGGAATGAGCCTGCCAAATTTCAGCCTTCTACCTACACGGGAAGTTGGAGAATTAGTGATGAGTCAGTCAGTCAGTCAGTCAGTCAGTCAGTCAGTGAGTGAGTGAGTGAGTGAGTGAGTGAGTGAGTGAGTGAGTGAGT
>JANRMT010062834.1:26235534-26278152 GCA_026402145.1 Polypterus bichir lapradei | reverse complement strand
AGTGAGTGAGTGAGTGAGTGAGTGAGTGAGTGAGTGAGTGAGTGAGTGAGTGAGTGAGTGCTTTGCCTTTTATTAGTATAGATCATAGCAGCACAACAACTATGCAGGAGTGTCCAAGACAAGCATTCCGGAGTTTTCTCTGAAGACACCGCCAACACTGCACCACAAATTGCTGGTAAATCGCTGCATCCTTCAGTCATAAAGGACCAAGTCAACCTGGTAACATTGCAGTAGTAGACTAGTGCTGAGTAACAAGATTGCCCCCCCAAGGAAGCTTGAAATTAGGGGGGAAAAAAAAAATAAAATTACCAGGGCTGGGCAAGTTAATGAGTTATTATTGTGTTAACGAATTAACGCTAACAACTTTATTGCGCATTAACAGTTTTTATTATTTTGAAAGCCTCAGTCTCGCTAGCGATCAATAGAGATCTTCTTGCTCACCGCTTTTTGATACGCTTTTGCTAGAAGGAAAGTTAGCTTTGTTGATTTGACCTCGATTCCCTGCGCGTGCATAAGTAGCGAAGAGCAAACAGCTTCTAAAATGGCATATGGAGAGATACCAAAGTGAATGCTCAAAGCAGAATAATCTGTGGATGACTTTTTTTGTATTATCACTGAATCCGACTCTGATTTGTCAGACTCCAATTTTGATGCAAGTGATATGAAGATGTATATCGAAAACAAAAAAGTGAGGTAACCAGGATCAGCTGATTGGTTTCCAGCTGATCATAGTGCTGAACACGTTCATGTAGCTGATGCACCTCTGGCAACGTTCACCTGGGAGGACAGACACTTACAATGACAGGAGGTACAAACCATATTGCGTTTCACTGCAACTGTCACCCCCGCATACCTGTGTCACAAAGACAGCCAGCCCACCGTGCATTCCTGCTGGCTGTCATGCCGCCCCCTGTACAGCTGCTGCTGCCACAAACTGCAAACAGGTGCCGACAGCAGACAGCAACAGATGTTTTATGTTGATTTATATGTGAAACCATTGCTTTGTGCGATTTTTTTCGAAAAAATATTAGCTCTCAAAGAGTTGCTACTGAACATATACTGTTTGTGCTGCTCCCGGATACAAAAAAAAAAAAAAAAAAAAAAAAAAAAGTTTCTGCTAGTATCTGTTCAGATAAAAAAAGAAATGATTTAGAAATGTTAACTTGCCGTTGCTCGGAAGGTGCTTGTTATAATATGATCGTGGCTCATGACTCTGAGGGTAACTTTTTTTTCTATAAAACGTTAATGTCCTGGCAGTGGCACATAGTTTTGGTTTTATATTTGGATTACATTAATGTTTAAGTTGAGATTTACAATAAATATTTTAACTGCTACTACGTAAAGGGAATACTGCTGTTAAAAAAGCACCTTATTTGTTTAAAGTGTTTGCAAACCAAATACAAACAATAAACTATCAGAGTTCATTATTGAATTTTGTGATTGTTGTGACTGTCTGCGATTAAATATTTAAATCGTTGCCCAGCACTAAAAATTACATATGTATAATCTAAAAATAATGTAAAGGTGCAACAGAAATGGTATATAATAAGCAGGATAACATTATTAGCTACCGATTTTTGTGAGGTTTGATAGGGTAATTTACTCTCATTTTTATATATTTTTTTTTTGCCCAAGTGTGTTATATAATCTGAAGTGTTACTTGAATTGAGAAGTTGTGTTCAAGTAAACTTATCTTATGCTGATCTTTGCACTAATGCTGGACTACCAAACAGATTGCTAAATGTGTGTGTTATTGAAATCCGATTAAAAAAAAATTCCACTCTTACTTTATCTTGTGTTATTGCACTTAAGTTGTACTGCTAAGCAGATTTGATTTGTAATATAAGATTCAAACTGTACTACTTGTTAGCATTAAGAACCTGAAAAAACGTCAAAGCAGCAAGAATGGAAAAAAATATTTGCTTAGAACAGATAAACTTAGGACAGTGAAAAAGAGAACGGATATTAGAGCAGTTCAAGATATGCTCTACTTCATACAAGATTGCCAAGCTATGGCCCTTCTAAAACCGGGCCAAGACACCTCAGACTCCAAAAAAACTTCAGACCAAAATCACTCCTTTGCCACCTCTACAAACTTTATGAATGCCTCATCCTCAACCATCTTTCCTCACGAATCCAAGGACACCTAGTCCCAGAGCAAGCTGGCTTCCACCCACGCAAATCATGTATGGGACAGGAGCTCAGCCTCACCCAGCCATAGAACATTGCTTTGAAAAAGGAAAAAAAAAAATCACATTTGTTGACCTCTCAGCTGCGAACAAAATTGTGAATCATAGGTTGTTCTTCAAAGATATAATATATGATATGACACATGACTACCACTGCAAGTCATCCAACCTCTATTGGAAAATAGACTATTTCTTTGTTGATCTATGCCAAAAGAGCTGTTGGAGAGACCAACAAAACTGCCTTCCTCAGGGAAGTGTGCTTCTTATACGATGACAATCTATGCATCACAGCACAACAGGCAAATTTCACCACTATACAGGCAGTCCTTACATCTGCCCTATCGAACCTCTCAATCTATTACAGCAAGAACTGTCTGACCGCAAACTCCATCTGCACCACCATTTGTGATGGTAGGCCAACAAAACAGGACCTAGACCCAGTGTATCTTGAAGTCGCCCTTGACCGCACACTGATTTACAGAGCCCATGTGGAAAGTCAGCACAAGCAATAACATAATCAGAAAATTGGTCAATACCGTGTGGGGTGCCAACCCAGCAAGCCTGCGCTCACACTATTCCACAGTAGAATTCAACCCTGTACTCAATGAGAGCTGTCACAATAGCACTGGATGCTTAAAACCGACATCCATTGGCAGCCTCTACATACTGGCCGGTATTGCTCCACCTGATATTAGAAGAAATATGGTGAGTAGGCAGGAAAAACAACTAGAGGACCCCAGACAGCAACTGTACAGTCATACCAATGTTGCTAAACGTCTGAAATCCCAGAAAAGCCTCATACACAAGACTTTAAACCCCCTGATCCCCCCACCATGGACTGAACAATCAAAGTAGTAAGGCTTAACTCATGGCACATGCATCTTCGAGACATCAACTCAATTAACATCTCTAGCCTAGAATTAGGAGAACTTCTTCCTGCTGATGGGGACTTGCCCATGGAAAAAGCTTAAAATGCCTACGTGCTAGGACTGGCAAATCCAAAGCAACATGACCAAGTTGGGGTTACTCCAATGACAGAGATATATGCAACTGCGGGGAAAGACAGACCATGGAACATATCATCGGCCCACACTCGGCCAAAAAATGCACAATGGAGAACCTCACCACGGCCACAGAAGGAGAGGTATAGCCTGTGACCGTCACTAGAAAGGCATACAAAATCTTGGTACAAGGGCTCAAGAAGAAGCACTATTTTGAATTGGACATTAGACATGGATAGTGAAACTGATGCAAATGACACTGCGTGGTCAAATAGCCAGGATATGCCTGGTAAATTCTGACCCATGAAGGTTTACCATGGTGCAAGAAGGTTCATGGCATAATATACTTGTCTGTGGTTATTTTGGCTAAGGACAAGAAAGCTGTCAACCCCCTAAGCACTGTTCATAATGCAGTAGATGCCAATGTTCGTTTCAGTGGAAATATGGAAGGCACTTGTGCTGTAGTAGCCTATAATAACCCAATAGGAGTGTTGCTCATGCGGATAAGACATTTTCCATCCTCTTGTGTAAAGAAAAAGCAAAAAAAAAAAAAAAAAAAAAAAAGAAACACATTTGTACTATCCTGATTGCAAGGTCAACTGTGATTTAGTGACTGCTTGAAAACGTATTACACATAGGATATGTACTAAATCTGTATCGGTACAGCACTGGATACTAGACTTGCCTTTCCTACAGTAAATAAGACATCAACATAAATACATGTTTCCGTTACATTTTTTCTTGTTTGGAAGAGAAAGAAAAAAAAAAAAAATGTTTTTCGTTGATTTCTCTGGCAGTAAATAACACACTAAAGGAGACTACAAGTGAGGTTCAAGGAACACATTATGAAATATTTAACAAGCTATAGTAATAATGATGGGTTTTTGGAAAATTGTCAATAAACAATCTTAAGATGGAATTTACTTCTTAGTGTTACAATGCTTTGGAAAACTCAGTAACAGGCATCAGAACTGATATGCAAGAAAGAGCTTCTTAGAAAAACATTTCCCATAACCTGATTACAAAAGTAATACACAATATGTAAACTGGAATGTTTTTAAACTAAATAAAAACTCTAGAGCAGATCAGCAGCTCTTTGTTACTAAAATAAGAAAGTTTGAGGTGTTTCTTTAGCCAGGAGACATTTGCTAAAGATGGTGCTACTAACCTATAGTGTAGTCGAAGTATAAACATTTGACATATTCTTTTAACCAGTTAAATAATTTTAAAGTACTTTACCATACAACCACATCAAAATAAGCATTTAAAAATTAGCAAGAAAACAATAATACCATGGGAATAAAAGACAGAAAGAAGAACTGGCACTAATTTACTTCATGTCTAATATGTTTTACTAGGTATGCAAATATGCATCACTGCAATTTAATGTAATCACTGTATAAGCTATTCCCTGTAGCGTCCAATGGGGGTTGAGGGTGGCTTTGGTTATGGGGACCAAAAAAAAAAAAAAAAAAAAAAAAAAAAAAAAAAACCCTGCATACATAAACATCACACCTGGAACCATTCCATAATTGCCAAATTGGCTCAAGTTACTCCAGAAAAGTAGGATTAAAGAAACAACTATATCAACATTTAGCAGTGAAACTGATGTACTGAAGAAAGTTAAGCTAAAAATGCAAAGATCAAAGGCAGCCAATTTCATGAGGTTAATGCATAGTCATTATTTGTTGTCCTAGTCTATTTTTTAATTGATTAGTTGGTTAATTTCTACTTTTAATTAAAACCACCTCAATTAATTGGTAATGAAATGTTTTTGTAAAGGTGGAAATGTTAAAGGAAAAATGAAATAGCTTTATTCCTTATAGCGTACTCTCAGTTATAACAAAATTACAACATTGTCCTAAAACTATATTTGCTAAAAATGTCCAAAGCAAAAACGTTACTGTGATCAAGCTTAATATTTTCAAAAGTAGTCATCAACAAAAGTCGACAAAGACTGAAACCATGGTTAAGTGCCAACAAAAACTGCTCCAACAATGCATTGATTCCACCCCCCGCCCACCCCATTACACGGCAGAAAAGACAGCATGAAGAACAGACTTTTATTGGATTTACTGCAGCATCAAATACCATTCATATCATCAAATGAAATACTCTGCATCAGATATTTTGCATAATGCTTACTTGATTTTGAAGTCTGCATGGTTAGATTAGGTCTTTAAGCTGCCAAAATTTTGTTTCAACAACAACTGGTTGGAAACTATTTTTTGTAGATGATCACCACCAACATACTTGCAGCCCTAATAGTGACTTACCTGAAAAACCCAGGAACCTGTTTCAGGTCTGTATTCCAAGAACTGAGCACCCTGGTCGAGGCATGATTTTTCCAATCTTCCTTCAAAATTCATTTGCAACAGGCGTTCTGGACTTGTGATCTGTGTACGTGTTGTCTTATCAATTGGCCACACTCCATCAAGCGTCACCTCTGCAGCCCTTCAGATTGAGTAGAGAAGGGCGGGGGAGAAAAAAAAAAAAGTTTGCTTTTTTTGTTTTAATAGTTTAAAGACTTATTTTAAAACCAAAGTCCAAAATAAGTTGCAATTCCAACAATCCTGCTGAAAATACGAAGTATTTGCATATGATACAGTGCCATGCAAGTGTATGTACTCTTGCTTAAAATGTCTGTTAAGTGAACAGAAGACGATCACCAAAAGGCAGTATTTTATCATTCACAGGTACAATATACCAAAAAACTGAAAAGGGCCTACAGCAAATGTTTGGGCACCTGACATGGTCAGTACTTCGTAAAAACCCTTTGGCAAGCATCACAACTTGTAAACACTTTTTGTAGCCAGCTCAAAGTCTTTCATTTCTTAATCACATAACGAACTGAGGAAAGCGCTACTGAAAATGCTTTCATATCTTCTTGTAGCCTTCTTGCGTTTTGTGAGAATCAATTATTTTATTTTTCAGAGTGCTAGGGAGCTGCTTAGAAGAGCCAATGTCTGCTGATTGTTGGGACAAAATTTTGAGAAGTCAAAGAATTAATACAGCTTTGCAATTTGCATCACCTGAGGTTTCCTAACTATGAAAGTGAACAAGCAATTTCCTTAACAAAATAACTGAGGTCTGAGACCTTGGTAAAAGTTAAAAGACCTCAAACATCTTGGGGTGCCCAAACATTTGCATGGTGCGTCCTTTCGTTTTTATAATTATTATTACACGATTTTATTCAACTTGCCCTCCGTTTGTCTGGGTCAAATTTTGTAATCAATTTTTTTTTTACATACTTTTACTAAACCGATTTCCTTCAACCTTTGCATTCATTTTGATCTCTAGCAACAATGCAATATTTTATCAGTTTTGACCCAGGATCTGTACGTTAATTACATGAAATTTAACTTTCTCATTTCCTTATACTTTTAAAAAAATACACACACACAACTTATTTATTTATTTACTTACTTATTTTAATTCATAAGTGCTTTTAGCCAACACATATCTAAATAAAAAATTTGCTGTCTTGGGTCAAACAAACAAGCAAAACTTTAAGACCAATGTAGATAAATTATTTTTATTATTCAATAATGAAGTTATTTCAAACTATTTCAATATGACAGTTAAGGAGCACTGGTCAAATGCTGCTTAGACATCTAATCAAATGGTCAAAGGTTCGAGACCAACGTACACATCATATTACCTGTTTAGCTCTTCTTCTACAGGCGGCTTTAGGTTATCATCTGGGTAAACGATTACTTCCTTCCGCCGGAAATGAACAATTTCATCAAGGTTTAGATTGGTCAAATTGATCCTTCCTGGAAAGTAGACTGACCCATAGCCTGTAACATGATATACAGTAAAAATTTTCTTAACAATATATATACACTGTATAAGATGGCTTCACTCATAACTTATCAAGTATGTTTCCAAGCTAAGACAGAGCGAGAGAGAGAGCGAGAGAGAGCGAGGAGAAATATTACAGTAGGGATGGACACCACCATACGTTCACTGCTACTTGGATAAGCACTGGCTCCCATAACCCGAAACCTGCAGGGCAGGGGTAGATAGGGATAAATGAAAATATATTGTCTTATTTCTTTTAGTGTATTCTCTTGTCTGATGTCAGTGATCATGTAATTCGCTAAAAGGCAGAATCCCATAAAAGTAAGTAAAGTCAAAATGGGGATGGAGGTTTAACACAGAAAACACAGAGAATCTTCATCACAATACAGAACATGCATGTTGATATTTCATGAATGAAAACAGGTAAAAGCAAGCTCAAACTGAAGCATTCTTAAAAATAAATAAGGTAATACCACTGCAGAAGGAACCAAGTCAGGAGTAGTGTCTGGAGAAAGAAGCTGTTGCAAAGGAAGTCACCTGTGCAAGGTGAGCAGCATATTTAATAACAAAAAAATAAAAAAACAACAAAAGCTGTAAAAGGGGCATTTGTCAGGGTATTTGGTGCTATCCATTAGAGCAGCACTTAGGTCTATAACAAACTTAAGTAACTTTTAGAGTTCAAATATAGAGGGTGACATTAAATCTGTTGGCTCCAATCAGACTGTGCATTTAATTTGGTGTCAAGTATAATTTAATTTCATTTTGTTAAATAAATCAATCAAATGCTTTGGGTTGCATTAATCATGACCTCCAGACATTTATAAACATAGAATCATGGGTCACTCAACACTGAGTAAGATCCTTTGGGGAAGAAAGGAGGGACAACAGAAGATGCACCCAAAAGAAATGCAGAGCAAAAACACACCAGAGTTTAAAAAAAAAAAAAAATAGACCGAGATCATGAGCATACCATCTACCAATGCCCAGTGTCCTACTTGCCAATATCAAGTCACTGGATTACAAGCTAAATGACATCAGAGAAAATATAAAGTTCCAGAGAAACATTTGAAACAGAAATATTTAGTCTCACAGAGATCTGGATGATTCTGACGGTACACCACTGACTGACTTTTCGTTTACAATACAGGTAGTCCCCAGGTTACATACGAGATAGGGACTGTAGGTTTGTTCTTAAGTTGAATTTGTATGTAAGTCGGAACAGGTACATTATTTTCATAAATGCTATTGTTGACCGACTGTAACCAAGTGCTCTGCCAATGAATGATGGAGTTCCACCCCTCTCTGACCTTTTTATTATTTCTACTTTATTTCCATGGTGATGGTTTTTCTCCTCTTTACTGTATCACCAGCACTTGCATCAGATTTGTGTTTCAGAGACATTCTTGAAGGGTGATGACAAAAAGGTTAAGATGAGCTCTTCTGCACAGCACTGCACACACTATCATGGTAGGAAGGCACCCCTGAACAGCACATCTGGTGTACTGACGAGAGACAACTTCCTTCTATGTACGTAACAGTACAAGCAGGCTTGCTATTGAGAATGAATGGGAGAGGCGAGGGGCGATCCACCACACAGTCACCTCCACTTGCATACAGTATGGTGTTTGCAGCGTCCGCCCACTGAGAATGGAAAGGGTGTGGCCAAAGGCGGGTAGTGAATCGCCCACCACTGCCCCCATTCAACAGGCAGCCACCCGAGGCACACTATACAGTGCTGCCCCCCGCCACCCCATTCTGCCTCAATGGCCTCCGTTCAGCCAAAACTGGGTCACCGCTTGCATTATCACCAGCCGCCCACTGAGAACGAACGGGGCAGTCAGGAGCAGTAGCTGCAGCGGTGTGGTGGCAGGCAGCGTACCGCCCGTTAAGCCTCCATCCTGCACACAAGCAGTAGCTGTGGTCCCGGCGACTATGGACCCTGGGTCACTGCTTGCTGCACACCCAGCCGCCCACCACCCCATTCATCAACCAGAGCTGCTCGAGGGACACTACACTGTGCGAGCAGCAAAATCACCCCCTCCAGCCTCCATCCAGCCACCTCTTAGAGTCCCCAGGCCAAAGATGACGGAGCGGCAGTTACCGAGAAGCCTGCGTCGCATCCCCAAGACCGAAGAAGGAGCAGCTGTGGCCCCGTTCGTAAGTCATATGTCCATAACTTGGGGACTACTTGTATTGACAGAACAGAGGAGTCTGGCAAATTGAAAGGTGGACGTATTGAGCCTCACGGTCAACAACAAGTGGAGCAACAGCAGGAACACAATGGTCTTATGCTATTGTGAGCCTTGAGCTCCAGACAATTAAATGCAGACCGTTTTAATCTTCGTCGGGAGTCACTGTCCCCAGCCGTATATATTCCACCTTAAGAAGGCAGACACTGCCAGACAGAACTATAGAAGATGCTCAATTGCCACCAGGTTCATAACCTGGATCATGTCCTCATTAAGGCTGGCGATTTCAGCAAGGCTAGTCTCAAAAAGGTAATGGGAAACACCATACACCATATAAAAGGTGACTGTAAGACAAAAAGACACTACCACCATTTGGCAAATCTGACCATGCTGCTATCTTTATGCCTAGATAAAAAACAAAAAGCAGGAATTTCCAGATACAACATCATTTGTTGGAGAGACTAATTACAGGCCATTATCCAGGATGCATCAAGTGTTACTGACTAGGAAGTGTTCAGACACCGCTCTCATGACGACAATATGTTCAGAGAAGCTGTTATTTCGCAAATGAAACCACACCAAAAGTCATCATCAGGACTTACCCAAATCAGAAACCCTGAGTAGACAAAACCATTCACCATGCACTAAAACACCTGCACTACTGCTTACATCTGAAGGTTTGTGTGTCTGGGAATACAAACAATTACAAAGCTCTGACACTCTTCTGTTTAAATATTTTAACGTTTCACATAAAAAAAAATAAAAAAAAAAAAAAGTAAATACAAATTTGAAACCTAACAAACATGCTATTCACTAATGTATATACCCAAAATAGGCAAATAAATCACACAAAAAAATCTAAAAATAAAATACACACCGGACCAAAATCCAAACTAAGTACAATAAAAACAGGCAATATGTATAACATTCCTAAATACACTTTATCCAATTTGGAACCAATGGGGGATATAAGCTATCCGGGCAGCATCAGGTACAAAACAAGAACCAATGTCAGACAGAGTACAAATCCACTACAGACTCCATACTCAAGCACTTGTGCATCAAACCCAGGCACTTATAAGATGTCAAATTGATAACTCCAGGCAGAACTTTGAGAATTTGAGAAAATAATGGAATATGCACAGAACCACACATGGTCACAATGGGTGAAGCCACAAATTCCACACAGACACTAATGATGTAAGAGATCTGAAACACATGACACTGCATCTGTAAGCCAGCAGCTCTAACCACTGCACCATAGTGCAATAATCACCTACCTTTCCGGCCAATTGTAAAATTTTCAACAATACATTCTCCATTTTCATTGGTCATCCTCGCAAGCTCATCCATAGAGGGTATGGTGTAGTAACCAACTCTGTTCAGAACAATCCCTAAAGTGAACATAAGAAAATAAATACATAAAATGAATGTCATTAGATAAGTTGTAATCCTGTCAATTATAATAATGCGCACAATTCTGAATTCAAAAGGTTTACATTTTAGATTGGCTGATGCCACACAAAATATATTTTCAGTCCTTAAATTTCCATACTAAAGCTCACTTTCCTTATCTTTTTTTGTATCCTTCTTAAGAAAACTGAATTTTAGTTTCTTCAAGCTGAAATGGCTAATGGTAATACTGTCATTCTAAGGATTCCAAAGGCAATTAAAAAAAAAACAAAGGATCAGAAGCAAATGCCACTAGAGTTCTTAAATATCTGCATGACTTTCCAGTTATAAATTTTTCAATGACTTTTTTATAAATTATAGAAAATAATGCTGCTGCTCTGTAGCAATACATCTCAAATTCAGTCTTTGGACGCACTTTGGTTTCGTTTTATTTGGATCAATTAATTCTTACATTAACTGTTTTTAAGCAAACTTATTTCCCTGGAGAGAGTCAATTCAAAAATTAACAAATCAGACAACATTCAGGTGTATTCTGAGAATAAGTTAGCCAATATGAATGTTACAAGCATTTAACTTAATTTTTAACTTAATCTGAGAGTCAGTTATTATGGTTTTTTTTTTTTTACATGAGACATTTTAGCTATTAGCAATAATAGAATGCAATTACATGCGTTAGAGACAGGTAAAATTCCATTACAACGAATAACTTTATAATGAAAATTTTCATTACAACTAAGTATTTTTATGGTCCCGACAGTTTCCCCATATGACACGAGTCTATGGAAATCTTGTTACTATGAAATATATTCAGCAGATACTTTCATTACAAAGAAGTGCCCAAAAGACCTTGAAATGCCTGAATGAATCATCCACAGAGCAGTTAGTTCTGTGGTCGCCACTCAGTTCTGCACAACGATACCAAAACAAACACTGTAAATTTTTTCTTTCTTTGAACTTTCCTTGAACTGTTTTTTTGCTCTTTGTTTTCTGTGGTTTTCAGCGATACCTTTTGCTTATTGCTCGTCAACATCTGAAAAACATCCACTGGAATTTAACTCAATGTCACCCTCCTATAGAAACGGCAGACACGAAAAAACTAACAGTTTGTATTTGGGGGGAAAAAAAAAATACATTTTTGCAGCTCTCGATTGCGGCAAAAAGAAAAAAAAAAAAAAAAAACACAACAACATTGCCAGTGAATTCGGAATTTTGCCATTGACACTGTGAACGTTCTTGAAACACCGAGCAAAAAAAGAAAAATCTCGGGTTGCAAATGTATGCAAACTGCTGCATTTGAAGACGTCAAAAAAGAAGTTTTTATGTGGTTCAGTGATGCTCGTTCAGAAATCATTCCTATTAATGCGACACTCGTTCAAGAAAATGTGAGATTTCTAAACTCTCTTGGGACCTCCCCCAACTGGACAACACGCTGAGGAGCGTCCCAAAGTGTGATCACCACATCTGTGGGAGACTGTTTATCCATTGCTGGGGCAACAGCAGGCTCACAGCTTTGTACGCAAACAGAAAAGATCTTGAGGGGTGATGGAAGGAACAATGTAAATACAGAGAACAGTATTACTTGAACTTAACCACTAACCTAGCCACATCCCTGCCTGACTGCTGTGTCTGTGTATAGGAGAGTGCTAGATCCTGCTACAATAACCATGCTGTTCCTGTTTCAAGCTGAATAAAGCTGGTTTTGCTAAAGTAGTGATACTACGCCTCAGGAAGAAGATGAAGGAGGAGGAGGAGGACGACGACTTGGCTTCCGATTGAGAACTGTGCTGCCCACAACATGCTTCCACATTCAGGTAATGTTCGCATAGAAGTCCTCCTACACAGTTGCATGGCAGTGCTTCAGCCCTTAGATTGGGGCATCATTTGCACCCTAAAAGTATATTATCACAAGGAAATGCTGAGAAAAATTCTCGTCAGCATAACTTGTAGACAGAAGGAGATTAAAATTAACACAGAAGAAGCTATTGAAATGATTGCAAACGCCTGGAAGCAAGTTAAAGAAAGTACTATAGTGACAATATAGAATCTCATTACTACAAAATTTTCATTACAGCAATATACTTTTTTGGTCCCTGGCAGTTCCTTGTAACAGAGTTTTACCTGTGTGTACTATTTAACAGCACTTTATGAAAGCTATTAATCCCCCACAAGCCTATTTGTGCACAGTTTTTAACTCCATTGTAAACAGCAAACTGCAAATCAAGTCATGTGAAAATTGATTAATTGATGTGCATTAGTGGTGGAGGGTCTGTGACTAACGGTTATGTTTAAGAAAACTGAACCTTTTTGAAAATCTGACCAATAGAGTAGAATTCAATAATCAGAAATTGAAAAAATATTAAAATAATTCTTTGCATTTATATAGCGCTTTTCTCACTATTCAAAGTGCTCAGCAATTGCAGGTTAAGGACCTTGCTCAAGGGTCCAACAGAACAGAGTCCCTTTTGGCATTTACTGGCATTTCAATATTAACCTATGAAAGGAGAAAAGGAAATTAAGTAAGTTCACCATCTAGCTATTAGTTAAAACACAGTAACTCATTAAAATTCTATAAATAAGTAAAAAACTAGGAGAGGAACCAATCTATTGTACAACAGAAAGATGATGATCAAAGGCTTGCTTATAAATTATAAACTGTCCATTTATATCTGGGACTGAAAGATCAGGGGCTGGGCACCACTTTAGCCTCCCACCTCCTGACACCACTGTCCATTTTTAAACCTGTCTTATGTTTATATCAGTTAGAGCAACTGCACCTTTCCTGTGTTATTAATTAGTTCAAACACTATTTAGCTGCAGGTTGATAACATCAGTCCTTTACAATAATAATCTGTAACTAATACTGCTCAATCAACTTGGTCTTATACTGGTGCATCTCAAATTAGAATATCATTCAAAAGTTAATTTCAGTAATTCAATTCAAAAAGTGAAACTCATATTATATAGATTCATTACACACAGAGCGATTTCAAGCATTTATTTCTTTTCATTTTGCAGATTATGGTCTACAGTTAACGCAAACTTCAGTATCTCAGAAAATTAGATTACGTAAGGCCAACAAAAAAATGATTTTTAATACAGAAACGTTGGCCTACTGAAAAGTATGTCCATGTACGCACTCAATACTTGGTCGGGGCTCCTTTTGCATGAATTACTGCATCAATGCGGCATGGCATGGAGGCAATCAGCCTGTGTCACTGCTGAGGTGTTATGGAAGCCCAGGATGCTTTGATAGTGGCCTTAAGTTTGTTTGCATTGTTCTGGGTGTGGTGTCTCATCTTCCTCTTGACAGTTTAGGTCAGCTGAATTTGCTGGCCAATCAAGCATAGTGATCCCATGATCATTAAACCAGGTATTGGTACTCTTAGCAGTGTGTGCAGGTGCCAAGTCCTGCTGGAAAATGAAATCAGCATCTCTATAAAGCTTGTCAGCAGAGGGAAGCATAAAGTGTTCTAAAGATTCCTGGTAGACTGCTGCGTGGTCTTTGGTCCACTGTGTTTTATCAAGTCCAACACCAGCTGATGACATGTCCGATTCACTTTCAGATGAAAGTTAATTTTGCATTTCACTTGGAAATCAAGGTCCCAGATTCTGGAGGAAGAGTGAAGAGGCACAGAATCCAAGTTGCTTGAGGTCCAGTGTGAAGTTTCTACAGTCAGTGATGATTTTGGGAGTCATCACAAATATGAAATTTGTGGTTGGTGACTCAGATGTATCGTGTAAAAATGTTAATGTGTGCCATTTCAGGACAGGTGCATTCACATTACAGTTAGATACAGGTCACTTGTACTTAAGAATGTGAAGATAGGTAAATCTGATCCAAGTGAAAAATTGGAATTGAACAATGAGGCTTGCAATGTTAAAGTAGCCAGATGTTGGCTTTCATAATACGTGCTTCAAATGTGCCTAAAAATTGGTATGCTAAATTTTTTTGGGAACGTAGCATGCATTTATGTATTTTACATGGGAATAATCAAGTGTTCTAAAAATCTTTTTTTTTTTTTTTTTAAATTTAGATGATATTTCTGCTTCTCCACATGTTTTTATCATTTAAGCCCTATTCCAGTTATAAACATGTCTAATCTACTCCACATTAAATTTTCTTTAAGATACAAAAATAAAGCTGATAGATGAAAATGTGAATTAAAAGGAATATGACAAAATAATTAAGCATCCGAAGTTATGGCAAAAACACCAGTATATAAAATCTCAAATTTATACATTTATATCTGACATTTCTGTGCTTTTTTTGAATTTGGAAGGGTAAAAAAATCTCATTGTTTAAATTCGTTAAAATGAGCCAGTTAGCTATAGGTCCCAATATTTTATTAATATTAGAGATACACCATTAAAGTTGTTAGATTCTTGTTTGTTTTGCGATTGCACTAAATTTAAACAAAGGATTTCTCTAAATTATGTGATGGGTACCTGGATGCAGGAAAAATGAATTCAGGCTAATCCTACAATACTGTATATTTGGCTTTTTACAATACAGATTAAGTGAAGAATATGCATGAAGGAACACTGAGGTGGGAAAATATCAGACAGACAGACAGACAATCTAATATTTATGTGTTTTTTCACAATAAACTGAACAATACCACAACACAAACACTGAGAGGTAGTCTTCCACCATATAAAAATTTGCCTCTCTATGATACATAACACTGCAATTTATTAAATAAAGCATCATGTGTGAGAGCTACAATAAACTCCCACCTGGTACACAATTCTAGACATGTATGCAAATATCCCAAAATTGTTCAGGTTTGCAGGCACAATTTGTGCTAATTATACAGTATGCAAAGTTTGCTTACATTTTTACCTCCATATCTATATGTCAAACCTCTATAAATAAAATCACTCATGTCTAGTTTTCCTTTTATTAAAGGATTCAATAAATCGCTCCCATAAAACAAACATATGGACACACACAACTAAGTCTATATAAATACATAAAATTACATAAAAGTACTTCTTTTTGAAAGAAAAATTCTATACATTTACCAGCTGGATGTGGAGGTCGATTACAATCAAGCTCCTCTTCTCGTTCCTC
The DNA here is from genome assembly GCA_026402145.1 of Polypterus bichir lapradei. Lineage (NCBI taxonomy): Eukaryota > Metazoa > Chordata > Cladistia > Polypteriformes > Polypteridae > Polypterus > Polypterus bichir. The sequence continues at coordinate 26,262,482 of JANRMT010062834.1, read as the reverse complement.
TTGCAAAGAGTCATCTCCTAAAGATGCATCTTCACTGCTTACTTCTAATCCATTACGAACAACATTGCGTACGCCAAGTTCATTTATTGTATCTTGCAGTGAAAAAGACTGACTTCCAAGTGGAGTATGGGGAATAGGCTTTGCAATAGGATTTGTATAAAATTTGCCAACTCCTGAATCCTCATCATCTCTCTCAATCTCCTGTGTCCCAGACTCTTCCTCAATAGTTCTGTTAATAAGGTTGAAAAAGTGCAAAGAAATACTTAATTTGAACATTTTTAATAGAATAGGACCAGATTAAAAATAGGCAAAAATAGGCAATATTCATAAAAATTACAAATAAAATTGTGGCTTTCCAACCTAAGTCATACTAAAAAAAAAAGTGCTGTAAATCTAGAGATATCTGAATAAATTACCACCCAGTACCACTTACTCCCATAGCAATGAAGTGCTTTGAGATGCTGGAACACATTACCAACATAATCCCTGACAGTTTGGACCCCCTCCAGTTTGCCTACTGTTGCAACAGGTCCACTGAGGATGCCATTTCCATGGCACTTCACACTTCTCTATGCCACATAGAAAAACAAGAACTGTTATGCCAGCTTGCTGTTTGTGGACTACAAATCTGTATTTAACATTATCATCCCATCCCAACGCTAATCTCCAGGATCTGGAGCTTGGCTCTTCACTGTACAACTGGGTCCTGGACTTCCTCACTGGCAGATCTCAACATGTGCATATTGGTGGAAAAACCTCATCCACCTTCATTAACACTGGCAATCTGCAGAATAGTGTGTAGAGTTCCCTGCTTTACTCTCTCTTCACCTTTGACTGCATGGCTAAGTACAGCTCTAATACCATCCTCAAGTTTGCTGATGACACCACTGTAAATCAGTCCAAATCAGCAAGGACGACAGCAAGCCTACAGAGAGCAGGACAGACTCCTGGCAGAATGGTGCGTTAGGAAAACTAAGGTGCCGACTGTGGATTTCCACAAGCAGATGAGGGAGCATTGTCCCATTCACATTGGAGCGGAGCACGTTAACAGCTTCAGGTTCCTTGGGTTGACCCTCACCAAAGACCATCAAAATGGTCAAGTTGCACTGCAACAGTAGTTAAGAATGCCTAACAATGCCTCAACTCACAACCCTATGCAGACTGCACAGGTGTGCCGTGGAGTCCATCCTCACAGGATGCATTACATCCTAGTACAGCAGCTGCTCAGTTCTGGATTACAGAGCTCTGGAGCGTGTGGTGAAAACACCACAGCAAATCACAGGCACTCAGCTCCTGGTGATCCACGACATCCACAACACACGATGTCTCAGGAATGTAAACAGTTCCGGGCGGGACTCAAACCATCCTGCACTGCTACTTTTCATCCTCCTACCATCTGGGAAGCGTATAAAGTCCACTTGAACACACACATGCAGATTCACAAACCGTTTCTAACAAACTTCAATTAGATTCATGAACAATCAGTAATCTGGTCACCTCCACTGCTACTACTACTACTGCTGCTGCTGCTGCTAGACCTTGCACATGAATTTTGTTCCACTCTTGGCATTTATTTTATATTTATTTAGTCTCTGGTGTCTGTTCCCTGTCTGTAGAGAGACATGCAAGTAAGCATTTCATTGTACATGGTACTTGTACACATGACAAAGAACTGAACTGAAAAATATATTAGCACAAAATAAGCCGTGTGATATTTTAATACAGGGTGGTCCAGATCTAATTATGCAGATCCAGATCATCTGGATGACTAATTTATGCAGGGACGATTCCAGTTCGGCGCAAAGACGATTCTTCATGCCGTCAGTTCACACACTTCTCGATGGTCCGGGATTTTTCGGGCAATTTTCTATGTAATAAACTTAATAAATTATAGTGTAATGATAATTGCATAATTAGATATGGACTACCCTATATAAGCCATTTTAAGTGTCTCACGCCACCATCCTTTTCCTTTATAGGCCAATTATAAAGGGCAGAATTTAAGAAAGATAACACTTTCATTGATGCAAAATATTTGCAATTTGGTTACATAATCTGTTTATAAAATAGATTATGACCTAGAATAGGATTACAAATATGTGAACATGTTAGAGGAAAATAGTTAACTTTTTTTTTTTTTTTTTTTTTTTTTAACAGTCTGGGCAAAATAAGTGTCACTTTAAAATGGATTTTTTTTTTTTTTTTTTAACTTTTGTAGTAATGTCATTACAGGGCTTAAACAGCTTATGTTTTTCAGCAATTAAAACTCAAAGGAGTTAATGTTTGGGTTGTAGACTGGGGAAAGTTCAACTGTTTTGCTAACTCAAGAAACAAATCTGACTCTGACAAGAAGTTTGTTAAATAACATTGAACTCTGGAGTAAATAATCTTTGTTATGAAATTGGTAAAGACCAATATTCAATGACAGAGAAATACTACATTCTACTAAATTCTAAAGAAAAAAAAAATAATGCATTATTACTTTTAAAAGGTACAAACACAAAACTATACAAAATAATCTGCATATATTACCTGTCCCCATTTTCAGGGTACTCTGACGGAGAAGCAAGATCATCATTCTCCCGGTTCATTTGAGAAAAAAGGCTGCTACGATTCAGGTTCTTAAGTACCAATCTCTTGATACTCTTTCTGTTAAAAGGGTCAGGAGGCACAAAAACAACAGTTAAGTAGTTCATGTTTCATAGTGTGATAAGAAATATGTCATTTGCAGTTCTCATTATAGAGCTTGACATAGTTCTATGTAACAGCAGAATAAAGCCAAAAAGTTGTAGTTTGACTTAATGCTAAAACAATGATTTTTCAGACAGTGCAGTACATCTTTTTAAAATTACATTAGACAAGACAGTTTCTTTGGACACTCGTGCACCATTCCTGCCAGTTCAATTTTTGATTTTTAAAGGGTATTTGTAATTATGTTGATTTCTATATCTATACACCCAAAAAGCACTGGCATAAAAAGCAACCCAATTTTCACAATTCTGGGAGTAATTTATGTATTACACATTAAAAAAAAAAAAAACACAGATAAGCTTCCAGCCTGCCTGTGATTATTAAAAAAATATGATTCTTTTAACAAATACTGTCAAATAGCAAATAGCACTAGGAATGCCACAAAAACCCGATACTTTTGTGCCAAGCGGATACCAAAGTTCAGAAAACTTTTAAAAAATGCTTACAGTGTTGATGCTACAAGCACTGTGAAAAACAGGTAATTTTTGGAAATGTTTTGTTTAAAGAGAGAATTTCATCGTGCAATTGTACTTATGTTAAGAGAGTGGGCCAATAAACACAGACAGACACATTTTTGTTATTGCCACTTTTAAACCATTATGGAGATGGTTAAAAAAATATATTCATGTGTGCTTTGTGAGTGCCAGACAGACTGATCAGACTCAAGTTATTTAACTTGTGGTGTGATGCGGTAGTCAGGGGAGAAAACTATAGCTAGATGAATCAATTTTTAATACAGTTTCCTAAACAGTCCTAATAGAGGAATGGAGGCTTGACATTGATTTTCTGAATGCACCGTACACCCCTACAGATTTCTGTTTAAGCAATCCATATTCTAACCAGTTTAAACTATTTAGGGATGTAGGCGAAACATTGTATGCATTCACAGTTATTTATATAGGACCCGGCACACTGACAGTACTAACAGATGTCTCTCTATTATAAAACAAAATCCTGGAAAGTAAAAGCAGGGCGACGAGACGTGATCTTCTCGGAAGTTCTCGGAAGACATTTAAAAAGACCCACGAGACAAAAAAAAGACTGGCCACGGAGCGTTTTGCGGGGACCATAAACATGAGACTTGGTGCCAAGAGATTGTCCCAGGGCCGTCTCGCGGGGATGTGGAACATGAGGTTCTTGCAAGACACACCCTTCTTATCAAATAAGAGCAGGCCAGCCAGCAAAACACTCAGTAATGTAAAGGAACGTAGCACACACAGATCCTGTGCTCTCAGCAAAGAAGAAATAGGAGCGCGGAGAAAAGAGACCCAAAAGCGTTGGGAGAGAAAAAAAAGGCAGATAAAGAGATTATGAAAGCAGTGGAATTCGAAAGGCTCAAACAAACGATGGCACAGCATACATGCAGAGAAAGGCACAGAATATGAAAGCAGTAAAACTCGAAAGTATTGTATCGTCCCAGCCAAGTTGAAGCCCTTTTTGTTTTAAGTGACTGTTAGGTCCGATTGAGGGAGGGCGGAGTACAGCACAGAAGACTGATAGCGGGGTACTGATTGATGTGGTAAGGGGGAAGCGAGACCCGTGGGAGGAGGGGTTGGAGAGGGTGCTAGAAAGTTGTTTGGGGTTTCGAAGTCGGCGATTGTTCAAGTAGAACTTTTGTGACACTTTATTATGTCAGTCGCTACTATATCCAAAAAATAAAAAATAAAAAAATAAAGATAGTAAAGATCGCATTAACACAAACAAAACGTAATTAATCATCAGAACCAGGTGTAATTGAAAAAATAGCAGGACAAATTGAGGTTAGAAATAAAAGGCAAAAAGAGTAGAAAAGAAAGTCTTTTCGCCTTCGTATCATTCAATGCACAAAATGTGGATTTACACAATAATGGACAATACGCTATTAGAATCTGTGGTCCCGCACCAGTTAAAGCAACGATTCCAAAGAAGAAAAAAAAAAAAAAAAAAAAGCTTTTAAAATTGTATATCCGATTAACCAAACACAGGGGTTGGCGAGCAAAACGAGCAGGGGGCAGAGCCCCCTAGTAGCAAGTAAAAATCAAGGCACAATTCATACTAAGTGGCTATTTGGCTTTTCTACACTGGTAATGAAATTAGACTACTATATTTCCTAATACCAAAATAAATTTACTTAGTGCCTTGTGGTTTACGGGACTACAATTACGCCAGTCAGCTGGACGAGTAAAAAACAGCATACTTCATTGTCAAATATGAATATGCACTACATTACATGCATACATATACATGGTAAAGATAGCAGGTTTCATTCATCGAAGTGTTCACTACCCAAATCGGTACTCGTGAATCTAAGAAGTTTAACAGGCATTCCCGGTATTAAGTTGTGGATTTGCCTGCAAATATTTAACGGTAGCGTGTCTATGAACTTAATTTAACCTTTCCCAGTCCTGCAAAGTCAGTTCACGTGAGCCGCTCGGAGTACATCCATCGAAGCTTCTCAGCTGTGCTATCTCGTGTGATCTCGCGATGTCCACGGCTTTATTTAATGTTAGCTCAGACCTGTCATACCAGCAATTTAAAACTCCGGTACAGCAATTTTAACTCCGTTACAAAGTGATCAAAAGTCTTGTTTAAACCCTGCGTCTTCTCATTAAACTTGTATCTCACGAATATCATATTCGTCGTGGGCATGACAAACGCCAGCGGCAGCCTGTCTATGAACTTAATTTAAACTTTAGGTTTACACCGTGCTTTGTTTCTGAAGTAGCTGCACTTATGAATATGCTTGTATGCGTCACTCGCTTCATATTCTTTTGCTGCCTTCTCAATTGTGTGATGCGTTTTGTGTTCAGCGCTCTTTGGAGCGGTTGCTTTTTGTCTGCGTACTGCGTTCACAGTCAGTTCACGTGAGCCGCTCGGTGGCAGAGTGTTTCTATTGGATTGCCGCTGACGGACGGCCTTATATGGGCAGGCACTCAATTACGTGGGAGGCGTGACGATGAGGGATGCAACTCCACCTCACACGGCGACCGAGCTGCAGGCTATGGCCGGTATATGTGTACATAAGTAGGTTCCAGTTATGAACGTTATGCGTAGAATTTCGAAATGAGACCTGCCTAACTTTTGTAAGTAAGCTTTAAGGAATGAGCCTGCCAAATTTCAGCCTTCTACCTACACGGGAAGTTGGAAAATTAGTGAGGAGTGAGTGAGTGAGTGAGTCAGTCAGTCAGTGAGGGCTTTGCCTTTTATTAGTATAGATTTTATTTATGTTCTTATATTTTATTTCTGTGTATGTTTTTTATGTTATTTGTTTGTTTCCTTTTATTCTATTGTAAAGAACTTTGGCCACAGCATTCCTATGTTGTTTTAAATGTGCTACATAAATAAATTAAGATTAACATTGTTATTAGTACAAGGGTGTTGTACTTTGTTAGCCATTATGGATGTAGTGAGATGACCTTTATTGGCTAACTACAAGGATTACAATATGCAAGCTTTCGAGGCAACTCGGTCCCCTGCTTGCTTCGAAAGCTTGCATACTGTAATATTTTTAGTTAGCCAATAAAAAGGTGTAATTTTGCTTGACTTCACAATACAAATTTATTTATTTTTTTATAAATAAATGTAATATGCAAGTATTACTCAAAATACACAATAATCCAGCCACAGGGGATGCACAAACTAATGCATTTCTTCGTGCCGGTCCCAAGCCCGCATAAATGGGGAGGGTTACGTCAGGATGGGCATCCGATGCAAAATTTTGCCAAATCAATATGCGGACAACAATACAAATTTCAATACTGGATCGGTCGAACCCCGTGTTAACAACGGCCGCCACCAGTACTGTTAGTCAACAGGGTGCTGACGGAAATTGAGCGAAGAATAAAGGGGGGGGGGCTGGAGGTGTTCGGAGGCAGAAGGAAGGTAAAGAGAGTGGAACAGAGGGTAGAAACTTTGACTGCTGGCAGTATAAAGGGTAAGGGGAGAGAGTTAGCAGATACGATGAAGAGAAGGCAGGCTGATATATTGAGTGTGCCAGAGACTAATGGAAGGGGAGTAAGGCCAGGTGTATCAGAGGTGGATTCAAATTGTTCTATCATGGTGTGGATAGGAGGAGAAATGGAGTAGGGGTTATTCTGAGGGAACAGTATGTCAAGAATGTTCTAAAGGTCAAAATACACAATCCTTTAAATATCCAATGCCATTCATCAAAATGCCTTTAAAATTTAACAAGGAGGAATAATCATGTTGTATTATCTCGAAAAATGGCATTAACATTTGAACCTAGACTAAAAAGGAAATGCCTTAACTTCCTTGAACTTTACTACTAAGTAAAAAAGAAATCAAAGTCAGATTACACAACTGACTGGGTTTGTTGAAATTCAATTGCATAAAGCTAAAAAAAAAAAAAAACACAGCATACAAGCCAGAAGACATACCTTGGCACTAAGGATCCTTTTGAAAACAGGGGATCATCATCATCCAAGCCTTCAAACAGCTGTGATTTTGATGAACTGGAGGAAGTAAGGGCCTTAGGCCTTACACGTGTTGCAGGACGAAGTGATAATCTATATCGATTTTGTGTTGTCAGTGTTAACTGGGCTGCAGGATTTGTTGGCTTTAATCTCTGAAAAATAAATACAAAACAGAGAAACCATAATCTTAAATTCAGATGAAGTTGCTTTTTGTAATTTGTTTTCTATTCAATGGTATTTTCAAAAATGCAGCACATGGTGTTTATCATGCAAATACTTAAGGAACACTAGAAACTGTTCACTAAATAAAGCTGAAAAATAAAATTCCTACCTCTTCTTTCTTCTTTGGATCAGTCAAGGGGTTTCTAAACAAAGGTGAATCTCCATACGGATAAAATGTCAGCGTGTTGAAGAACTGCTGTATTATAGTTTGTTGTGCTGCCGAGGCATTTGGATCAGTCAAAGCTGTAAGAAAGTAAAGACATTTTTTTACAAATGTTGTTCCAACAATTTAACAGATCCATACACTTGTTGATTTATCTATCATTACCAACTGCCTGCTGTGGGGTTCCAAACCCCAGACCACTAGTAGAGGTGTTGAATCCAAGATTCCCAAAAGTTCCAACGCTACCAAGAGTGGAGCCAATCTTTGGTTGATTATTTCCAAATAGGGATGTTTGGCCAGTACCCAGAGCTATAAATAAAACACCAAAGTTAACATTAATATCGAGACTATCATAGCAAAACAGCACTATATATAAAGCAACAATCCGTTAAGTACGTAGTTTTTAAAAAAAAAAAAAAAAAAAAAAAGGTACTATGCACCTGTGATTAAACAGTCATCAAGAGAAGGAAACAGAAAAAGGGAGAAAGACATCACATACAGTTGCATCAACTCAAGTTATATAACCTAGGATCTGCTGACTCATCAACCTATTTATGTACATTACTGTCTAGTCTTAATATAATTATGCCTTTTATGCTGTACTGCTTTTTCCAGGTGACAGTTTCAGTGATAACAGTTGGTAATAAAGTTGACCATGAGGCTCAGACACATTGACAAAAAACTGTATTAAGCCACCACACGGGCCTTGCTACTTTAAACAGGAGGGAAACTGCGACAAGAGCAGGCCATTCAGCTCAACAACTTTGTCTATCCTGTTCATCTAGATTGTCCAAAATAATATCAATTCGATATTACAAAGTTCCTAAAGTCCTACTCTTCACCACACTTCTTAGTAATTTACTCCATGTTTTTAAAGATCTTTATGTGAAGGAAAAACTAACATTTGTGTGAAATTTGTCCTTAAGTCTGCAAATATATCCCATGCTGTTGCTACAAAATATATTTTAAAAGTAACAGCTGGGATCCACTGTAAAATTCCTTTCATAATTTGAAACACCTTGATTACATCACCCCTTATTCTCCATTTGCTTAAACCTAACAGAAATTTTCTTAAAACACATGAACCTGGAGCTTACGGAAAAAGTTGTAGTGACAGGCCACCTTAAATTCCTTCGTACCTCCTCATCGGTGTCTGTTTTGCAAATGTGTCATTCCGCATAAGCGGCAAGCAGCCTGCCATAACCTTGATTATGAGGTTGCAGTTCTTACCTCTGCAACAGCCAAGCAGACATGTTGACCCTCTACTGATTGATAGTTGGGCTTCAGTTTTTACACATATATTCTTGAATAAAAGCATACTTGTTTTGTTATACCTTTTGTGAAAGTGTTTGATATTTGAACTTCAGCATTTTGTCAACTATAACTTACTATAACATGAAGGAAAAAAAAAAAGTGCATTAGGAAATGTGAGGCAAGAAATGTTGAACACATAACTGTCATCCTACATTTACATCGATCATTATAGACACTGAACACACTTGAAAGTTAAGTATTCCAAATAACGGTATATTATTTACCCTATACAATTCCAGGCACCTCACACTCACAAACAGACTTAAGGTCGGAGAACTTCAACTGCATCTGCGGGGGATGGGATAGCAGGGTACTTGCTGCTTATGCTGATTTACACATTTGGAAAACAAAAGATGCTGATGAGGAGGTGCAAAGGAATTTAAGGTGGCCTGGCATTATGACTTTTTTCATAGGCTTCAGGGATTGCAGTGTTAAACATTTCTGTACACTGTTTGGATTTTCACACTTTTTAGTTTGATCACTAATCTTTAATGTGGTACCTTATCAAAAACTGAAAAATCAAGAACATATGCATCTCTCATTGTATTATCAAAATCTGAAAATGAAGATAGCTTCATATGCATCTCTCCTACTGCATGTGTTTGTTTCAATTCATAGAATTCCTTCTTATTATTACTCTTCTGCTATAGAGCCTGCATCGAGTATTTGTTAATAAATCGGTTCTAGGCATGTGCTGCTGGAGCTTTCCTTAACAACTGCCTCCATTAAATATACCTGTAAAACCCATTAACCTTTTTGTACAGAGGGATATTTGCTAGCCTATAGATATTCCCCCATGTGCACAGATTTTCAAAAAATGTGTTCCTCTATTTTTTTATACACTCACTGGTCACTTTATTAATTACACCTATTCAACTGTTTGTTAAAGCAAATCTCCGATTAGCCAATTACTGTATATGGCAGCAGCTCAATGCATTTAGGCACCTAGATATGCAGAAGAGCATCTCTGAACGCACAACACGTCAAACCTTGAAGCATATGGGCTACAGTAGCAGGAGATCACACCGTGTGCCACTCTTGTCAGCTAAGAACAGGCGGCCGAGGCTACTATTCACACAGGCTCACAAAAATTGGACAACGGAAGTCTGGAAAAACGTGTCCTGGTCAGAGGAATCTCAATTTCCGCTGCAACATTTGAATATCACGGTCTAAACTTGGCATTAACAACAAGAAACCATGGATCCATCTGGCCTTGTATCAATGGTTAAGGCTGGTGGTGGTGGTGTAATAGTGTGGGGGATATTTTCTAGGCACATTTTGGGTCCCTTAGTACCAACTGAGCATTGTTTAAATGCCACAGCCTGTTGCTTACCATGTCCATCCTTTTATGACTGCAGTGTACCCATCTTCTGATGACTACTCCAAGCAGGATAATGCTAGATACTCAAATGGCCTCCACAGTCAAATACCTCAATCCAACTGAGAACCATTGGGATGGGGTGGATTGGGAGATTTGCATCATGGATAAGCAGCCAACAAAGCATCACACAATTGCGGCAGATATCATGTCAACGAAAGAAGACCAAAAGTGTCCAACCCAGCATTACCAAGGTATACCAAATAAAGTGGGCCAGTGAGTCTACATAAGCACTTGAGGACAAAAGTTATCCATCCTGGTGAATTATTGAATTTCAGTCTAATTATGCAGTACTTCTCCATCTGTACGTTCCCAGTCACTTAATATCTCCTTCAAATTTTCCGTTACTAGGTTGAAGTTTATGAGTGTGAAAAAGTTGATAACCACCTAATGTGCAAGTTCAAAGTATTTGCTATTTCACTGCCTATATATTCTAGGTCACCTTTACTGTTCCTAATGCTCTTGACCTCCTCCTTGACATTTCTTTTACTGCTAAAATATTTAAGGAATCTTAATGGGCATCATCTTTTGCGTTTTCCACAATGTTTCTCTTCAACGGTCTTTTAATATTTCTAATATCTTTAACCATTGATCTCATTTTCTATGGCTACTGCTAAAGTTACTAGTCTTATATGGCTTATACAGCTTTCTTTCCTTTGTAACTTTCTTTTAATTTCCTTATTTATCTCAGAGACTTCTTTAATTTCTTACTGCTTATAATGTGGGATGATCTTATCATGCATTATATTTAAAGCTCTTAAATCTTACCCTACATCTTCTCAACTGTCTCCACACTTAAACACTTATCCTATTTTATCCTAACCCTTAAACCCCCGGAACCGGATACAGTGGAACCGAAGCAATTTCCCCCCATAGGATTGTAGGTAAATACAATTAATCCATTCGAGACCGTACGAACTGTATGTAAATATTTTTTTTTAAAGATTAAAGCACAAATATAGTTAATTACACCATAGAATGCACAGTGTAATAGTAAACTAATGTAAAAACAGTGAATAACACTGACACAAAAACACCCAGGCTCCCTGCTCAGCTTCAGCCGCACGCACGCGCTGGCTCTCGGCCGCACGCACGCGCTGGCTCTCGGCCGCACGCACGCGCTGGCTCTCTCTCTCTCGTGCAGGCAGGAATCTCTCGTGCGAAAATCATCAGCGCGCACAAACCGAAAGGGAAACTGGCTTGTTCGTATACCGAGTGTCTGGTCGTGAACCAAGGCAAACGTTTGGCGAACTTTTTGGTCGTGAACCGAGTTGTACGTGTACCGAGATGTTCGTGAACCGAGGTTCCGCTGTATAGTCGATTCCCATTGCGATTTGCCAGCACGCCGGAGCTGAATACATTCATTGAACTCTGCAACCGGCTATAGTTGCTTCACAGAGCAATTTTCCAGCACGCTGGAGCGGATCGATCAGTGCCATATATTCGTTGAGCAGTCACCTCATGATCATTGCTGGCCCCGGCAGAACTGCAGTACCACTGTCCCTGGGATTCAGCCGCTACACAAGACTAGCCAGCAAGCATCAGCGCTTACCTCTGCATGCTTGCGTGCAGCCAGTTCAAGCATAGTTGGCTCGGTGATTTACTGAATTTCAATGGCAGCAGTTGCACCTTGTACATATAATAATTGATTGTTGCACAGTGTGTAAAATGATCAGTGTTACAGTAATTGTGCAGCTCTTTGCATGGAAAAAAAAACGTGTTGCATTAAAATTTCACATTCTCTTTGTGAATTGTGACATTTACTTAAAAAAGTGCAGCAAAAAAGTATGAGGTTCAGGGGTGCCTTAACCCCCAAGTATGTGGCAGTTTAAGGGTTAATTAGGTTCAATCACCTTTTCCCCCTTCAATTCCATCCTGTGTTACAAAATAACCATTACAGATTAATAATTCTTACTTGAATGATGGTCAGTCCGGGCACAGCCCGAACAGGCAAAGTGGGTCCACCTTCCCATGGGCTTACCACCTATGGGAGGGGCCAAGGAGGTCAGGTGCAGTGCGAGTTGGGTGGTGGTCAAAGGTGGGGACCTTGGCGGTCCGATCCTTGGCTAAAGAAGCTGGCTTTTGGGACATGGAATGTCACCTCTCTGAAGGGGAGTGAGCTAGTGCGCGAGGTCGAGAGGTTCCAGCTAGATATAGGTCGGGCTCACCTAGACGCACAGCTTGGACTCTGGAACCAATCTCCTTGAGAGGGACTGGACTCTCTACCACTTTGGAGTTGCCCCGATGAGAGGCGCCAAGCGGGTGTGGGCATACTTATTGCCCCCCGAACTTGGAGCCTGTTCATTGGGGTTTACCCCAGTGGACGACAGGGTAGCCTCCCTCCGCCTTCGGGTGAGGGGATGGGTCCTAACTGTTTGTACATATGTGCCGAACAGCAGTCTGGAGTATCCACCCTTTTTGGAATCCCTGGAGGGGATGTTAGAAGGCATACTTTCTGGGGACTCCCTTGTTCTGCTGGGAGACTTCAATGCTCACGTGGGCAATGACAGTGAGACCTGGAAGGGCGTGATTGGGAGGAATGGCCCCCCCGATCTGAACCCGAGCGATGTTTTGTTATTGGACTTCTGTGCTCGCCACGGATTGCCCATAACTATCACCATATTCAAGCACTGGGGTGTTCATATGTGCACTTGGCACCAGGACACCCTAGGCCTCAGTTCGATGATTGACTTTGTGGTTGTCGTGTCGTCGGACATGTGGCCACATGTCTTGGACAATCGGGTGAAGAGAGGGGCAGCGCTGTCAACTGATCACCACCTGGTGGCGAGTTGGCTTTGACAGTGGGGGAGGATGCCCGTCAGGCCTGGTAGGCCCAAACGTGTTGCGAGGGTCTGCTGAAAATGTCTGGCAGAGTCCCTTGTCAGAAGTAGCTTCAACTCCCATCTCTGGCAGAACTTTGACCACGTCCCAAGGGAGGTGGGGGACATTGAGTCCGAATGGGCCATGTTCCGTGCCTCTATTGTTGAGGAGGCTGACCGGAGCTGTGGCTGTAAGGGGGTCGGTGCCAGTCGTGGCGGCAATCCCCGAACCTGTTGGTGGACACCGGCGGTGAGGGATGCCGTCAAGCTGAAGAAGGAATCCTACAGGACCCTTTTGTCCTGTGAGACTCCGGAGGCAGCTAATAGGTACAGGCAGGTCAAGCGGAATGCGGCTTCAGTGGTTGCGGAGGCAAAAACTCGGGCGTGGGAGGAATTTGGGGAGGCCATGGAGAACGACTTTCGGATGGCTTCTAGGAGATTCTGGTCCACCATCCGGTGTCTCAGGAGGGAAAAGCAGTGCAGTGTCAATACTGTATATGGTGGGGATGGTGCACTGCTGACTTCGACTCGGGACATTGTGGGTTGGTGGGGGGAGTACTTCGAAGACCTCCTCAATCCCACTAACATGCCTTCCAATGAGGAAGCAGAGCCTGGGGACTCTGAGGTGGGCCCTCCCATCTCTGGGACTGAGGTCACCGAAGTGGTCAAAAAACTCCTTGGTGGCAGGGTTCCAGGGTGGATGAGATACGCCCGGAGTTCCTCAAGGTTCTGGATGTTGTAGGACTGTCTTGGTTGACACGCCTCTGCAACATCGCATGGAGGACATCTGGGACAGTGCCTCTGGATTGGCAGACCGGGGTGGTGGTCCCCTCTTTAAGAAGGGGGACTGGAGGGCGTGTTCCAACTACAGAGGGATCACACTCCTCAGCCTCCCTGGAAAAGTGGGTGGTGGATCTATTCGGGGGTTCTGGAGAGGAAGGTCCGTTGGATAGTCGAACCTCAGATTCAGGAGGAACAGTGTGGTTTTCGTCCAGGTCGTGGAACAGTGGACCAGCTATACACCCTTAACGGGGTCCTGGAGGGTGCATGGGAGTTTGCCCAACCAGTCTACATGTGTTTTGTTGACTTGGAAAAGGCGTTCGACCGTGTCCCTCGGGGAATCCTGTGGGGGGTGCTCTGGGAGTATGGGGTACCGGACCACCGATAAGGGCTGTTCGGTCCCTGTACAACCGGTGTCAGAGCTTGGTCCACATCACCGGCAGTAAGTCGAACCCGTTTCCAGTGAGAGTTAGACTCCGCCAGGGCTGCCCTTTGTCACCGATTCTGTTCATAACCTTTATTGACAGAATTTCTAGGCGCAGCCAGGGTGTTGAGGGGGTCCAGTTTGGTGGACTCAGGATTGGGTCCACTGCTTTTTGCAGATGTTGTTGTCCCGTTTGCTTCATCAGGCCGTGATCTTCAGCTCTTTCTGGATTGGTTCAAAGCCGAGTGTGAAGCGGCTGGGATGGGAATAAGCACCTACAAATCCAAGACCATGGTCCTCAGCTGAAAAAGGGTGGAGTGCCCTCTCAGGATTGGGAGTGAGATCCTGCCCCAAGTGGAGGAGTTCAAGTATCTCGGGGTCTTGTTCACGAGTGAAAGAAGAATGGAGCACGAGATCGACAGGCAGATCGGTGCAGCCTACGCAATGATGCGGGCTCTACATCGGTCTGTCGTGGTGAAAAAGGAGCCGAGTTGTAAGGCAAAGCTCTAAATTTTCCAGTCGATCTATGTTCCTACTCTCACCTATGGTCATGAGCTATGGGTAGTGACTGAAAGAACGAGATCGCGTATACAAGCGGCTGAAATGAGTTTCCTACGCAGGGTGTCTGGGCTTTCCCTTAAAGATAGGGTGAGAAGCTCAGTCATCCGGATGGGGCTCAGAGTAGAACCGCTGCCCCTCTGCATCGAGAGGAGTCAGAAGAGGTGGCTCGGGCATCTGATCAGGATGCCTCCTGGATGCCTCCCTGGTGAGGTGTTCCGGGCACGTCCAACCGGAAGGAGGCCCCGGGGAAGACCCAGGACATGCTGGAGGGACTGTGTCTCCTGGCTGGCCTGGGAATGCCTCGAGATTCCCCCGGAAGAGCTAGAAGAAATGGCCAAGGAGAGGGAAGTCTGGGCATCTCTGCTGAAGCTGCTGACCCCACAACCTGATCTCAGATAAGCAGAAGAGGATGGATGGATGATGGTCTGTAGTTTTTAAGATCTATATTTGCTATAGGTCTTGTTACATTTCCCTTCTTTTTATCCTGAAATGATAAAATTGTTACCATTTTTACTATGACAAAGCTACAATTTCTTCAACTGAAGAATGAGCGGATAGCAAATTTTGGAATCAATGATAGTATCACACTATTCTAACAATTTTAGTTAAATTTATAGACTTGCAGAACATAAAAATGACCACAATACATTTAGCAACAAGGTGATCTCCCAAGTCTAACCACACAATTTTTTTTTTTTTTTTTAAAAACCATCAATCTCAGTATCTGCAGTTACTTTCCCCTCCTTAAAAAGTCAGTTATCCTTATTTCTTGTTAACTGGATCTTCTATTAGTATCACAAGGTTATCATTTAAACAAAGATTAAACAAAATAGTTATGTATAAGTTTAAAAGAAGCAGAATGCCTGAATAAACTCATCAGGAAACCTTGCGCCATCACAGGACGAACCCTGGACACAATGGAAGCTATTGCAGAAAAGTGGATGGAGGTGATCTCTTAGAACACTTTTAGTCACAGGCCCATTCTAACAGTATTCTAAGAAGCACCTCTGTGGGTCTTTTCTGCCCAGTGCTATCAGGCATTTTAGTGCTTCCCCCCGCCCCCCCGGGGCACTTGTTAAGTTTATTTTGAAATATCTGAACAATATACATTTGCTTATAGATTTTTTTATTTGTATATCAATTGATTGGCTGTATTATTTGTCCTATGGAGTCTATATCCTTGTTTTTAATGTTACTGCTGTATGAATGTGAATTTCCCTTTGAGATTAATAAAGTTTCTCTTATCTATTAGAGAAAACTAGCTCAGAATGAACTTAAGTCACCTGTAGACTTCAAGCTATAGAATACAAATAGAGTTACACCTTGTGGTGCAATCATTTTATTACATTTGCTAACAGGTTACTTCATTGAACATTTCCAGAGTTATACAATTTAAAATATTAAATAGATAAAAATAGTAAAACAAGACTACTTTTGATAAATACAGTAGAGCTAATTAAAAGGGAAATAATTTACCTGATCCAAAAGGTGTTACAAGTCCAGTGCCTAATCCACCAGTAGCAGGTTTATTACCAAACAAGCTCGCACCTGTTGATCCAAACCCTAAACAAATGCATATGAAAATTTAAAATTGTATCATAAAAATGTTTAAGTTGGGAGATAATAGCATCCTTCCAAGACCCAAACCATGGCAATTTTATAGATGTACTCAGTTAAGAATATTAACAAGATTACTGCAGCAAACAAAATGAGAAAATTAAACCAGCAAAAACCCTTAGCTCATCTGAGACTGGCAGAGGAGTACAATTAAACTAAAACCAAGAGATGCACAAAAACCAGTATTTCATGTCTATTCCAGTGTGTCACATGAACAATTCAAGCAGAGTCTATAGACATTGGGATTCTGTTCAATTTAATTTTTATGTAAGTTAAAGCCAAGGGGGTGATATAAATGTCTATTTTAAAAAAAAAAAAAAACACGACATGATTACTTGCATCACAAAGAAAACCCTCATAATACATATACAGAAATATACAAAATATCAAGCCTCAGCTTTGTAGTTTCATAAAGACTCTTCTTCAAACTCCATTCTGTGTGAAAAAGTACCTAAAAACACTTATATATACACACACACACACACACACACACACACACACTGCAAAGATGTAGAAAATGGGATAAAACTTCTGAATATCAAGGTGATCAAATTAGCGAGAGGTAATTTCAAAGCTGTAATGTCATCACAGCACACAACCTGTGATAAACAATTCAGCCATAGTGCATATTCACTCTATTTTTTATTTTGCTCCTCCTCTCCGTGCACAGTCTGAATGGGTTCTTCCCAAAGTAGTCACATGTTTCTTTGAACATCCTAATGTAATCAGAATACAAGTTTAATGTCACTGTGCTCTGTACAAAAAATATTTTATAAATCCACTCACATGTACAGGACAGGCCAAAGTTAGCACACAGGGGCTCTCAGCATTTAGAACTGCTAGGCAAGCATTTGAAGAAAGTAAAAGGTACAACTACGAAAATGGGCATTGTACTATTTATGTATGTTAGAGATGAAATTGAACCCTCTCCTTGCCTTGTTTGGAACATAAGTAAAGGCCTGCATGTGGAGAAAAAGAGTATAAAAGACTTGGACAGCAGCCAAACACTTCTAAGTCGATGGACAGATGGAGGATTACGTCATCCGTCCTGAAAATCCTTCCATCGCAGAGTCGAAAATGGCAAACACTACATAAAAGTGTTGTCATGGCTTCCTTGCCTGTTATGCCGTGCAAATCGTCATTAAAGAAAGCCAAGTTATCTCTTATGTGATTTTTTACCGCCGTATCACTATGGGAGGGATATCGCCTTTTTACATTGTATCTATATAGTTTCGGGTTACTTAAAACGCCGCAATTAAAAAGAACTTATTCCAACTGGGGAGCTAGCGACCCCTAGAGGAAATGCCTAATCATTACTTTTACTTTTTAATGCACTTACATTTACTGTAGGTTAAGATGAAAAACAACTTCAAAATGGCCTGGTGAGTGCAAGAGTGTGGCTGTTTGGCACTGTGTGCTGTAACTGAAAGTCCAAATGGGAGATTATTGATGGGTTCGGCCACTTACAGAGAAAACTTGGGGGTTGGCGACAGGATTGGCACCCCAGCCACCTGCTGTAGTCTGGTCCCAATCCAGGTGGTTTGTTGTGTGGTGGGTGCGGCATTAGCAAATGCTCCCAACCGCCTCCTTCTCCTCTGCTATGGAACTGCAAAAGCTCATCAAAAGAACATTTTTTTCGCTTCCAAATACAAGTAGGTAGAGGAGTGTGCATTGTTAGAAATGCTAGCTCACAAACATTAGCTTACATTACTCGTAGGGGAAGCACAACATGATGCCAGAATGGAGTGAGAAATAGCCCCCTTCACTACACCGAGTAGTACGGGGTTAGGGGGAGTGTTTAATCAGTCAATACATCGAGCAGTCAAGCTCAAAATCAATACAGGGATCACATCAAACCTCCAGATATCACTTCTAGAACTTAAGACGTACAGTGAAACCTCGGTTCACAATCGTAATTCGTTCCAAAACTCTGGTCGTAAACCAAGTTGGTCGTGAACCGAAGCAATTTCCTCCATAGGATTGTATGTAAATACAATTAATCCGTTCCAGACCGTACGAACTGTATGTAAATATATTTTTTTAAAGATTAAGCACAAACATAGTTAATTACACCATAGAATGCACAGTTTAATAGTAAACTAATGTAAAAACATTGAATAACACTGACACAAAACACCCAGGGCTCCCTGCTCAGCTGCAGGCTCTCTCACGCTCTCCTGCTGCAGGCACGCACGCGCAGGCAGGCAGGCGCACACACGCAGGCAGGCACGTCTGACCAAGAACAATGCAACACGTGCGGAAATCATCAGCACGCACAAACCGAAAGGGAAACTGGCTTGTTTGTATACCGAGTGTGTGGTCGTGAACCGAGGCAAAAGTTTGCCGAACTTTTTGGTCGTGAACTGAGTTGTACGTGTACCAAGACGTTCGTGAACCGAGGTTCCACTGTATTACCTCTCAGTAGTGCTAGCACATAGGGTGACACAGAATTGTGCATCTCAAGCAACGATAGGTCTAGGCCTTTGCAATATGTATTGTGTACAATTAATATCTTAATTGATAAATACAACAATGTGTGAGCCAACATTAAATCAAGTATGTCACTCACTTTGCAAAAAACAATCAAAAACATGCCTTGATAGTCTACACATTCACTGCATCGTCTAACCTAGTCTGACAAGGCCAGATAATTCTCAAATGAGTATATATGTCTGCAGACAATCCCTTAAAAAGTTTGTAATTAATTGTTAGTGAAATCCCAAACTGCAAAGGCTACAACCACAAGGCATCTTCATAAATATCCACCCCCAATTTATCTAGCCCAAGAAGTTCAAACTGCCAGGGTTATTGGGGGTGGGGGTGCTAGAGAGCAAAAGAAAACCGAACAAAAAATTCAGAGAGAAAATAAAAAGCTAAAATTGCTGTTATCAGATCAGGAACTCAGTAGCACAAGGAAACTGAAGCTTAATGATTAAATTTGTACATTTTAACAAGTGCTGAGACATGACACCTACATGGATCCACACATTTCAAAAATTCTTCTGTCTGCTATAATATGTTCATGTCATTTTGACTATTAACTCAATATGTTACAAGAGAAAAACAGAACCCAGATAAGCATTATGGTCTATGGATAAACCATGTGTAAAAATGCTGTGGATATTCTGGCATTCCATGTTTGCATATCCAATTAGACAGTAATGTTAAACGTCCTTCAGTGACACAGTGGACGTTGTACAACCTCCTGCATGCTTTTGCTGGGGCTATTAGGAAGATTTGTTGATTTGCATGTGCTAGGTACTGAAATCTGCATTTGTCATGGCTCATTGTTATCAACTTCCAACAGGGTATGACATATTGTTAAAGTTGAATACATATTTTAGGTTTTTTTTTTTTTTGTTTTTTTTAAATCTCAAGTTCAGTAATCAAAACTTTGCTCTTTATCAGATCAAATTAATGAAAGCACATCTGCTCTTTGCAGTTCAAAATCACTGATCTAACACTGAGTGCCACTTCCATGAGATGTTGGATTGGCTTAGTAATGCAATAATCCGTGAGGAGTCCAATTCTTCACACCCAGTTTTAAGCAAAATTCACTCACGATTTTCTCCAAAGACTTCTAACTTAGCAAAAAACCTCATGTAGGATATACTACTGAACATACACTTTGAGAGCACATGCAGTGTGCTAGTATAGTCATACATAGTCACTGCTCCACTAGATAAACTAGCATAGTTAAATGAGTGACCAGACAGCACCGAGAGAGAGAGAGAAAGAGAAAAGGAGAAAAAGAAAAAGTGGAAGAGAAAGGAGAAAAGAGGAAGAAAAAAAAAATAGACATCACCAGCATTGGAGGTGGTTTGGCTTTGAAAGAAGGAAAAAAAAAAAAAAAAAAAAAAAAGTCACAACAAGCAGCACAAACATCCACTTTCAATCCAAGACCAATTGATTCTTGCATCATTACTACAGTTATTTCAGCTTCTCTCTGCAATATTTTGGTCTTGTAAACATAAAACAAGTCACAGGAAATCTTTCACCCTGGAACTCTGATAAAACAGAAAATTAGGCAAAAAGAAAAAAAAACAAGTTTCACATTATTTGTATACTATACAGAAACTAGTTTTCAAAGAGCACATCCACCCGCAAAGACATTGCAATAAATATAAATCTACAACAAAAAAGATCTAACACTTACCAAAAGTGGAAGTATTGGTATTGGTGCCCAAAGTAAGAGACGGCTTATTTCCAAACAATCCAGTACCAGTACCAAAGGAAGGTGCACTTGTTGTTGTGGTTCCAAACCCTGTTGTTTTATTACCAAACATATTCTACAAGAATCAAAAGAGATTTATTTTTTTAAAAACAAAGTATATAATTTGCAATATACATTTTAACTAGCTTTGGGACTAAGTGCTTATCCATAAAATAGTATGTAATACCATTTAATAATGTTTTAAAACAAATGTATTACCAATAAAAACAAACACCACCAAAAATAAACACATTCAAAATTACCTTTTCAGGAAAGAGGATAACACCTTTCAGCAAATTTAAAAAGCACATTTCCTTTGGATTTAAAAAAAAAACACTTTTTATCAAACCCTTGTCTCTTAATACTATCCTGACCCCGCAATAAGGACAATGGAAAAATACATCATACCATTACCATATTTATTTATTTATTTTTAAATACAGGATGAAACTTATTCAAAAAAAGGAGTCAACACCTTCTCCTATCATATTTACATCTGACTGTAAGTGGTGAGGCGGCCTTCTGCTGTTATGCACCTAAAATCTGGAATAGCTTGCCAATAGGAATTCGTCAGGCTAATACAGTGGAACACTTTAAAACAATGCTGAAAACACATTACTTCAACATAGTTTTCTCATAGCTTCATCTTAGTTAAATCCTGATGCTCTGTATATTCAATTAATTATTATCATTATTCATGGTGGCTCCAAAATCCGTACTAACCCCTAGTTAGTCTTCTGTTCTTTTTCTTGTTTTCTGTGGTGGCGATCTGCACCACCACCATCTGATCAAAGCACCGTGATGTCCTTACATTGGTGGATTAAAGGCCAGAAGTCCACATGACCATCATCATCAAATTCTTCCATGAGAACCCTGAATATAATTAGGACTGACTGAGGTCATTTATGTTAGGTAGAATGCCTAGAGGGGGCTGGGTGGTCTCATGGCCTGGAACCCCTGCAGATTTGAATTAATTCTTTTTCTCCAGCCATCTGGAGTTTTATTTTTTTGTTTTTTCTGTCCTCCCTGGTCATCGGACCTTACTTTTATTTTATGTTAGTGTTCCCTGATTTTAATTATTTATTCTGTCTTTTTTCTTTCTTCATCATCATGTAAAGCACTTTGAGCTACATTGTTTATATGAAAATGTGCTATATAAATAAATGATGTTGTTGATTACTACCATATTGGCAAACTATTGGAAAAAAAAAACCCTGTCATCTTCGGCACAAACCAAGAAATAAACATTCACCATCAACCTAAAGCTATGTATTGGAATAAGCTGGGTAAGGAAAAAACCCTCAAAACTGCAATCCCAAAAGTAAAAACCATAAATGAATCATTTTCCAAAAGGAAAAAAAAAAAAATAGCCGCAATGTCTTCACATTCAAACTTGCAAATCACAATCCACTTTCTGCAAAGTCTAAAACATCTTTTTGGAGGGAGGGAAAGATCAAAACTCAGGATAAATATTCATTTTGACTATGTAAATTATATAAACACAGACCTGCCCAGCAGGGTTGCCAAATGAAGTGTTTGCAGCCCCAAAAAGTCCAGTTCCTGTTCCAAATGCAGTTGCAGTGCTGGTATTGGTTGAGCTTCCGAAAAGACCGCCAGACTGAGAAGCAGAAGTGTTTCCAAACAACCCCTTCAAAGAAATAAAGTATCCAATACCCATCAAAACATTTTTGTACAACAGCATTAACAGTCAGTCTGCATTTAACTAATTATATAGTTAAAATTAAGCAAGAAATTAAAATAATGTAGAATATGAACAAGCAAACAAAGATGGTCATAATTTTCAAATATTTTTCAATTTATTTCCCCAAAATAAAATTCAACATTTATATTTGACTCTACAGAGATAAAACAGAAAAAAATAATGTATAGAATTAAGGCATTGAGTAGTTAAAAGTGTTAGTGTCAGATATGATTGTTACTTGATACTTACTATTAAAGAAATAATTTTTAAAAGACTACTTGAGGAGAAGAAAATTATTACACACATACGCCCGATACTGCATTTTTTTTTGGATTTTTCACTTATGTTTACACAAGCACACACTATATATCACATGTCTAGCTACTGAGTACACTCGGTTGGGGGACTGATCTTTTAATGACCATGTTTTAAATATATTAACTAAACACTTTTCATACAAGCAAGTATGCCATATTCAGAAACTTACGATACTACTGGTGTTGGGTTGACCCAAAGTGTTTGTACTGCCAAATGAAAAGCCAGTACTTGGAGTTGTTGTAGCCTGACCAAAGGGTTTATTAAAGAGGCTTGTTCCTGGTTGTGATGGCTGTGAACCAAAGAGGCTACCGGTTCCAGATCCGAAGGCACCTCAAAGTTTAAAAAGGCAATTATTAGATGCAAGGCTAATTTAAAAAAAAAAAAAAAAAAAAAAAAAAAGATACACAAACAAGTTATGAAACAATTACAAAAAGTAATTTATAAAGAGATACTCACCAGTACCAAAACCAGTTTTGCTTGGTCCAAAAGAGAAGCCTGTATTTGCTGTAGATGATCCAAATAAACCTGTGGCTGTACTAGATGTAGCTGTCGGGGTTCCAAAGAGTACCCCAGTGCCTCCTGCAATTGGGTTTTGAGGGCCCTTTCTTTCTGCCTGGTAATCTTCCAAACGCAACTCCTTCAATTATATATTAAAAAAAAAAAAAAAAAAAAAAACCACCACACACTTGATAAACACACAAGATACAAGAAAGAAGCATCAACTTTTACCACTCAAGGTGGATGAAAGTTAGTATTTTTATATTTGTTTATCAAACAAACTGTTCTGAAGGAAACAAAAAACTCAGAACTTAGTGAACACATGATTTCCCACCTCCTACTCAATACTAATTCTCCAAAAAGGTTTATTCATTTTATAAGAGTAACAGCTATATCAACATACTGATTATTTGCACTGCACAAGAAAATGACAAAACAAAAACAGGATGTTGGGAGGAATGCAACGTTCCTTTAAAGAACTGGTTGTTATATTGCAAGACTAGAAAGAAAAAAAAGATAAGAATTCTGTGAACAGCATAGGCAGGGACTGTGCACTGACATCATTCAGACAATTTCTTCTAGAGCAAGCTTGTGAAGACTGTGATTCACTGTATGCTTTTTTCCTATTAACATATATTTTTGGTTACAATTAAATAACTTGCAGAAGCACACCAACAGCCATAATGAGAAACTACTAGCTTTAGATACAGTTTGACTGGACTCAAGGAATTATAATATATATATATATATATATATATATATATATATATAAAAAATAAAAATAAGAGTGGGAGAGAGAGAGAGAGAGAGAGAGAGAGAGAGAGCAGAAGCAGAGGACTGCACAGTTTGTCATGTATCTAGCATACAAAAGATGACATCTCAGAGCTCATAAGCACAGGGTTAGAGTAAAGACCAAGTTTATTGTTATTGTTCATTTCTGAAAAAAATTAATTAAGTATTGGACAGTAAATCTACATGACAAATTAAAAAAAAAAAAAGTTATATTGCACTTCTAGTCAGTGTGACTTTCTGATCACCTGCTTATGATTCTACTGTAACACAGAACACCACAAACCATTCAGGAGAATGGCTACCTACCCATAATTGCTATCCACTTGCATTTAAGAAAATTACAGTTAGAGTTTAAAACAACAACAGCCATCTTCCTGTCACAACATACATAATAAAAGGCAGGTCTATAGTATGCTTTTTGTCTTTGTAATTGGGTATTCCTTTAAGAAATGTTATATACAAATCAGTCATGGTTGAAGCAAACATGGCATTTCTTCAGCCACTCCAACATAATGTTATCCTAAGGACAAGTTATTTATCAGTTGACAGGTTAGCTAGGGTAGCAAAAAAGCAACTTTTTGTGGGGTTATGGGTTGTTATCATAGTTGAAAGGTTTAATTTTTAAAAGTTATTGTAGAGTAGGCGGGAGAAGTGTGGTTCTCTCTTTAACTGGTTTTATAGTATTTCATTACTTTTCCAGCATCAATAGTTTAATTATTTCAATTGTATGTACTTGACTATTCTTTCAGACTTACCTCCAATGATTTATTCTCATACTCTTTCATGGCTGTTATGCACTGATGTTTGGTATTAATGCTGGTAGTGACACCTGCTTTCACCATCGTGTCATTTCCATTAGGAGGCTTTAAAAAGAGCAGGGAAAAAAGGTACATGATACATTTTATTTACTTGCCCAAAAAGGTACATTTAACTTGCAAAATTACTTGTAAAGATGTTTTATGATATTTGAAACTAGTGGTTGCAAATTCCAGAACAGCAACATCAGTGTACTTTGTTCAATCCAAAAACCTACATTAAACTTAATAGTGGTTCCTGTCTGTGCAGCCCCAAAGCTTGTGGATCCAAAAAGAGATCCAGTAGTTCCACCAAATGGGTTGGAGCTGGTGCTTGTCGTACCAAATAGTCCCCCAGTGTTGGTGCTCGTTCCAAATGCTAAAAGACAAAAAAGAAAAAACAAGGCATAGAAAGCATTGTTAGTAGTTGGAATTTCAGTGTTGAAAATATGTAGGTCATACTAATTAATGAAACAAATAAATCATAAATAAGCAGCATATTGCATTTCCCATTATTTCACAATTTATTCTAAGAATTACCTTAACCATAATTGTGAGTGTGCATGAGAGTGGACAAATGTTTTCATATGGGTAAATAGCCTGGCTACGGAGTCAAGGCTATATAAAAGTTTGAGATATAGATATTTTGCAGGGAAACCATTGAAAAATGAATTACAGTAGCCTAGAAGTGAAGTAATAAAAGCAGTGTATAGGTGGGCAACATTTGGTAGTTGATAAAATGCAGCTTTAGTTAAAGAAGATGAATTTTTTCCAAAAAGAGTGTGGAATCAAAAATAACACTAAGACATATGTTTTGATATTTTTGACAGATTTTCTTAAAGAACGTAGTTTTTTTACCCAAGGTGACCTTGCAGAAATTGTTGATCATCAGTTAGAGTACTCAAGCAAAGAATCTTCTCCTATACTGCACGTTCAATTGCAGATAAACTTAATAACCTAAAGGTTTGGGTGAAGCATGAACACATACACACATACTATATATATATTTTATTTTTTTAACTGCAATTTTAAAAATTAGATGTGGGGATTCAAGTTTGAGTATTCATCAAATTTAATGAAATTTTCTCTGGTTTTATTATTGTTTGAGGGAGCTTACGCTTTACCTCAGGAGAGAGAAAGAGAGAAAAAACACCCATATGCAACATGCATATTACTATGTTACAGTCTATTTTTAAAAAAAAAATTACCAACTACACAATACAACTGCTGCAGGAGGCAAAATGTCAGTCAAATGCATAATTGTTGTTTTCTTTCGAATGTTATAATATGACCTAGAAATAGTTAAATGTACATTCAAGAACAACATGATGTACCTAAGACACAAATTGGACCAATCGTGCTATTTCATAATAAATTTACTGAAATAAGCTATCAAATACATTTAACTCAGTTTGAAAAGTTGAATGTTAACTACATAACAAATCACAAACTTAAAGCCCAATAGATGTTTCAGATCTTTGGTTCATACGATATTTTCCTAATAAAACAGAATCTGATAAACAAAAAGATCCTGTTCTTCATTTACAATATTAACTTTAGTGTTGCTTTTAAAGACAACTGCTTAGAATGCGCAAGACTACCGGAACTACCATCTTAAGCCTGGTTTATACTTGACATGTACGTACTGTTTGCGAGTAAAACATAGCAAAAATGACAGATGTGACAACATGCACTGGATTTTTGCTGCACAATGCACACAGAATGTTTTTTCTAACTACATGGCAGTGAGGAGGCAGCACAATGTACCCTATATAAAGAGTGAATTTCAAGAAGCTGCCGGTTATGTAGGTGCCAGAATGATGAACAAAGGGCTGAATGTGACACAGCAGGTTACCACAGTGTAAGAAATATGCAAAAATACTTGATGTGCACCATTTTATGCATTTAACCCAGTCAGAAGAGTATACTCGCCCTCCCTTCAATGTTTTAGGTTAATTGGTATGCAAGAAATTGTACAGCCAAGTCTATAAACAAAGCAAAAGAAACAAGTGAGTTCATTGTAGGACAGGAAGAGTAAGAATGCCAAAAGTTAAATTGTATCCTCTTGTCATTTTATACTTAATAAAACAGCGCAAAAAAAAAAAAAAAAAAAAAAAAAAAAAAAAAGGGGGGGGAAAAAAAAAAAAAACGGGAGAATAAAAAACCCAGAAGGGGGGCAAACCAGAAATA
>JANRMT010062834.1:26179551-26235434 GCA_026402145.1 Polypterus bichir lapradei | reverse complement strand
AAAAAAAAAAAAAAAAATTTTTTTTTTTTTTTTTTCTTTTATTTTATTTACAAAAAATTATATTTTTTTTTTTTTTTTTTTTTTTTTTAAAAAAAAAACCAAAAAAAAAAAAAAAAAAAAAAAAAAAAAAAAAGGGGGAGGAGAAAAAAAAAACCCAAGGGAAGAATACTAGCAGTACTCGGGCAACACTTACTTAAATATTAGAGCTATGACATTTCCGAACATCTGAACTGCATTTTTTTCCCCCCCTTTATTTCTTCATTCTATTACGGAGGGCTGGGTGCAAACGTCCTCCTCAGGACAGTAATCCAAAAATCAAAAGGGACAGAATTAGATGTAAAGCAATACTTTTAAAGCACAGGAGAAGTGTTTAGACAAACTGCTCAGAATTTAATTGTAGATCAAAGTGCACAGCAGTGAGATGGTGTTTCAAACATTCTTATGAAGAGGTCTGCAAGTTTTTGCTAATGAAGGTAAAAGTAACAATTCAAAATAATTTAAGGCTGTATGTATGTGGAAGTGAAGCACAACAACAGTTATAGTAGAATACTGCAGCCTATTATAAAATGCATATGGAGCAACAGGATGCCACAATTACTGCTGGTAAAGCAACTGCTCTTTGACAATCGAATATCAGCTTTTTGCTGATAAAAAAATAAAATACTGTAAATAATAATAAATTGCATTCAAATAGTGAAGTTCGATTTGACATCCCTAGTGTGTGCACATATACAGTGGTGTTTGAAAGTTAGCGAACCCTTCAGAATTTTTTATATTCCTGCATAAATATGACTTGAAACATCAGATTTTCACACAAGTCCTAAAAGAAGATACCAAGAACCCAGGTAAACAAAAATATTACACTTGGTCAATTATTTATTGAGGAAAATCACTCAGTATTCCATATCTGCGAGAGGCATAATTATGTAAAACCCTTGTGCGACCTTTTTTGCAGCAATAACTGCAACTAAACTCTTCTTGGTAGGTCTTGAACAGTCCCGCGTTTTGGCTTGGAGGAATATTTAGCCCATTCCTCCATAAGGAATTGCCTCAACTCAGGGATATTGCTGGGTTTTCTCAACACACACACACACTGCTGTGCTGGACCTTTTCCCAGCTGGAATGCTGTAATGGAAGGACAACATGCAAGATGGCATAACCCGGCCAAGATGGGACTGACACAATACCTCATACAATGGGATAAATCAATGGATAATGTAGTGGAGTTGGTACATTATGGGCATGGACTCAGTAAGGACATCTTAGAGGGACACATGGGAGTCATAGTCATAATGCACAAACTAGTTAGGTCCTTGGGTGCAGGAGGGAGAGAGACTCCCTGTTTCAGGAGGCTTCAGTTGTGCTATGCCTGCAAGTACTTCCAGGTCAAACATAAAAGCAACACATCCAGCCTCCTCTAGCTCAGTCAGAGTTGGAGAAAAAGAGAGTGTGTATTGGAAGATTGTGGAATTGGCCTGTGAAAGAGATAATTTTGTGAAATAAAAACCTTTATTTTGTACCTGGGAATATTTAGTGTGGTGTGTCTGGGGACTTGGGGCTCAGTAACACCCCGTATCTTTTACAATTTTTTTTATATAAAACAAACAAATAAATAAAAGGATTATCAAATTTGTGGCTAATACAATTTTAAGTAAAGTGTTACGCACAAACAAAACGGAGGAGATGATCTGAATACACAAAGGGAGGACTGAACATTAAAATTATATCTTTTGAGAAGGATTTAGGAAATACAGTGGACTTGTCCTTATCAGCATCCAGACAGTGTTCCAACGCCTTAAGACTACTAGCAGAATGTTATATAACCTAACATGATGAATAGAGTACAAGTCAAAGGTGGTTATGTTCAAGATTTTTAACACACCGGTGAGACCTTGAGACCTCATGTTGAGTACGATGTACAGTGTTGGTCTCCACGAAAAAAAAAAAAAAAAAAAAAAAGTCCAGAGAAAAGCAACCTTTTCAGTTTAAGGAAATGGAGATTAAGAGGGGATATGATGGAGGAGATTAAAATTATGAAGGGAATGTGTACAGAGGATCAAGATTGTTACCTGAAAAGGAGTTAAAACAAGAACATGAAGACACAGTTGGGAACCATTTAACAGTACATTTGTCATTAGGAAGGTTTTCTTTACACAGAGAACAATAGACCCATGGATAAGTTACCATGTAGTGTAGTAGACAGTAGGACTTTTGGGACCTTCAAAATGAGATGTTATTTTGCAGGAATTAAGTGGATGTGACTGGTGATCTTTGTTGGGCAATATGACCTGTTCTTGTCTTGTTGAAAAGGTGAGAAGCACAGAAACAGACTGTTAACTATACTAGTTGGCCAACATTTTAAAACAAATGCTATGCTATTGCTGTGTGTTTTTTCCATTTCCTGAAATGTACACTGATACAGCAATTAATTCTTTTCAACTGACAGGGCTTACTACTGCCAAGAAAATGACCTAAAATATTCAACAGCATGTTGATCATGTGTGAAGTACCATGTGTTCCAACAATGTATGTGTCACAAATTTTCAAGTGTTCAGATGCAAAAAATGGACATTAACCTTTTGAAATCAGAGGGCTATACTCCACTACAAACATCTCCGCTAATGCAGTCATGGAGAGTATTCTCATAAACAAAAAAACACTGTAAATAAAAATGAAATGCTCACCATTAATGGATATGTACGCTGGTCTCTTAACTGAAGGTATACTGAAGGTTATGAAAATCCTTCAAAATAATGTTTTTCACATAATTTGGCACTGTTGAACATTGTTCACTTTGACACCATTGAGTTCGAATGTCCAAGTCATGTCAAGTTGGGGAGCATGCACTGGTACAGTGCGTTGCCACACCTACTACATGGCAAAACAACTCAGGATCCTGGTTTGACCAGTCTCACCCTCCGGAAATGACCCATTATCTGCCACAGTCAGGTCGGGGGTGGCCCCTTGGCCTGGTCCAGCCACTCGGTTCCCCAACAATGAGGTAATGTGCCTCATTCTGGACTCCATGAGCAACCACTCATTCGACACAAAGTCGAACCAAAAGGTATCCAAGGATTTTCTGGAGAGACACAGTACCAAAGGACTCCAGTCTTTGTCTCAGTCCCTGGATAGGGTCCATGTCCTGCAACCATATAGCAAGACAAGCACCACCAGGACTCTAAAGACTTGGACCTTCGTCCTTTTGCATAGAAATTTGGGAGCGCCACACACCCCTTTCCAGCGACCTCATGACCGCCCATGCTCTCCCAACCCGCCTACTGACTTCATAGGAAGAGTCACCAGAGACATGAATGTCACCGTCAAGTTAAGTAAGCCACTCATCAAGGTCAATACTCTCTCCTCAAATAGACACACTGCTGATGGCTAAGCCTAAGAGATCATTAAAGGCCTGGATCTTGGTTTTTATCCAGGACACTTGCAAGCCCAGACATTTGGACTCCTCACTCAGTCTCTAGAGTGCCACGATCTGAGCCTCCATTCACTCTGCAAAGATCACAGCATCGTCAGCAAAGTCAAGACCCGTGAATCTTTCTTCACCAACAGGTGCTCCACAGCCGCTGGACCCCACGACCTTGCCTAACACCCAGTCCATACAAGCATTGAACAGAGTAGGAGCAAGAACACACCCCCGACGAACCCCAGAATCAACTGGGAAAAACCAGAGGTCCTGCCTCCACTCTGAAAAGCACTCACAGTACCAGTGTACAGGCTGGCCATGATATCCAGCACCTCGAGGGGATCCCGCAAACCCTCAGGATGTCCCACAGGGCAGCTCAATCAACCGAGTTGAACGATTTGCGAAAATCGTCAAAGGCTGTAAAGAAACTGACGATATTTGCGTTTGCACTCCATGAGAACCATCAGTGCCAGGATGCAGTCGATGGTAGACTTCTTAGGCATAAAACCAGACTGTTCCGGTCGCTGGTAGGTGAGCAAGTGATCACAGATCTTATTGAGGACGACCCTAGCAAGGACCTTACCCAGCACCGAGAGCAGCGTTATCCCCCTGTAGTTGCTGCAATCCAGGCGATCACCCTTCTCTTTCCAGATAGGGACGACAATTCCCATTTTCCAGTCTGTTGGGATGATGCCAGTCTCCCAAACAAAAGCAAAGATTGCTTGCAATTTCAGGAGGACAGCCTTACCACCAGCCTGTAGAAGTTCACCCCGGATACCAAAGATCTCTGCAGCCTTTCCCTCCCCTCAGATGGTTCACCACCTGTGAAATCTTAGTGAAATTGAATGTTCACTATTTAAATTTTTCCAGAAAAGTAAGAGATTAAATTCTACTTACTCCATGAAGTCTGTAGTGGTAGCCATGAAAAAATTTTAAAAGAAAAATCATTTGGGGGTTCCTTTAAATATATTGTTCCATTAATATTATTAGTAAGCAACAATTAATATCCTATTAAAAAGAGTGAGCCAGAGCTAGTGTAGTAAGACTTTTTATAAATAGTTTTGAAAGATGCAAAATATCATTTACTTGTTATCAGAAAAATCCCAGAAAATATCAAGATACCATTTATTTTTGTTAATAACGCACACGCTACTCTGGATATTAAATGTGACAAACAAACATGATTCACACCAATCATGGAAAGATGTGGATAACCTTTTTCATAAAACGCTTCCCAATAGTGAGATCATAGAAAGTCATACAGTATGTGTGGACACTCTTCCGAAGGTATACCTCATTTGTAACAATTTACTTCCCAAAATACGCCCAATTTTTTATGCTCATTCACTTGCGTAATATGTATAGGGTCACTAGCACCCTAACACAGTAACATTTCTATATTTTACATGAGCTTTAATGTGTTGCATGTGTAAATAGCACTCAATGACATGCTTTTCTTCTACAATTTCTTTGTAACATTAGTGTGCACGTACCAAAATACTGGCACAAGCAGGCTCTGTGTACATGGTATATATATTTTCTGAACAGCCCTGCTCAGAACTGCATAAATAGAGCATAATTGGGCTATTACTCTTGGTAAACAAAGTGAGCTTCAAAGTCAGTTTTTCTTAGCGATCTGCAATTAAAAACAGGCCACGTGTTTGAGTTTACAGTTTCTTATAAGATTCAGGTACTTTTGCTGTAGATATTCAGAACCGGAGTATAAAGTCGTCCTAGATTCTTGTGCTCTATGGTAATGGAAAAGTCATATTAAAAAAAAAAAAAAAAAAAAAAAAAAGGTCCTGGAATTTGAAATGTACTGACATGTACAGACCTGGGGCTGAGCTACCAGAAAGTGTACCTGGACTACCAAGTTTACAGAGTTAATAGCACACCAGACTACCACATGCATTTACAATTTGTTCTCCACTGCACATACTTTAAAGATACACTAACCACTGCTAAAACACAGTACTTTGGATGCATGAATATGATTCTATAAGGCCTTAAGAGCCCAATTTTCAAAATTAAAAGATTGACATTGAATTGTATTGAGAGCTAAACTCACTTCCAAAGCTCCCTGGCTTGCTCTGGCTGAAGGCATTATTTGGCTGTGAAAATAAGCTTCCCCCAGTATTGGTGCTTCCAAAAAGGCTGTTTGAAGAGCCACTGGCTGTTCCAAAACCAAATCCAGTGCTGGTGGAGGTTGCAGGTTGGCTAAAGGTACTTGATCCAAAGAGTCCCCCTGTAAACCACATAGAAAAAGCAATGCAAGATACTTGAATGTCATTGGCATCAATATTCAACAGATGAGTACATCTCATAAGAACACCTCACAAGTACTACTTTAATTAGTGTGTAATATTTTAAAGAACTGAAAATGCTCAAATCACTAAGGGTGTTTAAAAGCACATAAAAAAATCAAGAAATTAAAACACAGTAACTCAATTCCTTTACTTAAAAAAAAAAAAATTCACAAGGAAATGTATGCTATTCATTTACTTCATTCATTAAAGTTATTAATGCAAATAGACCTGGTTTGTTTTGTGTATTTCCAAAGAGTCCTCCCGTGTTGTTACTTGATCCAAATGATGATGTTCCAAATGCACCAGGAGAGCCAAACGCAGAACCTTGGATGCAAAAGTAAAAATTTAAAAAGATCAGATATATTTTTTCTTCACATCAAGTAGTAATATATTATATATATATATACACACACACACACTAAAAATAAATATAAAAACACACACACACACACACACACACGACTGGGAGCCTGATTGAACCAGGCTACAAATTCTACATTTGTGAAATCCATACTTTCTCTGCAAAGAATTATTTGTTTGTGGTTTTTTTTTTTGAAAAGAAAAAAAAAAAAAGTCCTTGAAATGATTGTTATCATGGCACTGATTTGTGCTAAATAGAACTTTTCAGCCAATGTAATGAAGAGCTTCCTGTTTAAATGGGGCTGCGAGATGTGAACTCAGCTCTTCAGCGCACCTCTTTTGATTTTTTCCAACAAACAAATTTTCAAAACAAACTATTTTACGACTCTAATCAGAGTCGGAGTAATAACTATGTTGGCATGGTCATTTTAGATTGGAGATCGACTAAAATTTAAACAATGACCGTTGTTAATACCCAGCCATCATTAATCAGTTTGCCAATAGAGGTCAGAAGGACGGACGGATGCCAAAACTGAACTGCCCAAAGATAGATTGGCATACCAAGCAAATGGCGATACATTCTAAAATTACTTATGGTTCCAGAGCTTTCGAAGGGTTTAAGTCAGTCGACAATGTTAGCCCCAGAAAGTACGCCCCACCAAACCAACATTGCAAAAACCAACCAAACTTACTGTTATCTGCTCGAACCAACACTGACTTACTATACTCAGCTGTCCAGCGGCATCACTGTAGCATTCGAACATTCTTATCCAATCATGCAATACTGCATCCGCATTTGCCACGTTATGTTCCAACTACAGAGGCAGAGTCCCATTACATGGTTCTAACTTGTATTGACGCGAACACCATACATACAGTTAGTATATAAACAAAAAGGCAAAGCCCTCACTGACTCACTACTAATTCTCCAACTTCCCGTGCAGGTAGAAGGCTGAAATTTGGCAAGCTCATTCTTTACAGCTTACTTACAAAACTTAAGCAGGTTTCATCTTGAAATTTTACGCATAACGGTCGACAATGTCCGCCATATTAAACTTTCTGATTTATGGCCCCATCTTCACAAAATTTGGTAGGCGGCTTCCATGCGTTAACCGAAACCGATGTACGCGCTTATTTCGGTGGTATGATACCAATGTCGGCTGCCATATTGAACTTTCCAACGGTCTTTGTTACCTATGGGACCATCTTCAAGAAATTTGGTACGCGGGTTCCCAACGCTAACTAAATCCTACTTACGTACATATATACGTCCATAGCCTGCAGCTCAGTTGCCGTGTGAGGCGACGTTGGGTCCCCCATCCCCACGCCTCCCACATTGTTGGCTGCCTGCCTATATAAGGCCGTCCGTCGCTCTGGTCTCTTCATTCCCTTCCTTGCTTCGCCACAGTATTCACGTCTCCCTGCTGATAACTGCAGCCTTTTTATTTAATCCATGGCTTCTCCGCCACTTTATTGTTCATTTATTACGATTATAGTTATTGTATAGGTATTTTAGACTTAGTTTAGATTGTTCAGGTACCAATTTCCTTTATTGTTCCAACTGTACCCCCATTAACATGTCTATCGAGGTGATCACCATCTATCAAAGAACTGTCACTCACCGAGTGGTTTCCATGCCCGGAGAGCACTATAAGAGTGAAATGCTTAAGCCCTTTCGCCTATGGTCCTGCATGCGAGTTGATGGCTGCCGCTGAATTGTTCGGTTGTCACTTTCAAGTGTACCAAATGGCCAAATATTTTACACCTTTGGACAACCGCCAATGCCTCTTAAACATCTTAGATTCACAGGTGACGATTTGAGTAATGGACACTTTGATGTTTATGAATGTTTAAACTCTCAAAAGTTGGATGCGAAGTTATCGATGAAACCGGTTGTATGCTTACAACGCTTGACAGATGCCGAATGGCACTTCAACACAAGTCCTGCAAATACTAACGTAATTAAAACAAACCATGAAATTCAAACCGATTATGACAGCAGCAATCCAAGCTGTGAGATTTGAGGCAAGATTGCTTTTCACATGGTCAACTGTACGTTGCATGCTCAAGAGTAAGCTCAGCGCACAGCTTGGTCATATTACAACCAGAGGGCAGAACTGACAATGTGGTATACAAAGAGATCCTTAAATAATTATTGGTATATTTTCCCTCAGTTTAAAAAGGTTTACTTTTCTTCTTAATAAAAATTTTAAGACAGTACTTCACTGCTGCGAAGCATGGGTATTTTGCTGATGAAAAGAGAGAGAGAGAAATTTGTGAAATTAAGCTTTTCTCTCTCAAAACATTTTAAAACACCTTCAAATTGCTCATACAAGCAATTAATGGCTAAAAAGAGGCCTCAGTCTTGTTTGCTCAATAATGAAGGTTGCTTTGAGTCTTTCATATTTCACCCCAATATTAACTTTCCAAATATGTACAGACACATGAAAACCCTCTCCCCCATGGCGCAGCACTTTGTCAATTTATAGCAAAAATAAACCATTTTATTCCTTTAGAACACCTACAGGTGCATTTCAATAAATTAATATCATCTAAAAAGTTTACTTCAGTAATTCAATTGAAAAAGTGAAACTCATATAGATTCATTACACACAGAGTGATACATTTCAAGTGTGTATTTCTTTTCATTTGCTGATTATGGCTTATAGCTAACTAGCTGAAATACCCAGCATTGCCCGGGAGGAAAAGAAAAAAAAAAAAAAACACACCAACTTTTAAAATAAAAATAAATTAAAACAATAAAGACTCACTAAATGTCCTTGTCTTGTGGTCTTGTATGTAGGTTATCATCCAATGGATGCTCTGAACCGGTCAACTCTAAAAGCAACAGGGGCACGGTGCTGCTTAAACAAAGAATGCTGGCAGTCGCCTGCTATATACTAACTGATCCTAGAAAGTATTGAAATCATCAGAACTACTCTGGGCATCTCTCTGCTATGAGGATTCGTGTTGCCGACACGATTGCATCGTTTGTGCATTAGCAGCTAAGAGACTGTCTTTCTTCATAGGTTTCCTTTTGTTGGTGTGCTGGCCTCACTTAAGTATCCTCAGAGCTGGAGCCCTCACCCCACTCTACGTCTCACTTCTGGGCTAGACAGACAGACAGACATGCACGCATTGACTCCAATTTCAAAAGCAACAGGGGTGTGGCGGTGCTCAAACAAAGAATGCTGGCAGTCACCTCCAGTTCGTGCTATGGTGGTCGTTGAGTGTCAACTGAAGGATACCATGCATACAAGACCATAAGATCACCCCCCTTGCCCTACCCAGAAGGGTGTGGGTTAGGGCTGATTTCACCCTACAGTATTTTTAGTTGACCATTGAGAAAACATGTGTACCAAGTTTCATGAAAATCGCTCCAGCCGACATACATACAATATGAAAACTTAAATTCAATACCTCAGAAAATTACAATAATGTTCAATATTGTAGACTCATGGTGTTACACTCCACTCAGTTAATTAACCCAAAACACCTGCAAAGGTGTCCTGAGCCTTTAAATGGTCTCGCAGTCTGGTTCAGTAGACCACGCAATCATGGAGGAAGGACTACGGACTTGACAGTTGTCCAGAACACAGTAATTGACACCCTCAAGAAGGGTAAGCCACAAAAGGTCATTGCTGAAGAACCTGGCTGTTCACAGAGTGCTGTATCCAAGCATATTAACGGAAAGTTGAGTGGAAGGAAAAAATGTAGCAGAAGAAGGTGCACAAGCAACAAGGATAACCGCAGCCTTGAGAGGATTGTGAAGCATAGCCCGTTCAAGAATTTGGGGGAGATTCACAAGGAGTGGACTGCGGCTAAAGTCAGTGCTTCAAGAGCCAGGACACACAGATGTATAAGGGACATGGGCTACAACTGTCGCATTCCTTTTGTGAAGCCACTCCTGAACCAGAGAAAGTCAGAAGCGTCTTACCTAGGAGAAAGGGGACAGGACTGTTACTCAGTGGTCCAAATTCCTCTTTGAGGATGAAAGTAAATTTTGGATTTCATTTGGAAATCAAGGTCCCAGAGTCTGAAGGAAAAGTGGAGAGGCACAGAATCCAAGTTCCCCGAGGTCCAGTGTGAAGTTTCCACAGTGAGAGATGATTTGGGGAGCCATGTTACCTGCTGGTGTTGGTCCACTGTGTTTTATCAAAATCCAAAGTCAGCGCAGCCGTCTACCAGGAAATTTTAGAGCACTTCATGCTTCCTTCTGCTGACAAGCTTTATAGAGATGATTATTTCATTTTCCAGCAGGACATGGCACCTGCCCACACTGCCAAAAGTACCAATACCTGGTTTAATAATCACGGTATCACGGTGCTTGAATGGCCAAGAAACTCAACTGACCTAAACCCCATAGAGAATCTATGGGGTATGGTCAAGAGGAAGAGGACAGATACCAGACCAAACAATGCAGACAAGCTGAAGGCCGCTATCAAAGCATCCGGAGCTTCCATAACATCTCAGCAGTGCCTCAAGCTGATCTCATCCATGCCATGCTGCATGGATGCAGTAATTCATGCAAAAATAGCCCCAAAGTATTGAGTGCATACATGGACATACTTTTCAGTAGGCCAAAATTTCTGTATTAACATTTTATTTATTTTTAAATGGTCTTACGTAATATTCTAATATTCCGAGATACTGAATTGAGCTTTCATTACCTATAAGCCATAAATCAACAAAATGAAAAGAAATAACGCTTGAAATATATCACTCTGTGTAATGAATCTATAGAATACAGGAGTTTCACTTTTTGAACTGAATTACTGAAACAAATTAACTTTGATGATATTCTAATTTATTGAGATGCACCTGTACTGTTCTGTATTCAGACTGTCAATTTCACTGCAAGGAGTTGCTGCATAAAATGCCTGCATCTGCCATGTCTTCTTTTGGCTGCTCCCGTTAGGTGTTGCCACAGCGGATCATCTTCTTCCATATCTTTCTGTCCACTGCATCTTATTGTTACACCCATCACCTGCATGTCTTCTCTTACCACATCCATAAACCTCCTCTTAGGCCTTCCTCTTTTCCTCTTGCCTGGCAGCACTATCCTTAGCATCCTTCTCCCAATATACCCAGCATCTCTCCTCTGCGTTGGTTTGGACATGTGCAATCTTGCCTCTGATTTTGTCTCCCAACCGTCTAACTTAAGCTGACCCTCTAATGTCAGTCATTTTCCAACCCGCTATATTCTAACACAGAGTCACGGGGGTCTGCTGGTGCCAATCCCACCCAGCACAGGGCGTAAGGCAGGAACAAACCTAGGCAGGGCGCCAGCCCACTGCAGGGCGCACACACAGTAGGGACAATTTAGGATCACCAATGCACCTAACCTGCACGTCTTTGGACTGTGGGAGGAAACTGGAACACACAGACAGAACATGAACCTCTAATGTACCAATTTCTAATCCTATCCATCCTCGTCACACCCAATATAAATTTTAGCATCTTTAACTCTGCTACCTCTAACTCCGTCTCCTGCTTTCTGGTCAGTGCCACCGTCTCCAACCCATATAACATAGCTGGTCTCACGATCATCCTGTAGACCTTCCCTTTCACTCAATCAATTTTGCTGATATCCATCTCTCACAAATCATTCCTGACACTATTCTCCACCCATTCCACCCTGCCTGCACTCTCTTTTTCACCTCTCTTCCACAATCCCCATTACGCTGTACTGTTGATCCCAAGTATTTAAACTCATCCACCTTCGCCACCTCTACTCCTTGCATCCTCACCATTCCACTGACCTCCCTCTAATTAACACACATGTATTCGGTCTTGTTCCTACCGACCTTCATTCCTCTCTAGAGCATATCTCCACCTCTCCAGGGTCACCTCAATCTGCTCCCTACAGATCAATGTCATCAGCAAACATCATAGTCCACTGGGACTCCCGTCTAATCTCGTCCGTCAACCTGTCCATCACCACTGCAAATAAGAAAGGCCTCAGAGCCAATCCCTGATGTAATCCCACCTACATCTTGAATGAAGAAGTGTGTCTTCTGCTGACAAGCGAAGTCTAAAAATATTATTCACGACCTGATTAACTTTGAGGCTGTTCTTGCAGAGAACTTAGAAGTACAGGTTCTTTCCATTTGCCTGTTGGCTTTAAACACCGAGGGAAACATAGTTTGGGAGGGTGAAAAGTAGCCGATCTGAGAGCATTATTCATTTCTCCTTGCTGCTGATTGACTGCTGCCCTGCGACGCGTCTCCAGTGGCGTGTCCTCGCATTCTTCATTTTGTTATTGTATTCATTTTGTTATTCTTAAAAACGCACAAGATGTCGCCGAAACGCCCTGCACCTTCTAAGGCTTCTGGCATGGAGCCTAAGCACCAGAAGTAGTTTAAAACACTCCAGGAGAAGGCTGAACTACTGGATTTGCGCCGGGAACTAAAAAGTTATGCTGCAGCAGCACGCCACTATGGCATTAATGAAAGCACCATAACGCTACATAAAGAAAAACAAAGCAGCGATCTGGAGTACCATATCTGTAAGCTTATGCGATAGTGCCAAAAAGGTAATGACTAAGGAATAATATCGTCAGGATGGAATCTGCCTTGGCATTGTGGATCACCGACTGCAGGAAGAACATCCCCCCCTTGGACAGTAACATCATCCGAGAGAAAGCACGGAAATTGTACCAGCAGTTCACTACAGGAGACAATGTAGCAACTTCCCATCACAATGTTCCTGAAACCTATAAAGAAAAGCCAGCACGAAACCCCATCAGAAGACCAGTCCAAAGATAAGACTCCTCCTGAAGAAGAGGTGCCACCCGAGGAGTTTAAAATCCTCTGCATTGTACTGCACAGCTACTTCATCATCCTCATCAATATCATTCATCACTGGTGAGTACCTGTACATTTTACTGTATTTTAATTATTATGTATTTACTCTACTTATAACAAAGAAAACCGCGAATACCAAAGAAAATGCGCTTGCATGAATTACAGTACGTATAGTGGTAACATTGGTATTTTACATTCTAGCACCGCAGGAGACATAGTACAGTACTGTACAGTATAGGGGTTTACCTTTACATTGTTCTTAGGTAATGTATTAAGGTGATTTTTTAGGTAATGTATTAATGTATTAAGCTGAGTCTGCAACAAAATTAAAGTGCTTTGGGGCCGTGCTGTATTTAGGGTTCAAAATATAAACACAGACATTTAAAAGGCATTTTTTTTAAACCACATCCAAAAGCCACGGTTTTTCACAATTCGTGGGTGCTCTATGAACGCAACCCCTTTGAATTTTGGAGGTGTACTGTGCCACAAGAAAAATATTTTCAATGCTACCAAGAGCTTGCCAAGAGTTAAAAAGGTGTATATCATTGTTTTGGTGACACATGAAGCTCTTTATACAGTACCTCCTCTAGAAACACAAGTTGTGAAGCCGTGTATACAGAAAGATGACTCATACGCAGTTTTGAGTGAACACTGCCGAGTTCATAACACAGAGTTCCCTGAACTGACAAAAATGTTTGCGATATTCACCAAATTACATTTAGGTCAATGGGGAAGGAGTAACTGGACTCAATTTGACTGGATTAAAATAAGGGCAGCCATCTTTAAAGTATCCCTGAGGGTAGGGAAGTGTCTGCTAACTATACTGGACCGTTTATTATGGCCAAAGAGGGGACCCGAGCTGTGCTGCAGCAATGTCAACCATTGCACTACCATGCCCCTCTGATATAAAAGAACGAACAAACGAACAAATAGTCAGAGGCGCACAATTAAAGATTGTCAAAAAGCAGAAATACCAAAATTGTAGGCAAAAGTCAGAAAAAATATGCAGGTCTTTTAAAGGCAGAAAAAACAAAGGGGCATGTCATGATTGAAGTCACTGACTTCTTCCATTTTATGAAGTCACGCTGAAGGCTCTCCAAACGGTCTGTGCGGATGCTATGGGTCTAAAAAACAAAGAAATGTCACGCTTGGACTACAAAATGTTCAAAACCGTTTTAGTGAGCACCTATGGGCCAAGGGTATATTATTGTGGCCAAAAAGGTAACCCGAGCTGTGCCAACGAACTGCACCTTCGTGAGATCAAAGAAAGAATGCAGTCAGAGATATTTCACCAAAACAAGTTGTAAATGCCGAAATTGTTGAAAGGCAGACAATTCAAAGTGGTGTGTCACGATTGAAACCATTGGCTCGTGCACAACATTAATAATCAAATAACAAATCTTAATGCACGTAAAAGATCTAGGCAGTGCGGCATAAACACCAATAATTTAATTGAAATTACTACTTCAGATCAACAATGCATTAAAACTATAAAAACGGATTGTAGATTACATAAAAAAATACACACAGAGCGGCGTTAACAAAAATAACTTAAATTTTTGTTCCAAATACCAATAACACGCATAAAATTCAGCTCTGCCCTTCAGAAACATTAAATATGGCACTATTAAATGTTAAGAGCTTTAACTAACAAGACATTTTTTATAAATGATCTTGTTAGTGATAGAAAGATTGATTTTATCGCACTAAGTGAAACATGGCTTAGCTCAGACGGCGCGGCAGTTTTAATCGAATCTGCACCTCCAGATTACAGTTTTACTCGTGCAGACCGCCAGGGAAAAAAGGGGGGGCAGCTTGGCAAACATTTACTCGAGCCGATTAAAATGTAAAGATGTTAGTTTTGGTAAATTTAAGTCCTTTGAGTATCTCGACATTGTTATTCATGGAGATTCTCACGTTCTAGTATTATCCGTGTATAGACCTCCTAAATATAACGCGTCTTTCCTTGAGGAATTCTCCGACTTAATGTCAATTTTAATTACAAACTATGACACACTCTTAATAGTCGGCGACTTTAACTTTCATATCGACAATCAGTGTGACCAAAAAGTAAAAGAATTCATGAACCTCCTGGACTCTTGATTTGAAACAGCTCGTTAATCAGCCTACACATAAAGCAGGTCATACATTAGACTTAGTGATTGCTAAAGGACTTAAAGTTGATTTAAAGCAGGTCATTGATATTGGTCTATCAGACCATTTCCTTCTACTATTTAATATAGAAATAAAGATAGAAAAAACACTCATGAGAAGCATTTTGTTAAAAAAAACTCTTCTTTGACTCATCAGCAGCTTTAAAACTTACAAACATTCTAAGCAATCAGTTCGTTTATAATGCCAACTATAATAGCGAGGATAGTGTAAATAGTAAAGTGGAAAACTTTAATTCTAAAGTAAGAGCTGCTGTTGACATAGTTGCACCTGAAAAGACAGTTAAAAAATCTTCTAGTATTGTTATTCCATGGAAGACAGAAAGAGTGTCTGATTTAAGAAGAACATGTCATAGAGCTGAGCGTAAATGGAGGAAAACTAAACTATCCATTATGAGATATTGAAGGCTAAAATAACGGAATACAATAACACAGTCCGCCTTGAGGTGCTGCTATTTCTCTAATATTATAAACAACAATGCTAGTAATCCAAGAGTCTTATTTTCTACAATTGATCATCTGTTAAACCCAGGTAACACAAAGGATTGCCCCCAGAATACTTCCAGTGAAACCTGTGAGAACATTGCTGTATTTTTCAATCAAAAAATTATTAGAGATAACATAGTATATCTCCCCAACACTGCAGAACCTCCAAAGCCCCGGTACTCCATTATAAACAAATTAAATGCCTTCACCAGGATAGATTTACCTGAATTACATAGTATAATCTCTCAACTAAAACCCTCCACCTGTGTCCTTGACCCATTACCAACG
This sequence comes from Polypterus bichir lapradei, assembly GCA_026402145.1. Classification (NCBI taxonomy): domain Eukaryota; kingdom Metazoa; phylum Chordata; class Cladistia; order Polypteriformes; family Polypteridae; genus Polypterus; species Polypterus bichir. The sequence goes on along the minus strand of JANRMT010062834.1, from coordinate 26,219,599 downwards.
AGGTTTTTCAAAGAAATATCAGGCGTGCTAATTGACAATATTCTGGACATAGTTAATTTGTCATTAGATACAGGGGTCTTTCCAGACTATCTTAAGACTGCTGTAGTTAAACCCCTGCTCAAGAAAAATAATCTTGACCCCTCTGCCTTTGAAAATTTTAGACCCATCTCTAACCTGCCCTTCTTAAGTAAAATTCTAGAGAAGGCAGTCATTTTGCAATTAAATGACCACCTCAATAAACATGCTATTCTTGATAAATTTCAGTCAGGCTTCAGAACAAATCACAGCACAGAAACTGCACTCGTTAAAGTAGTAAATGACTTGCGGGTAAATGCAGACAGAGGCCATTTATCTGTTCTCATCCTCTTAGATCTGAGTGCTACATTTGACACCATTGATCACAACATTCTTAGAAATCGCCTTAGTCAATGGGTGGGCCTCTCTGGCAGTGTCTTAAATTGGTTTGAATCCTACCTGGCAGGTAGAAAATTCTTTGTGAGTTGTGGTAATCACATCTCAAAGACACATGAGTCCGCTACTTTTCTCAATCTATATGCTTCCGTTAGGTCAGATTATCTCAGGTTACAATGTGAGCTACCACAGCTATGCTGATGACACACAGCTGTACTTCTCAATAGCACCTGATGACTCCGACTCGATACACTAACACAATGTCTTACTGGTATTTCTGAATGGATGAATAGTAATTTTCTCAAACTAAATAAAGAGAAAACTGAAATTTTAGTAATTGGCAATAATGGATTCAATGAGGTTATCAGAAACAAACTTGATGCATTAGGATTAAAGGTTAAGACGGAAGTAAAAAACTTAGGGGTAACTTGACTGTAATCAGAATTTTAAATCGCATATTCAGACCACTAGGACAGCATTTTTTCCACTTAAGAAACATAGCAAAAGTTAGACCTCTTATATCATTGAAAGATGCTGAGAAATTCACGCTTTTGTTTTCAGTAGACTAGATTACTGTAACGCACTCCTCTCAGGACTACCCAAAAAAGACATAAATCAATTGCAAGGAGTGCAGAATGCAGCTGCTAGAATCCTAACTAGGAAAAGAAAATCCGAACACATTTCTCCAGTTTTGATGTCACTACACTGGTTACCTGTGTCTTTCAGGATTGACTTTAAAATACTGCTTATGGTTTATAAAGCCTTAAATAATCTCGCTCCATCTTATATATCGGAATGCCTGACACGTTATATTCCAAATCGTAACCTTAGATCCTCAAATGAGTGTCTCCTTATAATTCCAAAAGCTAAACTTAAAAGAAGTGGTGAGGCGGCCTTCTGCTGTTATGCACCTAAAATCTGGAATAGCCTGCCAATAGGAATTCGCCAGGCAAATACAGTAGAGCACTTTAAAACATTGCTGAAAACACATTACTTTAACATGGCCTTTTTATAACTTCACTTTAACTTAGAATCCTAAACTACAGTCATGGAATTTTCCCAGAAAATGCACCATTTCTCCCAGAAAATTGTTGCAATTACAAATGTTTTGGTATACACGTTTATTTCCTTTATGTGCATTGGAACAAACACAAAAAAAAAACAGAAAAAAGCCAAATCTGACATCATGTAACACAGAACTACAAAAATGGGCCGGACAAAATTATTGGCACCTTTTTTAAATTGTGGGTAAATAGTTTTATTTCAAGCATATGATGCTCGTTTGAACTCACCTGTGGCAAGAAACAGGTGCTGGCAATATAGCAATCACACCTGAAGTCAGTCAAAATGGAGAAAAGTTGACTCAACCTTTCTGTTGTGTGTCTGAGTGTGCCACACTAATCATGGAGAACAGAAAGAAGAGCAGAGAATTGTCTGAGGACTTGCTAATCTCCCTCGATGTGGTCGGAAGAGAAAAATTGATATAAGACTGCAACGATGGATAGTCCGAAAGGTGGATAAACAGCCCCAACCAACTTCAAAACATATTCAAGCTGTTCTGCAGACTCAGGGTGCAACAGTGTCAGCTCGAACTATCCGTCGACATCTGAACGAAATGAAACGCTATGGCAGGAGAGCCAGGAGGACCCCACTGCCGACACAGAAACATAAAAAAGCCAGACTGAAGTTTGCCAAAATGTACTTGAGGAAGCCAAAATCCTTCTGGGCAAATGTCTTGTGGACAGATGAGACCAAGTTAGTAGAATGATGAGCTTTACCAAAAAGCTCTGTTTACAGAAAACAGAATGAGGCCTATGAAGAAAGAAAAAAAAAAAAAAAAAACCACAGTACCTACAGTCAAACACGGTGGAGGTTCCAAGATGTTTTGGGGATATTTAGCTGCCTCTGGAACTGGATGCCTTGACTGTGTGCAAGGCATCATGAAATCTGAAGACTACCAAAAGATATTGGGGCGCAATGCAGGGCCCAGTGTCAGAAAGCTGGGTCTGCGTCAGAGGTCATGGGTGTTCCAGCAGGACAATGACCCCAAACATACCTCTTAAAGCACCCAGAAATGGTTGAAGACAAAGTGATGGAGAGCTCTAAAAAGTGTTCAGCAATGAGTCCAGATCTAAATCCGATTGAACACTTATGGAGAGATCTCAAAATTGCTGTTGGGAGAAGGCGCCCTTCAAATCTGAGAGACCTTGAGCAGTTTGCAAAAGAGTGGTCGGAAATTCCAGTTGAGAGGTGTAACAAGCTAGTTGATGGTTATAGAAAGCGCTTGATTTCAGTTATTTTTTTCCAAAGGGCGTGCAACCAACTATTAAGTTGAGGGTGCCAATAATTTTGTCCAGCCCGGTTTTTGAGTTGTTTGAAATGGCAGATTTGGCTTTTTTTCCCTCTTTTTTTGTGTTGTTTCAAAGCACAAAAAGAAATAAACATGTGTATACCAAAACATTTGTAATTGCAACAATTTTCTGGGAGAAATGGTGCATTTTCTGGGAAAATCCCAGAGGTGCAGATAATTTCGGCCATGACTGTAGCAGAATTATCAATAAATTATTCAACGAAGAAGGGTGAATGAGAACGCAGAGACTCCACTACAAATAAGACTTCGGCGAAATTCGCTGATCAAGCAAGTGTGCAGACCAGAATTTTATATTATGAACAATTAATTCTGTAATATTTACATTCAAATTTTACATTCATTTAAAGAGGGGAAAAACAAAACCCACACATACACAAGCAATTCAGAACATCACCTCAAAAACAAACATCTTACTTTGTCCGAAAGAAGAAGTTGTCCCAAACGCTGTTGCACCACCTCCAAAAGGAGTTCCAAACGATTTGTTAAACATCATAACAAGACTTCATATGCCTAAAAATTGAAAGGAGACAAAAAGTCAAGAACATACCTCTAACTTGATATAAAACCAGCAATAAAAAAAAAAAAAATAATAATTTTGCCCACCTTAGATTTTGGTTAGGTTCTTGAATAAAAGCACACGTGTTTGATATTTGGACTAAAGTCTTCACATATTATACACTTCTAATTATTAACAGAACACGGAAAAAGTTTCTGCTTTAGGTATGTGTTCAGCATTTCTTGAATGTCCTTTCATCCAACATTTACCCAGAACTTTGTACACATGAAATGCATGTATTCCAAATAACGATATACTCTTATTATTTACCCTATACAACTCCAGGCACCACAGGCAGAAAAGGAGCCTTGGCTTGAGCTGAAAGACCTTTTTGCCCATGAGTTGAGTTCCATCAAGGTGGGGAATGGGACAGCAGGCGCTTGCCCTTATCGACGCATTTACAAAAGACGCTGATGGTAGAGGGATTTAAGGCGGGCCAGAATTATGAATTTTTTCCATAGGCTTCAGGAATTCTAGTGTCAATCGGTCAACTATTTTATTGATTAATCAATTAAACTACTAATTTTGCCCAATTAACTGAAGTAGGCAATGAATGAATGTGTGATGTATTTACAATATTGAATTTTACATAAAGAATTTAAAAACCATGAAGATATGAAAAAGCAAACTCTTCTTACAAGGTAAACAAGATAACACTCAACAATAAAATAAAAGCCTTAAAGTATTTTTTAATTATTAATGGACTTTACATAACTTGACATCCATAAACCAATGTGAAACAGCTTTTAGGTCGTTTTAGACCTCACCATTACAAAACATCTACTCTATGACTCATTTCACATATATTTTTTTTTAAAACCCCATCATAAACTGATATAGATGTTGTTCATAGACATCCCGAATATTGGCACTAAGCATATTTGGCACAAAGCTGCTTAATAATGTTTATAAATGTATAAATGATACCAACTGAAGTCATACTGCAGGAAACGAGTAACTTGCCTCCTTTGGAGCGAGGTGAAAGCTAACTTTTCAGTAACAGTTCATTTTTGCATTGCTAACTTTGGTACAGCTTCACACCTTGTTCTGAAGGGGCAATGATTGCACAAGGTTTTTTTTTTTTAATTCCTGTTGCTCATTATGTCCTATGTTTATATAGGATGTTATTGCTGCTCAATTTTGACAACCATTGATAAGCATTTTTTCTTTCGGATATGCTAGTAGGCAATTTAACAGTTACAAATTCCCAGCCATGGCATAAATATCTGGCAATGAGTGAAAATGCAACTTTGCCCAAAATAAAAGGCAGCAAATTAATGTAATGGTCTAGTGTATCTATTTAGGTAACCTGTGTACGGAGATTTTACTTTAGTGCACTGGAGAGTAGATATGCACGATATATCAGGTACTGTATTGTTATCGGCCGATGTTCATTAAAAATGATGACATCAAAATCGAAATGTGCACATTTTAACCAATACAGCCGACCAATATAATTTGGGCTTGTGAACACTGTCAGTTCACTAAATAATTAAAATGTTGCTTTCACTGATCGGTGAAGCAGACATTAAGCTGCAGAAAAACATGCAAGCACAGCAGCTTGCACTCACACAAAACCAGGGGGTCTCAAAAACACTGGATTTCCTAGTTTTGCTGACAGGAGCAACCGTGTGGTCATATTTTTCTGTTTTAAAAAAAAAAAAAAAAAACGCAAAGTCATTTCCTCAAGACTGCAACAGAGCTAAAAGCATAAACTACTAAAATAAAGGAAATGGTCACACTCAATAACCAACCTTCTTCCCTAGCGAAAGGACGAGGGCTTTCGTCGGCAACTACATCATTTAGAACCTCTGTACATTCTTCAAAACCGGCGATACTTTGCTGATGTCTCACTGCCTGCCCATCACATCACTGCCTATGATGTGATTGCTGCACATATCCACAAGCTTTTAAGAAACAATGCCACCAGCATTAGCTTCACTACAGATCTTTGGAGCTCAGTCAGCCCCATGAGTATGTAGAGTCTGACACGCTGGATTGCCGAAAATTTGGTGACAAAAAGAATACTCTTGCATAATAATGATTTCTACAGTTCTCATTTTGCAACTTTCATTGCACAAGCTTTCGACTCCATGTTAGCGAGGTGGAACATTTCAAAAAGTAATGTGTACGTTGTACTTCGCGACAACGCTCACAATATGGCAAAAGCTATGGAACAAAGTAGCATTAAAAGTTTAAGCTGCATGACTCATACTTTGCAGCTTGCTGTAAATGAATGCTTATTGAGCCAGAGAAGCATCTCCAACTGTTTTGCCATTGGGATGCAAATAGTGACTCATTTTAAGCACTCGCAGCTCGCGATTTCGTGGCTGTGAGAAATACAAACAGACCTTAGTACACCAACAACAATGCTTCCGCTGGACGTGCCAACACGTCAGAACATCACATATGCTGAAAAGTCTGGTTGATCAGAAGCGCACTCTTGCTGCGTATGGTGCTGAAAACGAGCTTCCTGCCTCTCTCACGATGCATCAGTGGGGACTTGTGGAAAACGGGATTACTCGAACCCTTCGAACAACTTACTAAAGACATAAGCGCGCATTCATCTACAATTGCGGACATGATTCCATCTGTTGTCTGCTTAGCAAGTGTGGCTAAACAGATTCCAGAGATCAGATGGCGAAAATCATACTTTTGGAGGCTGTTACATAACGCTTTAGTGATGCATTCTCCGAGCCACTTTCTTATCTGCTGTCCTTGATCCACAGTACAAAGATCGATTCAGTGACCGAGATACCAAAAAACACAAGCGCAAGAAGCACTTGAGAAACAACTCGTCGAGATCTCAGCTGGTGAAGGAGTTGCAGAGAGCACTTTTAAACAATCATACTAATTAGGAAGACCAGACGTCCCGAATTATTATTAATAATAATAATAAAAACTGTTACGGATTTAATTTAAAAGAAAGAAAAAACATAAGCCATAAACTACAGCTTCCTAATATCCAATCAGTATCATCATGCATTTGCTGAAAACTCGAAGTTGGCATGGCTTGCTGGGACAGCGCATAACTTGAGTGTGGGGCAAACTGCTTCTCAAACATTAGTTGAGAAGAGAAAGAACATGTTAACCTTTTTCATCAGGTTTTTACAATTTATGTTTGCCAGATTATTTACAAAACTGTTACTTCAGCGGCACAATTTGTGGGTTTCTCCATTTTAGACAGTCGAGCTGCTGTGGAAAAATATTGGAGGAATTTAAAATTTATTGGGTACTTAACAAAAAGCAGGGACATGTTCGCTAGCATGGTAGAATGCAGCTTCAAGTTTTGTACCTTGTGAAAGATGTCTCCTGTGTCTAAACTGTAAAAGATTTTAAGATCTACTCCAGTTTTAATGTAAGCATTACTTTTAAAAAAAAAAAAAAAAAAAAAAAAAAATCACCCTAAAATATACAGCAGTCTCTCAATATTTCAAGGCACACCTGCGTTATAGTGTTTCATTGTGTAACAGTTTGTGCTGTATCTCTTAAAAGTCCATCTGCAACACAATTTATAGAATGCCCCTTATATGACCCAAATTATTATATGTCAAGCTTTCAACATCACAAGTCTTTATTAATGGCGGTGACTGGTACAGGCAGGTTGTCTTGTTTTTCTTTACCACATATCTGGTCAAACTATTAATAAATAATTACCTTTTAGGTAAACGTTTGCACATTTTTTTTTTTTTTTTTTTTTTAATTTTTAGCTATCTAAGAGAGCCCCCTATCTCCAGAAATAACTGTGTCCTCCAGTAATGGAAAAGCAATGCAGCCAGTTTCCAAACCTTGGCCAAGGCAGCACTCAAGTACCTGTTGGCACGTTGTACCAGTGTAGACATTGAATGCCTTTTTTCAGCTTCGTCAAATATAGTAAAAGAGAAGCAGTGCTGGTGAAAAGGCAGAAATACTTCTTTGTTAAGAAAAAAAACTACCATTTAAAAAAGCCAACTGAAGGCCAGGGTTACTGGCCTCACTTTTATTTTAGTTTTACGTAAAGTAATATACTGTATGTCTGGTTATGACACAAAGAATATGCATTTTTTTTTGTTAATATATCCAATGCCATGTTCTGTAATGACATGGTGTATTGATATGCTTAAGTTACCCAGAATGTGTACATTAAGCAGATTTTTGTACATGACCTAGAGTATTTTTTCCTATATTGGATTGGCCATATCTTGCTCTTTATCACCTCACAGAAAGTACTGGCTGCTTACATCTATAGCAAATAAGAGCATAAAAGTCAGCAAGTTAATAAAAAAAGTTCATCTCTGTTTCACAAGCTACTGTTGTTTCTTTGATAATGCAAAATACATTTTCAGCATAACAAACATTCAAATTTGAATAAAAAAATAAAATAATCAGCCATCGGTTATCAGTATTGGCAAAGATGGACAAAAGCATATCGGTATCGCCCAGAATTTTCATATCGGTGCATCACTACTGGAGAGTAATAATTGTGGCAAGTTACAAGTGCCTTTAGCAATTTATCAGTTTTGTCCGAGAAAAATACCATGGCTCTAACCTTCGCGCTAACGCCAGTCACTAGCATGACTTTAAGATAACTAGCTTCACAACACTAAAAGAACTATTGCTGAACATCTAAGCAAGTGCACAACATAGCTGTCTTGTCCTGTATTTTACTTCCAGTGGTGCTTATTCTTTAGTGTTCATGCATTGAGCTAGCGCTTTTTTGGAACAAGACTCCAAGGCAAGATTCAAAGCTTTTTTTTTTTTTTTTTTTTTTTTTTTACCAATCATACTCTTCCTTTCATCCATGTTTGTACCATTCACATCATCTGCATCCTGTGATTGCCTCAAACCCACCCAGACAACACACTGTAAACATTTCAGATGTTTGTGTCTTGTGTAGATGGAGTTCGTATTAAATGTTTGTGTATATTCTCTCAGGAGGTATACAGAGAGAACTCCGAGTAAACCCAAAATTAACTGTTAAATATACAGTATCAGTATATACTGTATAAGCTTAAGTTAACATGTATAAGTGTAAGAGCCATTTTCCTAGTTCTATAAAATATATGAATATTTATTAAATGACAATGCATAAAATATGGGAGGTTCCTATAACCCCCGTGAATAGAATTGAGTTGGTATTTTCCTGTCATTTCTTAACAGTTTTTGAGTAAACAATGTTCTTTAGTTAGAGTCTAGCCTTGCCTTGTGTAAGGTACAGAGGCATACGGTTTTTTAACCGTGTCCTTGTTTGTGCTCACGTTCGTGCTTGCGCACGTGACCGTGCCTCGGTGCATGTCAATGTGCCAACGGCCTACGGGCCTTTTGAGTGTGAAGTAACTCTTAAAATAAAAGATTTAAGTATTGAACCGTATGTTTAAGGCATACAGAAGAAGAAATTAAGAACTTTTAAGTACAGAAATAACCAAAGCTTCTTAAGAAAAACTAAGTCTATAGAATATACATTTTTCCTTTTTTTGCCTTTATTCTATGTGTGTAACTATTTTTCTTTTTATTCTTATGTGGATTATTTGCTTTTAACTTTCACTAAATAATTTAAAATGAACTTTTGGACTTTGAGATTTCTTTGACACGCGTCTTACCCATGCCTGACTTCACCTTATGCAACGGCGGCTACAATAAGCTTAAGTGAACAATTATACATATTTGGGGAGGCAGTGATGTTATTACATAAAAATAAGTTAGTACATTTTTTTCCTTTCATTATTGCAATGTAACGGTTTCATTTTAGTTCTGGATTTAAAATGAGTGAAAGCCGGGTATGGGGGTTAGAGAGACAGAGAAAGAAAAAAAATCAGAACAACTTATTAGAAATAAGCCAATATTTACTGCGGATTATCCCCTTTACAAAAATATTTCTCATGATACATTGGAAACTAAACTTAAATAGAAAAATGTCCTAATGGTTGGGCTTGCTTTAGAATTTGTGCAGATTACACTACAAAGGAGGGAATACTAGTAAAAATCTACAGTACAACAAATCTAATTGCTAACCTCAAGGTGAGACATATTTATACAGGTTCTCCTCTCCCAAACCCCCATTTCCTGTGTGCAAGCTAGACATTCCTAATTGTTGAGTTGTAATTATAAAGATGGATTATCATTTTAAATATGCAGTATAGGTTTCTTATCAAAACTTGTTTGTATTGTGCTTGTGTGTCATTCAGTACCTTTTAAAAAACCTGCATATCTATCAAATGATTATCAAGAAAATACAATCTAATATGCTTAACAAGTTTCCAGTTAGACAAGTTTTGCTGTTAAACAAGCCTATTGTTTACTAATCAGCAACTTCAAATTCTTCTCTCCTTTTTTGGATTTTTCTAATTTAAATTTAAAATGGTATACTTAACACACGCTCCATCACCATCCAAACTCAGACGAGCAGTGTTAAGATTTAATTAAAAGGACAAAGTAAAAAGGTCTGAATTCTTTAAAGTAGATTTTCTTGCCATCTAAATTACAAAAGGACAATGTCTCCAGTTCCTTTTTCTTAGTTTATTGCACCAATTTCTTTAAATTAAAGTCTAATATTAAAGGTCTTCTTTACTTCTCAGGTAAAATCAGCCTTCTGTATTCGATATACAGGAACTTTCCAGCAAGAAAAGAAATGTGTGAAAGCTCAACTACAGTAATACTTCACTACAGGCGCACTACAACTAAGTTATCGTAAAGCTTAGAAAAGCATATGCGGAAAAACCATTTCTCTGATAGGTCAATTTACTAATGACCAATTGAGTCTTTTGCACCGAAAATAGACCAATTTAGTTTGGCAGCCAATCAGAGCATCACTAACAGCCATTTTAAAGAAATGCTGATTATGAGTGTCATAACACAGCCACAAACTTGCAACAGTCAAATAAAATGTAGTCAAGTCTGCATTGCATTTAACATCTTGCCCATTTTGCCAGTCACTATCTTCTCAGTAAATGCTGCACCCCCCACCCACATTTGACTTTTCCCTTTTAAAAGAAGTAAAGGCAAAGCTCTTGATTCACTATGACTCTAATCACAGATTATAATACATGTATATGCAGAATGAAATAGTACAGGTTTTAGGATTTATGTGATCATTAATGACTCCAAATGTATTTATTTATTATGATGATATATATACACACACACACACACACACACACACACACACACATAGTACAGTACATGTTTGTTCATGTCTGTAACCAAGTCTGTGGAGTCAGAGACAATTTTGGGTACCTGGAGTCAGTCTGCAAAAATGTACTGACTTAGACTGCTAATAAATTTAAATTGTAATAAAACAAAAATACAGCAAGTTGAAATGTTCCATTTCACAAACAGTCATAATTAAGTACTTCTCTGAAGAAAGAATAAAGCGCAGTGCATAGTTGTTACTACTAGTGTGTAGTTCATCTGAGCTATTATACAACCTTGCTATTAATGTTATATTTGTTGATGAAAAATAAAATAATAACACGGACCTTGGCAGTAAAGGACACCCAGCCACATCACACCACAGAGTATCTTCAAAAGTTAGTGGAGGGTGTTCTAGAACATTTTGAAATTAAAAAGGAACAGATTTTATGTATAGTGACAGATAATGCTTCTAATATGTTAATCACAACTGAGAAAATAAATAAATAAATAAATAAATAAATAAAAATAGATGAAGAAAGTGACACACATATTGGAGGAAGACAGTTCTGCAAGTATTGGACAAAAGTGAAACTGAATAGAGAAGAATTAAATTTTGGATAACATTGCTGAAAAAGCATCTATGCTTACTACTATTCAACATATGCATTGTGCTGTTCATACTCTGCAACTTGCATTAAGAGATGGATTGAAAGATCGTCAAGCAGCTACTCTAACTGGCAAATTGTGGCAAGTAACTGTTACAGCCAGGGCCACTAAAACAGATGCCATTTTGAAAAGACGTGCAGAAAAAGGACCATTTTGGATCAAACTACACACTGGGGAAGCACTTACTTGATGGTAAAGAGAGTTTGCTTGAACTAAAAGACTTTCTTGAAGAACTGGACAGGGAAAATGTCTTATTAACTGAAAGCCAGTGGGCACAAGTAAAAACCTTTACTGTAACCAAGAGGTTGCAATATGAAGATTTAACACCCGGTAAATTTTTCTTGGAATGGAACAGCTTGATATATTGCCTGAACAAAAGTGGAGGATTAATAGTTGATGGCATTGTATCTTTCATGAAGAAAAAAGTTAACGAGTCTTTTACTGGATAATCAAATCTTTTTAGCTGCTATTTATGTTGATCCAATGAGCCGAATTTTGTTAAGCAGTGACCAGATTGCTAATTGGGAGAGAGAGGGGAAAAAAAAAAAAAAAAGAAAGAAGAGGCTCTATGATGTAGCAGTTGGCATGAAGGGATTACTGCTACCTGAAAACCCCACCGCTGAATGAAGCTATAAGCACTGGTAACTCAGGATCATCTTCTTCAAATGACGAATTAGACTTTGATTCCTACTTGGACAAAATGGGAGTTGCAAAAGCAAAGCGACGTCGCATAAGCGTGAAAGGTAAAATGACCAGTAAAATGTCCAAATAAAGAGATTCCAGCAGGAGTTTTTAAAAGTATGATAACTCATTGAAAACTGACTGTAGAAGAAGCCATCCTTGTTTATCCAGAGATTAGTGATGTGCCTAGAACAGCAACAGCAAAACCACCCACCCAAGTCAGTGTTGAAAGACTAATTTTCAGCTCTAAAAATAATCAAGTCAGATTTAAGAGCTTCTATTAAAAAGGATCTGGTAGAAGCAATTCTGTTTCTTAGAACACTACATTGAGTTAATTTTGGATTGCATTCAACAGCTATTCCACAACTACAGTATATTCCAAGTTCGATATATAAACCGTTTTTGGTTTTACAGCTTTTGTTTTTTGTTCATGTAGTTAAGCTTTGTTTTGTTTTAAAAACTACTAAAGAATGTGGTTTATATTTTTGAACTGGTAAAGTTCCTGATTTTTATACATGCTACTACTTTATAGCCACTTGATAAAAATAATAAAATAAATAAAACCTTATGGTTTTCATTTTTTTGTCTTTTTTTTTTTTTTTTTTAAAAAAAACTGGCCAATGCAGTGGAGTCATCTTCCTAGCCATTAGTTCTGTGGTTAAATGATGTGTATGTTGCCTTCCTTCAATCAACATGGAAAATACATTAGCATATTAAATACAGAGGAGTCGGAAGTACTGGAAACTAAGGAGTCGAAGGATTTATCTATCAACTCCTCAGCCCTGTTTGTAACTATCATTCTGCATAATGCATGCAGGAATTAATTTTATAACAATTCACCAACATAGTAAATTTTGCATTTCTGGCTGGGCATTAGGGCTGTGCAGTATTATGGGTTATTTATTTAATTGCAAAGTGATGGATAAATATGTGCGCACCCAATGTGGATGACATAATTGCACCCATTCCTAACTTGAACACTCACAAAATTATAATGGCTGGAGACTTCAATTGTGCTTTACATCCAGATCTGGAGAAGTCTTCAGCTACAGAGGTGACAACATCTAACACTGCAAAAATAACCACACAGCTTTTAATTGATAACTTATCAAACCCATGGAGATTACTAAATCCATACTTAAGAGCATATTCCTTCTTCTCACCAGTTACTCATCACTGTTACTCAAGAACTGAATATTTCTTTTAGGGCTGGGCGATATGGGCAAAAAATAAAATCTCGATTTGGATGATTTTCGATTTAAAATAGACTTTTAAAAAATAAAAAAAAAAACTCAAGACAAAACAGAACTCAGTTTATTTCGAAACTATATGGAAAACAAAAAAAAGCTACACTTCAGGGGGTTTATAAAAATTTTATAAAAGGTAAAACTCTGTTACAACGAACTGCCAGGGACCTAAAAAATATTTTGTTGTAATGAAAATTTCATAGTAATGAGATTATTTATTTGTCAATATAGTGCTTTCTTTAACTTGCGTCCAGACGTTTGCAATCATTTCAATAACTTCTTTCGCGTTCATTTTAATCTCCTCCTGTCTACAAGTTATGCTGACGAGAATTTTTTCCTCAGCATTTCCTTTCAATACACTTTCAGGGTGCGAATGATGCCCAAATCCAATGGCTGAAGCACTGCTGTGCAATTGGGTGGGAGGAACTCGACACGAACATTACCTAAATGTGGAAAAATGTTGTGGGCAGTACAGTTATCAATCAGAAGCCGAATCATCCTTTTCTGCGTCTTCATATTGCGAGGTTTCTGAACTCTTTTGGGATCTCCTCCCCCCCCTCCCCACCCAATGGGAATGACACACTGAACTGCGTCCTGAAGTGCAATTGCCGCGTCTGTGGAAGTTGCCCTGCCCCGCCAATGGGCAATCAGCAGGCTCACAGAGCTGCAGTGAAGCTCCACAAATCATACAAGATCGGGGTCGCACTAGAAGTCCCTGTCTTGCACCCCAAAGCACAAAGCTTAGTCTTGGTAATTTAGCAAAACCAGCTTTATTCAGCTTGAAACAGTAACAGCCAGATTATTTTTTGTAGCGGGATCTGCCTCTCTCCTATACACAGACACACCAGTCAGGCAGGGATGTGGCTAGGTTAGTGGCCAAGTAATCCTGTTCCCTGCATCGCCCATGAAAATCTTTTCTGTTTGCTTCAGTGAAGAGCTGCAGCAGAGCTGGGAGCTTGCTGCTGCCCCAGCAATGGATAAACAGTCTTCCACAGACGCAGTAATCGCACTTTGGGACGCTATTCAGCGTGTTGTCCACTTGGGGAAGGTCCCAAGAGAGTTTAGAAACTTCACATTTTCTTAGACGAGTACCACATTAATAGGAATGTTTCTTGAACAAGCATCACTGAACCACATAAAAACTGCTTTTTCAACTTCTTCAAATGCAGCAGTTCGCATACGTTTGCAACCCGAGATTTTTTTTCTTTTTTTGCTCAGTCTTTCAATAAAGTCGACAGTGTCGATGGCAAAATTCCGAATTCACTGGCAATGTCTTTTTCTTTTTGCCACAATCGAGCTGCAAAAATTGTTTTTTTCTAATATGAACTGTTACCATTTTTTTGTGTCTGCCGTTTCAACAGTAGGGTGTCAACGAGTTAAATTCCAATGGATGTTTTTCAAATGTTGATAAGCAATAAGCAAAAAGGTATCACCGAAAATTAAAAACAGCAAAACAGTACGAGGAAAGTATGAAGAAAGAAAAAGAGGAAAAAAAAAAAAATTTTATGTTTCCGTTTGGGGATGGTTGTGCACAACTGAGCTACAACCACAAAACTAACTGCTCTGTGGATGACACATTCATTACAACGAAGTGCCCAAAAGACCTTGAAATGCCTGAATGAATCTGCTGAATGTATTTCGTAGTAACGAGATTTCTATAGACTCGTGTCTGGATCATAAACATACTTCGTTGTAATGAAAATTTCGTTGTAAAGATATTTGCTGTAATTTACCTGTATATTTTACTTTGATATAAAAGCACTATGGGAAGGCAACAAATTATAAATAACAAATAAGGTCTTCAGTATGCGTTTTCACCCCCAACACTGTATAAACACAACATTAAACATTCTTCAATCATTAAAATGCAGAACAACAAGTACCAAATGACTAACATATGTCAGAGTCCATATTTGATCCAAAAAAAATAATGCTATACAATATGTGAAAACATCTATGCAATGAATTACTTGTTTTTTGTCTCAGATTTATTTGAAGTTTGAAATTTCTTCAGCCTTTGTTTGCGCTAATCTGCAGTTAGTGTTGATTAATAACAGCAAATCTAACACCCTCATTCAAAAAGCCAGAATGTTCCTAACAGAGTGGCTGCTCTATCCCGAAATCGTAAAGCTGAAAAGTTTTCAAACGTAGTAGGTATTTTATTAAATGTTGCATAACTGGACGTAGTTTTTTGGTGATTTCATGTTCATTAAAGTTTATGCTTTTTAACAACAGTACAAAATATTTTTATACAAATCAGCTCAAGTAAAACGTATGTTTCCAGGGTTGCCAGCTCCCACACATATGGCGTGACACGGTTTTCAGACTCTCACGCTCATGCAAGAAATCTTATGGAAAACCTACATTATCTATACTAATAAACGGCAAAGCCCTCACTCACTGACTGACTGACTGACTCATCACTAATTCTCCAACTTCCCGTGTAGGTAGAAGGCTGATATTTGGCAGGCTTATTCCTTACAGCTTCCTTACAAAAGTTGGGCAGGTTTCATTTCGAAATTCTACGCGTAATGGTCATAACTGGAAGCTGTTTTTCTCCATTTACTGTAATGGAGATGAGCTTGAAACCCGTGGGGGCGGAGTTTCGTCTGACATCATCACGCCTCCTACGTAATCACGCAGTACGTAGAAAATCAGGAAGAGGCCCAAAAAGCGCTTTAGAAAACATGCATTATATAATTGAGAAGGCAGCGAAACAATAAGAAGCGAGCGAGTGATATATACAACCATATTCATGAGTTCTGCTACTTCGGAAACAGCACAGTGTAAACCTACACTTTAAATTAAGTTCATAGACAGGCTGCCGCTGGCGTTTGTAATTTAGTGCTTGCCCATATAAGGCCGTCCGTCAGCGGCAATCCAATAGCAAACTGCCACGGGTAAATATTCACGGGTGAAGGACTGTGCTTATGCAGAGGAAGATGAGATGGTCAGGGTGGTGTTTGGCACAAACTCAGCGAAACTGCGAGAGAAAGTTTTAAGAACCGGGACTTCGGTAGCATTAGATACAGCCATGGACATAGCACGACATGGCAACAGCACAGCTGGGAACCTTCGATGCATGTACACCGAGCGGCTCACGTGAACTGACGCAGTGCACAGACAAAAAGCAACAGTTCCGAAGAGCGCTGAACAAAAACCGAATTACACAATTGAAAAGGCAGCAAAAAAAATATGAAGCGTCTGATACATACAAACATATTATTCATAACTGCAGCTACTGCAGAAACAAAGCACACGGTGGAAAAAGTGAATGTCCCGCTAAAGGAAGACAGTGTTAAAAAAAAAAACCCGTGCATGCAGTGTGTCAGGTCTCAGATAAAGAAGAAGACGAGCTGTTTATTGATGCAGTAAGAAACGTGTATATATATACCCCGATCTACATACTCGAATAATGAATACTTTATTCGCAATCAATGATTGTTTTGGTAAAGCCATACTCAGTGTATTCATTAGATGAACGGTAAAAAAGTAAGAGCGAGGGGAGGGTCACTTATTGAGGCATACAGGCAAAACCACATTAGCACGCGGGCTCGATGTACGAAAAAATATATCTTTTCAAGGTCTATTTAGTCCATATGTGTCAAACTCAAGGGCCACGGGCCACATCCGGCCCGGCGTGTAATTATATCCGGCCCGCGAGATCATTTTATATACTGTATTATTGTTATTAATGGCCCGGGTATATGAAGCGCTGGTAACACAAACTACAGATCCCATAATGCAGCGCTTCAGCTGCCTTGCCGAACACTTACCGCGTTAATCAAGTCTAGCTTGCAAGTTATTGCGAAGCTAGCCTACACGATGCTTAAGAGAAAAGTTGATTCTGAAAATGGAGCCTTTAAAAACCGATGGGAGGCTGAGTATATGTTTACTGACATTGCCGTTAAACCCGTGTGTCTCATTTGTGGAGCTAATGTGGCTGTAATTACAGAATTTAATCTAAGACGGCACTATGAGACAAAACATCAGGGTAACCTGAAAGACCTGAACAAATACGATAGTTCATAATATCCACGCAGACTTGCACGTAAGAGCGGGAGTTATCCATTTTAACAAGCAGCGTCTTGCACTGATACGAAATAGCTGTGTGTGTATGTATGTATATGTATATATGTAGAGAGATTATATATATATATTATATATCTATCTATATCTATCTATATCTATCTATATATATATAGCAAAATACATATCTATATACATATCTACATATACATATATATGCATACCTATCTACATCATATATACACACACATATACATACATACATACACAGACACACACATATATATAATTTGTGTGTATGTATGTATGTGTGTGTGTGTGTGTGTGTGTGTGTGTGTATACACATACATACACACAGGTATATATAAATATATGTGTATGTCTATATGTGTGTGTATAGCTTTGATCACGGAGTGCAAGGGAAAAATAATAAAATGTAGTCTATAAGTTATTAAACAGTAAAACATTAACGTTTTAAGAAGTAAAGGTACATTGAGCACTACTGGAGTGGTTGCGGGTAAACTACATTTTAAAGACGGTATAACAGAAGAGGTAAGTAGTACTAACAGCAGCTAAAATGTATATGGATCATCTCTCAGTAGTAGATCCCTTTTGAAAGGCGCTACACGACGGCTGTGGTATAGAAATTACATTTTCTATGTGAAAGTCCAAATTTCTGCCTCTAATAATGTGCCTTACCAGCAATTAAAGAAAATTAGTTTTGTGTCCCCTGCAGTGTTAAGAGAGAAAGGCTTTGGTTTGGGATAAACGGGAAAAAAGGTGTAAAGAAAGGAAAGTTGCGTTTTTCTTTTATATAGTATAGAGAGATGTGTTCGCTGACGATATGAGCGCCTTTTGGGGACAGTCGCGGTGGGTCTTGTGCAGACTGGTGAGACGTCCCAGCTATTAATCGGCTGTGATGGCACTGTCAGTCCTTCACTCCTGTGCGTGTCTTCATAAGAGCTGACGACCTCATAATCGTATACGTGCAAAATAAAGTGCGAAGCGCCTTAATATTATTTTGCCGCAGACGCGCAGTCAGCGTGTGAAAGGCCGGCACAGCTATGCGCGCGCGCCGGCTGCTCGACTTTGGCTGGGCAGGAGACGCCAGTTTTTGCAGACACGTTCACATGATCAAAAGTCTCCGCGCTCTTTGGAGGTCATTCATATACAAAATACCCACGCCTCGCAGCGGAGAAGTAATGGGTTAAAGAAGTAATGAAAAAGAAAAGGAAACATTTTAATAATAACATAACATGATTGTCATGAGTGTTGCTGTCATATATATGCCTGCCTAAATAAGTCACCCTCGCTTCGCTCTTACTTTTTTACCGTTCATTTAATCATGGCTAGTGGCGGAAAAATTATAAAATGGAAGGAGGATTACACTGAGTATGGCTTTACCAAAACAATTATTGATGGCGAATCGATTATTCATAAAGCTTGAATTGGTGATCTGTTTGTGTGTGTTAACCTCATATTTTTTCATACTTCTTCTCAAACCAAGGTGGTGCGAGGCTAAAATGAATTGGGATGCGCTGATCAATGTTATCGGTGTACCAGGAAATCATGCATTGACAAAAGTTCCCCTTTGATTGTAATGCAAAGTGTGATTAAATGCATTATTTTTTAACGCGTTATGGAGCACATGCATCGAAGCTTCTCAGCTGTGCTTGTGCTAAGAAAATTAAACATTTTAAAAATAACGTAACACGATTGTCAATGTAACCTTTTGTAAGTAGTGCCTGGAGGATTCAGTGTGGAGAAAGTCTAGAGACAGAGTGTGTATTAACTTGTGGATTTCTCTGTATTTGGTGGCAGTGTGTGACGAAGTTGCTTCGGAAGACGGCGTTAGCCGCGGAGCTCAGCTCAGAGCGAAATGAGGTAAATGGGAGGGGAGATGATGACGTGACTCCCCCACCCGCCTTAACTGTCAATCCCCAACAAACACAGTCTCTCGGAATTTGCATAAGCACACCCCTTCACCTGCAATTTTAACTTAGTTACAAAGTGATCAAAACTCTCGTTTATATCCTGCGTCCTCTCATTAAACTTGTATCCCGCATTACCCGTGGGCACGAAAAGCACCAGCAGCAGCCTGTCTATTAAGTTAAAGTTTAGGTTTATACCTCGCTTTGTTTCCGAAGTAGCTGTACTGATGAATATGGTAGTATGTCACTCGCTCGCTTCTTAATGTTTCGCTGCCTTCTCAATTATATAATGCATGTTTTGTTCAGCGTATTTTGGAGCTCTTCCTGGTTTTCTACATAGTGCGTTGACAGTCAGTTCACGTGATTACGTGGGCGGCGTAATGATGTCACACGAAACTCCGCCCCCACGGCGGTCAAGCTCAACTCCATTACAATAAATGGAGAAAAACAGCTTCCAGTTATGACCATTACGCGTAGAATTTCGAAATGAAACCTGCCCAACTTTTGTAAGGAAGCTGTAAGGAATGAACCTGCCAAATTTCAGCCTTCTACCTACACGGGAAGTTGGAGAATTAGTGATGAGTCAGTCAGTCAATCAGTCAGTGAGTGAGGGCTTTGCCTTTTATTAGTGTATATATATATATATATATATATATATATGACAGCAACACTCATCACTCACAACAGTGACAAAACAATTACATTGACAATCATGTTACGTTACTTTCAAAATGTTTCCTTTTCTTTTTCATTGCTTCTTTAACACACTACTTCTCCGCTGCGAAGCGCGGGTATTTTGCTAGTTCTACTATAATCCTAATATTAGCTACCTCAAAAGCTTTAAGGTATTTTGCAAACTGTACAGACTAATAACAAGGTAATAAAACTATTACATACAAGCAAATTTGCATGCAGACTTCTAAATCCAGACAGCTAACCAAGGTTGGCAAGTCTGTGTTTTATTTGAAAAGAATTGTAAAATGCACGGTTTTCAACTGAAGCGGCCTGTCATTCCATTTGCATTGTTACTCCGAGAAATATAAAACAAGAGAAAAATATTACGATATATTTTATATCTCTTTTCAAAATAATAAGACTGTCCATACCCTACTATAATAGCGATTAAAGTGATCAGGGGCCTCATGTATAAAACGGTGCGTACACACAGAAATGTTGCGCAAGAACTTTTCCACATTCAAATCGCGATGTATAAAACCTAGACTTGGCGTAAAGCCACGCACTTTTCCACGGTACCTCATACCTTGTCATACGCAAGTTCTCCACTCGGTTTTGCAGACTGGCAGCACCCAGCGTCAAAGCAGTGCTACTGTTCCTGTGTGGTTACACCTTATTTTCCTGACACGGCTTTATAAATACACTGAAACTAACCGCATATTGTTTATTAGAGTAACGCATCTGATTGTAATTAACTTGTAACAATATAATGGACCAGGGAATAGCCATAGTATTCCAAATACCATAACTGCTTTAGCGTTGTTACTCTCACTGCACCTTCTTATTCTTCTTCTTTCAACTGCTCCCGTTAGGAGTTGCCACAGCGGATCATCTTTTTCCATATTACTCTCACTGCACCACTCGGAGTATTTATATCACTGTATCTGAGCGTGAATCACAGCAGCAGCTGATCGGAAAGAGAATTATCGGTATACAGCTTCAAGTACACGCTGTCTCAGCCACGGCAAAATGTTTCAAAGCCTTTCTTGTACTGACCTCGCGGTTCAGAAACAGTTTCATCCCAAGAACTATAAACACACTCAATCAATTGCTCCTTGTAGAATGGTTTGTACTTATAAGTACAATCACCCCACTGTAAACTTGCACTACAGTTATAATATCGCACAACCTGAGCCACTTTATAAAGCGCGTATTTACATATGATGACGATATTTTTAAGATGAAATGCAGCAAAATATGTTTATTATACAGATAAAACTTTAACTTCATTTACATAATCTGTATTCTTCACTGGGACTGGCGTGAAGGATAGAATAATTAAACATGTACTACGAAGATATTTCAATGTTCCTTGAATGTTTTGAAGAATCGGCACTCCCCAATTCTGATTGGGTATTTGGGGAAAGAAAAGCAATGACTGCAGTGGCGGCTACGCCAATATAGATTGAATATAAAACAGAAAGAGAAAACAACACAGCTAAAAACGCAGCGACAAATTTCGGCAAAAGTTAAATGCTTGTGTCATGAGCACGAGGCGGCTATGCAGTGTCCGCAACGGACGTGGCCATCCACCGTGGATAAGATACCATATTGACATTGGCAGGCGAAGGGGCCACCGATTCTTTCTCTGCCCAGGGCTGCCACAAGCCTAGAGCCGCCCCGAGTACTGCTGCAATAAATTATTTCATTGAAGGTCGCACACAATCACTGCGCGTGAAACTCATGTTTAATAATGTGCTTTAACTCCTATCATGAAAATGATGTCACATATACATCTCAGTATTTTAGTTATTCAGAGAACTGTAATATCACGAATGTAATGGATTCTGTGTCCAGTTGGAGGAAGAGAGCCGGTTTAAGAAGCAAGTAGTAATTCACACACATAGAGCACACAGAAGATCAAATACAAAACAAATCATTTAACATGCTACTTTAATTACGATGTGATTTGAGAAACTGGTTAAACGATTTTAAGATGAAGTTTAATGACAAAATAAACTACGTGATTAAAGTGGAAATGTCGAGATTGAAGTTTACATTTCGTGCTTTTTTCCCCCCACTGTGTGCTTTTTTTTCTCTGTACCCTAATAAGCTTTCATATGACACTCAAGACAGTGGGCTACAACTCGCCTTTTCACGGCGACTTTGATATGCGACTTCTTTTTTATTTCCGGCACTGTGTGATTTTGTGAACATGAGCTTTCAAGTTTCTCCAACACGCTATGTCACTCGATCAACTTCCTTTTGTTGATTATACCACGGTTTATTTGAACAAATAGTATGTTTTTCCTTTGCCTCCACTTGGTATTCGCTGAAATTCTTATATTTTCCCCCGTGCTTTTCCCATTGTCTTTTCACAGAAGGCTGAGCTTAAGGGCGATTTATATTCATTTGCATATTCAAAGAGGCGTAATTCTGGGAGGAGTTGGGGCGTTACATGAAGCGCGTGTACGAGCGTTACTTTTCACGCTGATCGGGATTTATGTAGCGGAAGAATGTGGAAGCTGGAGTACGCACAGATTCCTGCATCTGGATTTTTCTGTGCGTAAGCACATTTCGGCTTTTGTGCTTACGCCATGTTATAGTGCGAGTTCTACGCACAGCGTTATACATGAGGCCCCAGTTCTTTTGGAATTTGTGTTAAAATGAGAGGCTTTTATTACCAGTGTGGGATTACCGAAACCAATACTTAAATAAATGAGCACTAAACTATGTGACAAAAACGACTGCATTGTGTGTTTTATGGAGTTTCTGGGGTGACGGCAATTCTGCTGCTGCGAGTATTACTGTGCGTCTCGTTTTCTTGATGGGTGAGTGAGTGGTATGCTAATGTGATCGCCCGTTAACAAAAAACGAAAGGTGTGATACATACTGCTGGCGGTTAAAAGGTAGTCCTAGTGTTCTGAACACTGCCGGTTCTAGTGTTAATTGAGGTTGGCAATAGGCCCAGTAGGCTATATAACCCACTTACCTATGGAATTGTGCAGCCTGTGCCCAAAGCACTGAAGGTGAGGTTCCCCTGTATGGTCATCGGGAGAGTAGGGCATCTAGAGGTAGATGCTTTTCAGTGCCCGGTCCTCGTCAATAAAATTAATTGTCTGACTCAAGTGAGGCTGCATGGTTCTGCTTGTCCAGAGATCCACTGTTACGGTGTAAAACGGTGCTCTCTCCCCATCAAAACTAATTCCTTTGTCCTGAGCTAATTTGCCTGCACACCAATCCCTTAAATTCACCCCAACCGTACGGAGATTTCCCCTCTGTGTTTCATTGTATAAATGGGGCAATGCCAAATCCGCATAATATTTGTTGCTCGGTTTTCTACACTTGGGGTCTATTACTTTAAGCATTCTAACAAACCCAGGCTTTTCTATCATATACACAGACACCATGTCTTTACCAATATAAACTGCAACCACATTTGTAATATGAATGTATAATTGTCATATGGTGTGACACTGGAAAACAAGGCAGCTAAAGTTGGCTATGTTCTAACATTAGCTCTGGGAATGTGATTACAGCTAGCATCAGAATTTCAGTGGGAAAAACTTTGCTCCCATTCTGGTGGGATGCTGGAACAGGTTTGTAGTGCTGCTAGTTTTTGTTTTTTATATAACACACAAATATTGCATCACACAGCGGTCTTTGCCATGTCCGCAAAACCAAACCATGTCCATATGACTGAAGCAACATGCCATTGTTTTGGTATTATTGCGTCTTCTACCGCCATATAAATTGCGCTCAGTAGCAGTGGCCATTTCTCTTCATCGGTGTGTGTCTGACACATGGGTCTCTGTGCATGCACAGACCCAGAGGTCTCAGGGAAACAACGCCAATATCCAGTTGTGTTAGCTTATAGAATTACAGGTGCAGACTTGTGCAAAAGGACTTTTAACAGAGGAAACATTAGATAAAATCTGATTTTTCGATTTAAGCATTTTTCAAATCTATTTAAAACAAAAACATCCATCACTCAGCCCTAATTTCCTTTATGGATAACAAGTTCTTCACCACGATTAAATCTTGAAAATACAACGCTACAGTTATCTCCGACCATGCCCCTCTGATCATGGAGCTCACGTCACTATGCCCCATATACTCATGGCACATCTGCAGTCTTAAACCCCTGTCATTAGCTATTGAGAACTACATAGAATTTTATATCCAAGAAAACTGATTTAAAAAAAAAAAAAAAAAAAGAGACAAATGCAGGAATTCTCTGAAGGCAATTTTGAGAGGGCAGATTATCTCATATCGCTTCCCCAAAAATAAATCAGAAACCAAGAAGGCATCAGAGTTAAAATCGGTGAAATTACCAGAATAGATCAAGAACACACCAGCGGCCTCATGTATAACACCGTGCGTGGAACTCACATTATAACATGGTGTAAGCACAAAAGCGGGAATGTGCATACGCAGAGTAATCCAGATGCAGGAATCTGTGCGTATGCAAACTTCCACGTTCTTCTGCTACATAAATCCCAAATCAGCATGAAAAGCAACGCACATGCACGCGCTTGCTGTCGCACCCCAACTCCTCCCAGAATTACGCCTCTTTGAATATGTAAAATCAATACAAATAGCCCTTAAGCTCAGCGTTCTGTGAAAAGACAATGGCAAAACCACAAGGAAAAATAAAATAATTTCAGCGAATACCAAGTGGAGGCAAAGGGAAAAATGTACTATTTGTTAGTTTAAACAACGGTATAAACAAGAAAAGGAAGCTGATCGAGTGACATAGCGTGTCAGAGAAACTCGAAAGCTCAAGTTCACAAAGTCGCACTGTGCCCGAAATAAAAAAAGAAGTCACATATCAAAGTCGCCGTGAAAAGGCGAGTCATAGCCCACCATCCGAGTATCATTTGAAAGCTTATTAGGGTACGGAGGGGGGAAAAAAAAAAAAAAAAAAAAAGGCACACAGTGGGGGGAAAAAAAGCACGAAATGTGAACTTAAATCTCGAAATTTCCACTTTAATGACAAAATAAACTACGTGATTAAAAGTAGATTATAAACTTAATCTTAAAAAATTGTTTAATTTACTAGTTTCTCAAATCCCATCGTAATTGAAGTAGTACGTTAAATGCTTTGTTTTGTATTTGATCTTCTATGTGCTCTGTGTGTGTGTGTGAATCACTATGTGCTTCTTAAACCGGCTTTCTCTACCTCCAACAGGACATAGAATCCATTACATTCATGATACTACAGCCCTCTGAATAACTAAAATACTGAGATGTACATGTCATATCATTTTCATGATGATGGGAGTTAAAGCATGTTATTAAACATGGGAACACGGTGGCGTAGTGATTGCACGCGACCTTCGATAAAATTTATTGCAGCAGTACGGTCTCTTTCAAACATACTAACCTCCAATTCCTGTGCTTCCTTTTCTTTCTCCAAATACCCAATCACCACACAATCAGCTCTGTAATAGACGTTAAGCCATCTGTAAGCTTATAACGCCGATTCTTCAAAACTTGTAAGGAACATTGAAATATCTTCATAGTACATGTTTAATTATTTTATCCTTCACGCCAGTTCCAGTGAAGCATACAGTGCGAGGCAGGAACAATCTGTGAACGGAGCACCTGATCCTTGCTAGCGTAAAGACAGTGTCCTTTAATTATTAGCAATATAGATTTAAATAAAGTTAAAGTTTAATCTCTATAACATACTTTGCTGCATTTCATCTTAAAAATGAGGTCATCATTTGTAAATAAGAGCTTTATAAAGTGGCTCAGGTTGTGCAATATTATAATTAAAACTGTATCGCAAGTTTACAGTGAGGTAATTGTACTTCCAAGTACAAACAGTTCTACAAGGAGCAGTTGGAGTGATTGATTGCGTTTAGAGCTCTTGGGATGAAACTCTTCCTGAGTCCATTCAGTAAAGGTTTTGAAGCGTTTGCCGTGTGAGAAGCAGTTCAAATAGGAAGCATGGCTGAGGCAGCGTTTGCTTGATGCTGTATACCAATAATTCTCTTTAAGATCAGCTGCTCCGAGTGGTGCAGCGAGAGTAATGTGGAAAAAGATGATACGCTGTGGCAACCCCTAACGGGAACAGCTGAAAGAAGAAGGTGCAGTGAGAGTAACAATGCTAAAGCAGCTATTGCATTTAGAATAGTTTGACCATTCTGTGGACCATTATATTGTTACAGATTAATTACAATCAGATGCATTAAACTAAAACAATATGTGATTAATTTCAGTGTATTTATAAAGCCGCATCACAGATGTGGATCTGCAAAAGAAAGAAAGCACACAGGAACAGTAGCATTGCTTCAACGCTGGGTGCCGCCAGTCTGCAAAACTGAGCAGAGAACTTGCGTACAACAGGGTATGAGGTACCGGGGAAATGTGCATGGCTTTACACCACATTTAGGTTTTATACACCACGATTTGAACATGGAACAGGTCTCCAAATGAGGCACTTTGTAGGGAAAAAAAGACAGGCTTTGCAATCAGAACACAACCTCTTGACAACAAAAGAAATAAAACTCATTTTTAAATCAAGACATCATTACTATGAACATGGAGAGAAGGCTAACAAGATCTTAGCGCAACAAATCCATAAGCTGGAAGTTTGCAATGCAATATCAGTAATCACCAACACCGACGGAGATAGAATCATTAGCCATGAAAATATATTGCACACATTTAGAGACTACTATAAGTCCTTATATTCTACTCAGTTTAAAGAAAACAAGACACAATCTATGGGTTTTTTGATACATTACGGATACCACAGATAGATACTCCAACTGCAGAGAAACTGGATAAACCTCTGACAATATCAGAATTACTAGACGCTATAAACTCACATCAGAGTGGGAAAGCACCAGGTCCCAATGGTTACCCTGCTAAATTTTACTTAAAAAAAAAAAAAAAACACCCACACATTTCAGTTAAGTTAGCTCCCTTCTTATTAGCAAGATTTATAGAAGCCAGAGATGGGAGAAAAAAAAAAAATAGCTTGAACTTTTTGCCAAGAATTAATTACCGCTTTACCCAAGAAAAATAAGGACTTATTACAATGTACATCATACAGACCAATCTCCCTTCTGAATAATGATGTTAAGATACTCTCTAAAGCCCTAGCTAGCAGGATGGAGAAGTGCTCCGTTTAGTAATATCACAAGGCCATACCAGATTTATTAAAAAGGCAGACATTTGGCTTCCAATCTTTGATGCCTATTTAATGTAATATAATCACCCATCTAACACCTTGGAAATCATATTATCGTTGGATGCAAAAAAAGCATTTGATATGTTTGAATAGGATTATCTGTTCACCACTTTGCAGATTTTTGAGTTTGGTCCAAACACATGCACACGGATCAAACTACTGTATGCCAGTCCAGAAGCATCAGTTTGTATTAACAACATTATTTCAGACTACTTCAAATTAGAACACAGTACTAGACAAGGATGCCCCTTTAAATTTGAACAAAACTGCTTTTTCCAGTGAATTTTCTAGTATACACCTCTAGATTGGACACCTTCCCTTTTATCATTGCAGATCAGTTTATATACCTAGGGGTCAACATCAAAAGAAAATATAAAGTTCTTTTTCAACAACATTTTGCTGTATGCATGGACAAAAGTAAACAAGATGTGCAGAGATGGACTGTCCTCCATCTTACTTTAGCAGGGAGAATTAACATTGCCAAGAAGATGAATATCTTTCCTAAGCTTCTGCTCCTATTTCAAAACATTCCCATATATATTTAATCTTTTTTTTTTTTTTTTTTTTTTTTTTTTTAAGAAATTAGATTCTATCATAACCTCATTTATTTGGTTTTCGAAAAGCCCACACATTGAAAAGGTGACGCTATAATAACCTAAATCAGAAGGTGGCACGACTCTATCCAATTTTCCATTTTATTACTGGGCGGCAAACATACAAGCTATAGAAACCTGGCCATTGACACAGATAGACGAACACACACTAGCTTTGCCTGCAAACGAAATTAAATCCTACAGTACTTCTTTATATTCCTTGCTTTGTACACCAGTAAATACAAGGTATTGTCAATCAAATTGTCCTTCATTCACTCAGAATATGGAACCAACGTAGACAGCACTATTTACAGTACACTATTTACACTAGTTACAGAATACTTTGTGGCTCCTCTATACGATAACCACCTTTTTCCCACCCTCTCAAACTAAAACAAAAAAAAAAAATTCTCCACTTGACAGATCTGTTCAAAACTTTTTTTTAAAAATCTGGCAAAACCTAATCAGTAATATTTTAGAATAAGCATTTATATTGGGGGGGGGGGGGGGACCTCCTTGCTCTCTTTACTGTATGCGTGGACTTTCCATCACATGCATGAGAGGCTTCAGGGGACCCTATAAAAAAGGGGGAAAACCTGCCAAAGTCACAAAAGAATTCCTACTTGTGCAGCCACAGTAAGCAATCATTTAAAAGAATAGCAAGCTACCCAAACAAGAAATGTAAAAGGTAGAGAAAGCATGGGCACCCAAGTGTGTGTGATGCAGTGATGAAGGATGTTTTCCCTAAACTATAGTGCACTCCTACTAAACTAGGTTTAGCATTGGACTAATGCTAAAATGTTTATTTTGGTATAGATTCCAGCTCTTGCATCCAACTACTGGCACCAAAATGGTTCCAAAGCAAGTAACAGATAACTCCAAACTCACAGCTGCTTTGTTCTCCAAGCCCACATGCACACACACCTCACTGCTCCAGCGCACCATTAGTCGCCTCCCTTGAAGTGGCACTTCATACATCAATAGGAGGAGTGTCCTATTTGGATTATCCAGCAATTTTGCATATGTTGGTGCAGCTGGGGATGTGTTGGGGGCTCAGAACTGGTCCTCCACAGGAGTTCCAATCATGCTTATAAAACATAGAATGAGGTGAAAATGACCATTTACTTTTTCGTTCCCACAGCCCAGGCACCTCCTTACTCTGTCTCACTCCAAGCTTCCATTCCCTTTAATGACCTGCGGCCTCATATTTATTCATTCAACTTTCTAGTACCCACATAAACAGACTCTCTTCAAAATTCTCCTAAAAATTCACCACTTGGTGCCGCATCTATTGTCACATTCCATGTACAGCATGCAGCGAGAACTCGGCCCATGGCAGCCGCACACAGGTAGATGCTTGTGTCAGAAGTCATTTTCAGTCTCCATGCATGCATGCCTCCCTTGTGCACTGCATTCTGCAAGTCACAAAGAGGAGTTCATTTACACAGTATATGTCCAAGCAGCAGTTTAAACACCTTGGTAATTTGAGCTGTATTTAATATGTACTAGGGGACTTCACCCTCTGCTCGCTTCGCTTGCCAACCCCCGTGTTTGGTTTTCCAAATACACACTTAAGATTTTTTTTTCCCCCTTTAAACTTCTGTAAAAACAGTATTTGTTATTGCGAGTCCCAATATGCTGAATCTTTTTAATGAGGTCAGTGAGACATGCGTTTAATGACTTTGTACCATAATTCTGGTAGGGTTTCTCTATTTGGAATTTCAGCACAGACAAAACGATCTACATCATCAGCAGTTTTTAAAAAAAAAAAAAAATGTAACAAAGTAACCAATAAATGCATGTGCGCTAAACTCGGTTTTTGAAATTCTCAAGATTCTTTATTTGTCACATGCATAGTTATGCAGGACAACATGCAGTGAAATGCATCCTGATCCGCTTATTAAAAACTGTGCAAAGTTACAAGAATATCAGTTACATTAACAAAAAGTCATAGATTGAAAGATAACAGTATAGCAGAACATAATAAATTACGTGAATAAAGTAGAATTAAGTGTTAAGGTGCAATAGTGTAGTGATTATTGTGCAAAACCAAAGTTAGACTGGTGCATAGTTAAATGAGGAAGTATGTTTGCGCTACTACGATCTTTACTTTCTTTATGTTTTCTAATTTTCCTACTTTCATATCCTTTAACTTTCTCGATTTGTGTATAGTGCTTTTTTTTTTTTTTTTTTTTTGAGCCTTTCTAATTTTACTGCTTTCATAATCTCTAACCTGCTGTTTAGCGCCAACGTTTGTAAACGTCTTTATGAAGTTCCATTTTGTCTTTTACTATTTGTCTTTTAATTCTGAGCCAGATTGGTCGTACTCCAATTCGTTTTCCAATTCCACTTGTTCTAGGCGGATAATTACTTTCCTTATTTTCTGAATTTGCACATCGATTATTCTTTTTTGCTCTCCAACGCTTTTGAGTCTCTTTTCTCCGCAAAGCTTTCTTCTTCGCTTAGATGTCGACATTTCATTTATAAACGTACTGTCCTCATACGCTTAATATGCGCCGAGAGCCCTGAATCTGTGTGTGCTCAAATCCTTTAGACGACTGAATGTTTTGCTGCCTCTTGGCTTATTTGATATTGATTGTATATAGGGCGTGTCTTGCAAGAACCTCATGTTCCACATCATCGCGAGATGGTCCTGGCACAAAGTCTCATGTTTAAGATCACTCTCTGTGGCCACGGGTCTCTTTTCTCCGCGCTTTTCTTTCTTCTTCGTTTATTTGTTGACGTTTCATTTCTACCGTATTGACCTTATACCCTTTATATGCACTTAGAGCCCTGGAGCCGTGAGACACACCGTGGCAAGTCTCTTTCGTCTTGCGGTTCTTTTAAATGTCTTCCAAGAAGATCATGTATCGTAGCCTTGCTTTTGCTTTCCAGGACAGGATTTCTTTTTATAATTGAGAGATATTAATATCAAAAAGAGGACAGTCACCCTTTGTAGTTCTGACTGCACTTTGAGTGCAAGATGCTTGAAAGCTAAAATTTACTTCAAATAATGTAATTAACAGAATGCCAAATGTTCAACGGCTTTCTTCCAAAGGATTATACAAAAAAAATAAAAAAAAAAATAAAAAAAATAAAAGTGCTTTAAGGAAATTTCTGCAAATGTTTGAAGCCAGCTGACAATGTGCCAAGGCAAGGCACTGCCCTGCTGAATATCTGTTTTTAACAGCTTCTTAAACCCTGCTCTCTACAGTATAGATTGACACTTCATAGGGCGATTTACAGGGCAGAATCGGAGGATGGTAGTGATGTTTCAATTGAAACAGAGTCATTGCAACTACCCAGCGAAACTTTACTTTTAATCAAACAAACTTTTACTTCACTGAAGCATAATTAACCCATTATGCCGGTTTGACTTCCCCTAATTTACAAACAACCTGGACAGACTCAACGATGTTAATGTAAACATCAACACATTATATGAGGAATATCCACAGATATTGCAATAACAAAAAAAAAACAAAAAAAAAACAAAAAAAAAACACTCAATTGCTAAATATAAAAACTATATATTCTCAAAATTAAACAGTAGTGCAGTTTACCCCATAAATTAATATATGGCCAATGAATAACTCACACAAAAGAAAAACTACAAAGCCTGAAGTTTTCATTCCTGGTTGTAATGTTCCACTGTAGAGTGGAAATCAAAGGAAATGGGCAGATAAGAGCTTATGGTGCATGAATATCACTCTTTTTCAGTGGTTCGATAACTACAGTAACCAGTAATCCATAATAAAAGTACTGGTATTTTTACAGCACAAATGAACAAAAGCATGTCTTGCAATATAAAAAAGGCACTGCATCGGTTTAAAGTTAAGAGCATTTATACTTTAGTTACTTCAAAAGTTAGTTATGAATTTTTGTTTTAAATATTTTAACAATAAGTCATATTCAAGAACAACAGTAGTAATAGTGCAGTCAAGTGTGTTAGTAGATTACATTACATACAAGTTTGTTAAAAGTACTTTACAAAATTTCAGGTTAAGCTTGTGTGTCACAATAGCTTTCAAAGACAGCAGATTCCAATTCAAGTGATGATAATCAATTTTTTTTAAAAAAAAACATGCTATTGTTATAGTTCCTGGTTTTGTACAGTCTTTGACTAACTGTAGTTTCCTTTCCTTATGCATTACATTTTTAAAAGAAGTACCCAATGGACAGATAAAAATCTCTTAACTCTCAACATAAAACAATTGGCTGCTTCGAACCATGATGGAGAACATGTCTGAAGTTTTACTGACAAATTATAGTTGAACAAAGGAATCGTTACAATGTGCAGGAAATGCAGCCATGAGGTAGTTTTAAATGTAATGCAAAAACTAAGAATGTATTTGTTCACTCTATGCTTAGAGTGACACTTACATAATGCATTCATTATTAATTAAGATTAATTCATTATTATTAAGATTAATGACCTTTTACACCCCCTTTACCTTTATGGTTAACATACCTAAAGTAACATCAGAAGCAAGCTGGTGTAAAAGCAACGTTCCCCTGTATTTGACTAATTTGTATTGGGGAACTGTTTTGCCTTTAGTAGAGGTCATCGGGCAAGGAAAAATGCAAAATATACAATCTGAAGTGACTGCTTTTAACGTAAATTTTGAAACAGTGAACGAATACATAATTGAAGTGACCAGTGCTGGAGTTAACAGGTTAAAAGTAATGTGCATTACGTAGTCAGATAATATTTTAAAATAATGATTAAACTTAAAAAGTTTTATATACATGCATTACTTCTAAAAACAACAGAGATGCATTTAAGAAAAATATTTACTACAGTACTTCACACAGATGTTGCCTTCTGCTTTTGGTGTACCATCATGCCCAAGCATGCTCCAGCCATCTTGTGACAGCCGAGAAAGAAATTAAAAAATGTGTGTAGTATGCTGTCAAGTGAAAAAAAAATTAACAAAAAGTATACATTTAATCCTGCATTTGTTGAGGGGTAAATTTAATCAGACCAATTTAACATCAAAAGGGCAAATGATCATTGCAGCAGCACTGGGTTTAAAGCAAAAGACTAACGTGGTGGGTGGTATGCTAGCTGCAAGAGAGTGTGGTGCATGTAATGAAGTACAAGTGTCAGCTTATTTTTAATCCAGTTATTTGCTAAAAATATTTAGAAACAAATCCTCAGGGGCTTGGGGGGGGGAAGAAGGTATGGATGTTATTTACCACACAGCACAAGCAGCACTAAATATATTTATTAAAAAAAAAAAAAAAAAAAAGTATATTATCAAATTCGGCTGTGTTTTGGCAAGTTTCATGAAGGTTCTTATATGGGCCCATGATTTAAATACAAAACGCTACTAAGGGACTTCTGCTGCTTTTCATACAAATTAAGAAAAATGACCGCAAGCATAACAACTGTTTGAAATACTTAATATAAAAGAAGTAATGCAACTAAATAACAGTTACTAAATAATGAATAAGCTGCTTTAAAAAGTAAAGTTTCCCCAACAGTGGATGTGACAGCTCAAATTTGTTAATGCCTATCATTGGGAGATTTTCAAAATTATGTACAGAGCACTCTGCTCTAGATATTGCAATGAAAATGAAACTTCCGCAGTAGGTGCCATGTGTGTTTACCTAAAATAGGCAACTTACTTCAGTTTGACTATCATTGTAATAGCATATATAACAAAATTAACCCACTCACACTGCAATGTAATAGCAGATAACAAAGTAACCCTGACTTTTTAAAAACCCTGATTTGAAAATTTGTAGCAAATCCTGCGGACTGTGAAGAGTGCACCAGTTTTTAAGGGAGTGATTATCCCAAACTTGCTCAAGCATCACAGAAAACAAGACACTTCTACAAGCCTATCAATATCAAAGAGATATAAAAAAAAAAAAACCCACAAATATATAGTCAATGCCCAGTCGGTTTCCTTTAAAAGATACCACTACTCAAGACAAGTGACTTAGAATTGGAACGTTTAACACTATTACCCTTGTCTTGAATGCACATTTTAAATCTTAAAAGAAAATTTTTAAATAAACTTAACTCGGAAAAACTATCAATCTTTTGGTCAATAAATTCCTACAAGAGAGTCTCAAAACTGAACTAGTGGCGAATGGGGCGCAAGACCCAGGACCACTACAAAGATGTGAATCCACCGTGTAGGGAAGGTGCACAAATACGCTCGCGAACCGAAAATACCTTTGACTTCTTCGGTATTATCCTTCCCAGAACTCTGCAAGTAAAAATTACAGCTTAACTATTTTTCAGTTCCATTAAGATGGATGAAATGATATAAAAATATAGTAATTGGGTGTAATTATAGAAAACAATAACAGCATTTAGCTTTAAAATACAATCGGTGCCCTCCCAAAGCAACTGTCGAAAACATCAAGTAAAGAAG
Organism: Polypterus bichir lapradei; assembly: GCA_026402145.1. Taxonomy (NCBI): domain Eukaryota; kingdom Metazoa; phylum Chordata; class Cladistia; order Polypteriformes; family Polypteridae; genus Polypterus; species Polypterus bichir. Next base: position 26,185,736 of record JANRMT010062834.1, on the reverse strand, counting down.
ACAACTACAAAAACACTCGAATTGTTAAAAAAACTTCAGCCAATACAAGTCCGAGATCTACAGCTTGAATCTTTAAATCACAGAACTACTATAATGTGATCGCTTCGCAAAATCAACGATTGTTACGTACCGCCTCACCCTCCAGGCTGATCGTGTCAGCAGCCAATCTCACGGGCATGCGGCTTGAAATGTGCTTCCTTTGAAAGAGGCGCCAGAAAGGCTCGCTGTGTGCGGCCTACAACGTGATCGCGCTCTTACAACTCGCACACATACACACATCCGACCTAAATCGACTGGAAAAAATCAAAAGTACTACCAGAAGTTTTAAAGCGCGGATAACCGTAATGAATAAATGTTCACGTTCTTAAGGGGAAAACTAGACAAAACCGGTTTTAATCGATCTTTCAGACCTGCCCATATGTCGCGCTAGGAAAACAAGCCTGACAATATGCAAAGTAATTACAACAAAACTTGTAAACATTAAGCCATCGAATCTTAAATAGAAAATGCGATTACTCCATGAACTGCCGTTACTTTACTTAAAACAAAACAAAAAAGCTAAACCCCAGTAATATACAAGCGTGCATATTTGTGCTCAAAATGGAAAGTCGTAACGTGGATTTTTTTCTAAATAAAGTAAGAAAAGCTAACCACTTTGTCCCACAACGCCGAAAAAAAGCCAAAAAGCTCACATCCGAGGAAAGAATTTAATCCCCCGACGGCCAGAGTTCGATATCCCATGTCGTATTGTTATTTTTCGCCAGTCTCGAGCACTGAATGTTTTCTGTTTTGGTTTCTTATAGGTTGACAACTTACCGCTATGCTGGAGAAAATCCACCACGACGTACTGTCCGGTCGGCTAAAAACGCCAAGTATACTGCGCTTAGCAGATACTATATTAAGCAAAGTCTTTTAGCTGTATAAAATATTCCAATTTTTATGACTTAACAGCGAGAGAAAGTACGTAACTTGCTTCAACTGAAGCAACATCCAGAACGCAAAACGTCACAGCATGGCCTTATCAACCCGCCCCCACGACGTAAAAGTGTAATGGGATTTGCTGAAAAGATTTTCAATCAGGAAATGGGTTACGCAAAAGTCGGTGCCAGCTGTGGCCGGCTAATACTGCACTAATCTGGGTAGTCTTTGCAGCCGACTGGAGTTTGGATTTGTGCCATCAAATCATACTAAAGAATTTCGCAGTTCTGCGCAGCGCTCGCTTCCCGTAACATCCCAGCTGCTTTACTTGTGTCATTTAAATCCAACGCCCATAGCCCATAAACTCACTCTGTATAGTTCAGGGGACTGCTGTCTACGTCACTAACAAGGAAGGTATTGGGTTTTGTCATTGTCGCTCTACAAAGACGCTATTAGATTGGTTAATATATGCTTGGGGACCGACCTTTTTCAAAGTCATTTCTTTGCCGACGCCCACTGGTCACGACTCCCAATCCTCAAATTTAAGATTGTACTCTGTCTTCTTAACGAGTCAGAATTCCTGCACATGCGTAGAGGGGTTAGAACCGCGATGAATACTGGGAATCAACATGGCCGATAGTATATTCAACCGTAAAGGAGGTTATACTGTAATTTCTAACGCGTTATGTTATTAGAGTATATGGTAATGTACGCAAAATATATAATATATTTTGAGGAGACTGTTCTTTTCGTTCCTCAGTCTAATATTTTGATTTATTTCAATTGTATAGGTTCTGTGTTTACCAAATACGACGTGTTAAAACGATTAAGTTTGGAATGGGCAACATGATGAGCGGGACTGCTGCCTCATGTGTCTCTCGTTCTGGGTTAGAATACTGCTCCCTGTGGAAGTCCGTTTTGAGTTTGAACTTTTCCGCGATTTAGGTGTTGCCCCAGCAGTGCTTCCCAAAAGACTTACAGCTTACATTAATTGACTATTCAAATTGGCATTATGTGCGCGAATGGCCATTACGACAGACTGGTTCCTGGCACAGAGCCTATGCATTACAACAACAACAACATTTACTTATATAGCACATTTTCATACAAATAATGTAGCTCAAAGTGCTTAAGGATTAGGGATAGGCCCTCTGCTATCCTGTTATGGATCGCCAGATTTGTATATATTTTTGTATTTCCGGCGACACCTCGTTTTAATTTGGTACCTGCGATAAAAGTAATGAAAACAAAAAGAAAAAAAATAATTTGTGTAAGTCGCCCAAATTAAGACTGTTCATAAGAAAACTAATGATTTACTCCATGAGGCAGAAGTCCATAATAAACAAGAATAGTTGTGTTATATACCGTATTGGAAATATTAAATGTGTTCTTCGATTTAAAGTTTTAAAGGCTAACTGTTTTTGATTGTAACAAAAATTAGTCATTTTCACTCGTGACAGTGGTGCATAGAGGGCTGTAGTTTTCTAGCAAAAATGAAAAATATTCTCAATCACTGACCATTTATTAGTCTAAAACAATACCCCATGTGCTTATGTTTGAAATTTTCTATTTTAACCTCCCTAGAGAGCCCATTAGAGGCGTAGGACCACCAGTAAAGTATCATATCAAAAATCTCATATTTGTGATCAGGAACCTCAAAACAGCATAAAGAAACACTCTAAATGCATATATTATTGGTCCCCATTTTTTCAAAGTTTTGTGAAAAGGAGTAACACCTCATATCCCTTATAGAGTGAACCTCTTGGATTGGCCAATGTAGCACACACACCTTCAAGACCTTATTGCTGAAGACATGTTTTTCACAAGTGTAATTTCCTGAACTAAATATGATCCAAAATTGAGGGGTTTTTTCAGTTATAGAGGGCCAAAAATAGGAGTAACTCTAAAAAGCTCAATGTCTTGCATAATTAGACCTCAAGACAAGTCAAGAGGTATATCATAGTCTTGTAACAGTGACTCAGAAGGTGGCAGACAAACAAATCTAAAGTGATTTCTAATTGTATTTTAATTTTTTCATGCCACGCCTTACCAGCTCCACCTCACAAATAGACAATTGATGGCCTCTAGCAGTTGCCCCTCCTTTGTTCTCATTGCTAGAACTCGAATACACCAATGAGCATGTTCATGATATATTTTTTAATTCTATTATTTACTTGAAATTGTGACAACTTTTAAATATAATACTAACAAAAATACAAAAGCCAGAGCTCTATAATTTTCTTAGTATATTGTGCATAATAGTGTTGTGGGAGTCCAAAGTCAGTTGATTTGAAGTGAGTCACTAGTGACTAATCTCTGTAGCTTCTTTTGCTTTCCATTGAAACAACATGTTGCCTTTGTAAATGCTTAAATTCTGCTAGTCCTCTGTGCAGACTAGACAGTCCATGAACAAGTAGCAACAAGTTCTCTACATATTCCAATATTGTTTATATTTCTAAAATGAGTGAAAAATTCCATACACCTTTTATTCTCATATTCCTTCTGTAACCACAAATACTTAAGCGAGTATGAAACATTTTGAGCCTGAGTTTCTATCTTTTTTTTTTTTTTTTACATTTGCCTTGTTTCACTGGTCATATCCAAGTGCAAGATAAAATACTGTATTTATTCTATATAAATGTAACAAAACTCACATGTACAGTACTGTATGTGTTAGCATTTAAAGCACAATTCATAGTGATATACTAATCACAGGTATACACTGAAAAATTGTTTTGAATATTTCTTGTGATTTTTATACTGTATAAGGGATCATAATAAAGTCCTTTTATTTTTATCTATACTAATAAAAGGCAAAGCCCTCACTGACTGACTGACTCACTCACTGACTCACTCACTCACTGACTCATCACTAATTCTCCAACTTCCCGTGTAGGTAGAAGGCTGAAATTTGGCAGGCTCATTCCTTACAGCTTCCTTACAAAAGTTGGGCAGGTTTCATTTCGAAATTCTACGCGTAATGGTCATAACTGGAAGGTATTTACTGTAATGGAGTTGAGCTTGAAAGCCGTGGGGGCGGAGTTTCGTGTGACATCATCACGCCGCCCACGTAATCACGTGAACTGACTGTCAACGCACTATGTAGAAAACCAAGAAGAGTTCCAAAATGCGCTGAAGAAAACATGCATTATATAATTGAGAAGGCAGCGAAACAATAAGAAGCGAGCGAGTGACATATACTGCCATATTCATCAGTGCAGCTACTTCGGAAACAAAGTAAGGTATAAACCTAAACTTTAAATTAAGTTAATAGACAGGCTGCCGCTGGCATTTTTCATGCCCACGGGTAATGCGGGATACAAGTTTAATGAGAGGACGCAGGATATAAACGAGAGTTTTGATCACTTTGTAACTAAGTTAAAATTGCAGGTGAAGGGGTGTGCTTATGCAAATTCCAAGAGACTGTGTTTGTGGGGGAATGACAGTTAAGGCGGGTGGAGGAGTCACGTCATCATATCCCCTCCCATTTACCTCATTTCGCTCTGAGCTGAGCTCCGCGGCTAACGCCGTCTTCCGAAGCAACTTCGTCACACTGCCACCTAAAGTCAAAACTTAAATATATAAAGTCAGCGTCGGAATATATAAACTCAGCGCTGGAATATATAAAGTCAAATCTTGAATATATAAAGTCAGCGTCGGAATATATTGTCACGCTTGGGTCACAGATTTGCACAGAGACACAGGAGGTCGTAGAAACAAGAAGGATTTTTATTCAAACACTGCAAACACATGAGCTTAAACGTGCTCCATGACAAGTCAGAGATGACAGTTCCGCTAGGAGCAGAGAGAGAGAGCGATAAAAGCAAGCAAACAATCAATTTTCAACTGACAGGCGCTGCACAAGGCTTTTAAGTTAGCGGAGTATTGCGCGAGGTTTGCATTACGCGTTATGGCGCAAGTGAGAAAGTAAGGAGCAATGTGAGGATAGTCTGTGTTTCAGGGGTTGTGGTTTTCCCAGAGGCGTCTGTATCTTCTTGGGGTGCGATCAGCCCTCCAGCTCACACCCTCCCCCTCAGCTTTATTCACATTTCCGTGAATCAAGCAACTCTCTGTACCAGGTTCATTTAGTCTTGATAATACGTCTGCGTTGACGTGTTCAGAACCTGGTCGATGTTTTACTGTGAAACGGTAAAAGTTGTAAGCCCAGAAACCATCTCATGAGGTGAGAGTTTGTATCTTTCTGTCGGTATGACCATTGAAGTGGAGCATGATCAGTTACCAAAGTGAAGTTTCGTCCCCACACGTAATAGCGAAGCCCTCCAGCTCACAATATAAAGTAAGTGCTGGAATATATAAAGTCAAAACTTCAATATATAAAGTCATCGTCGGAATATAGAAAGTCAGTGCTGCAATATCCATCCATTTTAAAACCCGTTGAATCCGACCACAGGGTCACGGCGGTCTGCTGGAGCCAATCCCAGCCAACACTGGGTGCAAGGCAGGAACCAATCCTGGGCAGGGCAAATGCATCATTTTCAAAACATTAACCGAACAGTGTTTTTTTAATTTATTTTTCTGAATACGTTTTTGTTAACTTACTTCAGTTCAGAGTCGTTTCAATCAATATATTTTGACTTTGAGTTTATATATTCAGGAATGAGTTTATATACTCCGATGTTGACTATATATAATCAGGAATGACTTTATAAATTCCGACGTTGACTTTATATATTCAAGTTTTGAATTTATATATTCCAGCAATGACTTTATATATTCAAGTTCTGACTTTATATATTCCAGCGGTGACTTTATTTATTCAAGTTTTGACTTTATATATTTAGAAAAAAGTTTTGACTTTATATATACCGACGCTGACTTTATGTATTCAAGTTTTGACTTTATATATTCCGACAGTGACTTTATATATTCGGGAATGACTTTATATATTCAAGTTTTGACTTTATATATTCTGACGCCGACTTTATATATTCAGAAAATCAATGTATTTGCCTGTTTCGCACCCCATAGTATATGTGTGTGTGTATATATGTACACATGTATGTATATATCTATATATATATATATATATATACAGTGGTGTGAAAAACTATTTGCCCCCTTCCTGATTTCTGATTCTTTTGCATGTTTGTCACACAAAATGTTTCTGATCATCAAACACATTTAACCATTAGTCAAATATAACACAAGTAAACACAAAATGCAGTTTTTAAATGATGGTTTTTATTATTTAGGGAGAAAAAAAAATCCAAACCTACATGGCCCTGTGTGAAAAAGTAATTGCCCCC
>JANRMT010062834.1:26164540-26178310 GCA_026402145.1 Polypterus bichir lapradei | reverse complement strand
TTTTTCTGAATACGTTTTTGTTAACTTACTTCAGTTCAGAGTCGTTTCAATCAATATATTTTGACTTTGAGTTTATATATTCAGGAATGAGTTTATATACTCCGATGTTGACTATATATAATCAGGAATGACTTTATAAATTCCGACGTTGACTTTATATATTCAAGTTTTGAATTTATATATTCCAGCAATGACTTTATATATTCAAGTTCTGACTTTATATATTCCAGCGGTGACTTTATTTATTCAAGTTTTGACTTTATATATTTAGAAAAAAGTTTTGACTTTATATATACCGACGCTGACTTTATGTATTCAAGTTTTGACTTTATATATTCCGACAGTGACTTTATATATTCGGGAATGACTTTATATATTCAAGTTTTGACTTTATATATTCTGACGCCGACTTTATATATTCAGAAAATCAATGTATTTGCCTGTTTCGCACCCCATAGTATATGTGTGTGTGTATATATGTACACATGTATGTATATATCTATATATATATATATATATATACAGTGGTGTGAAAAACTATTTGCCCCCTTCCTGATTTCTGATTCTTTTGCATGTTTGTCACACAAAATGTTTCTGATCATCAAACACATTTAACCATTAGTCAAATATAACACAAGTAAACACAAAATGCAGTTTTTAAATGATGGTTTTTATTATTTAGGGAGAAAAAAAATCCAAACCTACATGGCCCTGTGTGAAAAAGTAATTGCCCCCTGAACCTAATAACTGGTTGGGCCACCCTTAGCAGCAATAACTGCAATCAAGCGTTTGCGATAACTTGCAATGAGTCTTTTACAGCGCTCTGGAGGAATTTTGGCCCACTCATCTTTGCAGAATTGTTGTAATTCAGCTTTATTTGAGGGTTTTCTAGCATGAACCGCCTTTTTAAGGTCATGCCATAGCATCTCAATTGGATTCAGGTCAGGACTTTGACTAGGCCACTCCAAAGTCTTCATTTTGTTTTTCTTCAGCCATTCAGAGGTGGATTTGCTGGTGTGTTTTGGGTCATTGTCCTGTTGCAGCACCCAAGATCGCTTCAGCTTGAGTTGACGAACAGATGGCCGGACATTCTCCTTCAGGATTTTTTGGTAGACAGTAGAATTCATGGTTCCATCTATCACAGCAAGCCTTCCAGGTCCTGAAGCAGCAAAACAACCCCAGACCATCACACTACCACCACCATATTTTACTGTTGGTATGATGTTCTTTTTCTGAAATGCTGTGTTCCTTTTACGCCAGATGTAACGGGACATTTGCCTTCCAAAAAGTTCAACTTTTGTCTCATCAGTCCACAAGGTATTTTCCCAAAAGTCTTGGCAATCATTGAGATGTTTCTTAGCAAAATTGAGACGAGCCCTAATGTTCTTTTTGCTTAACAGTGGTTTGCGTCTTGGAAATCTGCCATGCAGGCCGTTTTTGCCCAGTCTCTTTCTTATGGTGGAGTCGTGAACACTGACCTTAATTGAGGCAAGTGAGGCCTGCAGTTCTTTAGACGTTGTCCTGGGGTCTTTTGTGACCTCTCGAATGAGTCGTCTCTGCGCTCTTGGGGTAATTTTGGTCGGCCAGCCACTCCTGGGAAGGTTCACCACTGTTCCATGTTTTTGCCATTTGTGGATAATGGCTCTCACTGTGGTTCGGTGGAGTCCCAAAGCTTTAGAAATGGCTTTATAACCTTTACCAGACTGATAGATCTCAATTACTTCTGTTCTCATTTGTTCCTGAATTTCTTTGGATCTTGGCATGATGTCTAGCTTTTGAGGTGCTTTTGGTCTACTTCTCTGTGTCAGGCAGCTCCTATTTAAGTGATTTCTTGATTGAAACAGGTGTGGCAGTAATCAGGTCTGGGGGTGGCTACGGAAATTGAACTCAGGTGTGATACACCACAGTTAGGTTATTTTTTAACAAGGGGGCAATTACTTTTTCACACAGGGCCATGTAGGTTTGGATTTTTTTTCTCCCTAAATAATAAAAACCATCATTTAAAAACTGCATTTTGTGTTTACTTGTGTTATATTTGACTAATGGTTACATGTGTTTGATGATCAGAAACATTTTGTGTGACAAACATGCAAAAGAATCAGAAATCAGGAAGGGGGCAAATAGTTTTTCACACCACTGTATATATGCCAGCAGCACTCATGACAATGACAAAACAATTACGTTGTCAATCATGTTACGTTATTATTAAAATGTTTCCTTTTCTTTTTACTTCTCCGCTGCCAAGCGTGGGTATTTTGCTATATATATATATATATATATATATATATATATATATATATAGATAGATAGATAGATAGATAGATATAGATATATAGATATATATAAATATGACAACAACACTCATGTCAATGACAAAACAATTACATTAACAATCATGTTACGTTATTTTTAAAATTTTTCCTTTTCTTTTTCATAACTTCTTTTATACAGGGTATTCTGCTAGTATAAGATAAAACAAATCAAATCATGAGCGGCACAGTGGTAGTGTTGCTGCCTCGCAGTTAGGAGACCTGGGTTCGCTTCCCGGGTGTGTGCTTGGTGTGTGTGTCTGTGCCCAGCAATGGGCTGGCTCCCTGCCTGGGGTTTGTTCCTGCCTTGGCTCCAGCAGACCCCCATGACCCTGTAGTTAGGATATAGCGGGTTGGATAATGGATGGATGGAAAACAAATCATGCTTCACAGTGTTCAGTACAGACTGATTTTATCATTCAATCACCTGAAGTAATAATAATTTAAAACTGCCCCAGGACTTAGTAATGACACTTTATTTCTGGGATCTGAATTTAAAAATGAAAAAATTTTTCTCCGTTATGTAACTTTTTTTTACAAAACACATTTTTTGGTGTCAATTATAGTTTTTTATTGTTTTCACACTACTGTATAATTGATTACATATTTCAGTATTGTAGTGATATATTTTTTTAATTTGATGTTTTCTAATATTGTATAATGTTTTGAAAACCTTCTCAAGATAAAAAAAAGTAATTTGAACACAGTTGGCGCATATGTGGGGACCTGAAAGTTCCGTGCATCTTACTGGGTCAATAGTCAGGGCATACACAACTCCCCTGTTTTCTCTGTGAGTGGGACAACAGAGCCAACAATTTACAGTGTGTTCAGAATTTATGGTCAACTAGAAAAAACTACAGCTTGGTGACAGAAAAATCATGAGACCTATACTTGTGAATTCAGATAAAGTGCTGCGACCACCTCTTCTTATTAAGCTTGGTTTTATGAAGTGCTTTTAAAGAATGCAATCTGTTTTATGCATTTTTGCCAAATGTTTTCAGGTCTGTCTGAGGCTAAACTGAAACAGGGCATTTTTGCCGCACCTGATATTAGAAAATTAATTTCTGATGCAGAATTTAATGGTGCAATGAAGGAACGAGAGGTTTTAGTATCATTCAGATAAGTAATTTCTATGTTTTAGGTAACAATCAAGATCCAAATGATAATGAAATTCTAAAAAAATTATTAGTTAAGTTTAAGGAATTGTGTTGCAACATGAGCCTCAAAGTTCACTTTTTGGATTTTTCCCTGAAAAACTGTGAGTGAAGATCAGGGTGAAAGATTCCATGAGGATATTAAAGACATGAAATGGTAACAGAGATTTTGGGATGTCAGTATGATGTCGGAATACTTTTGGATGATTCATGGGGACACAGCAGAAAAAGTGTACAATTGAAAGACCACCAAACCAAAAAAAAAAAACAAAAAGTGACAAAAACTAAATAAATTCTATGTAAATCAATTAATTTATAATTAATTTATTTTTTACATATATGTTTAAAATATTAGATTATTTATTTTCTTGTTAAATTGATTTAAACCAAAATTGTATGCATGAAATGTGTAATTTAATACATTTCAATTATATTACTTTTCCATTTTGTACTTAAATGTGACATGATGGAAATGTACTAATTCTACCTTTTATTGTCATAATGATTGCAAATAAAAATAACTATTCACAATTAAAGCATTTTTAATGTTTTATTTTGCAGACCTGTGTTATTGGTTGAATTTACTTTACACCACAAACACCATATGTATGGAGTGTGAATATTCTACCTTTGTTTATCTAGTTTTTCTCCAGGTATTTCCAAGTATTTTGGGCTGATTTAAGGCTATACATTTTCCTGATAAATAAATGTGTCTTCCAGACTTGAAATATACTGGCAGTCCATTTCACAGCTTGTTTTTCCATTGTGTCCTTTGTTGGCAAGGTAGAATTTGACTCCCTGGTCCCAGGCTAACCAAGTGCTGACAGTAAAGGAAGGAATTTTTATTGAATCTTTTTCTGTTTTGAATACAGTAATCCCTCCTCGATCGCGGGGGTTGCGTTCCAGACCCCCCCACGATAGGTGAAAATCCGCGAAGTAGAAACCATATGTTTGTATGGTTATTTTTATATATTTTAAGCCCTTATAAACTCTCCCACACTGTTAACATTATTAGAGCCCTCTAGACATGAAATAACACCCTTTAATCAAAAGTTTAAACTGTGCTCCATGACAAGACTGAGATGGCAGTTTTCTCACAATTAAAAGAATGCAAACATATCTTCTTTTCAAAGGAGCGCCGTCAGGAGCAGAGAATGTAAGAGAGAGCGCTCACTAAGAAAAGCAAACAATCAAAAAATCAATACGTGCTTTTAAGTATGCAGAAGCACGGCGATAAGGCGGCATTTTGTAGAGGAGCGTCCGTATCCTCTAGGCAAACAGCCCCTCTGCTCACATCCCCTCCGTCAGGCGCAGAGAGAGTGAGAGAGATAGAGAGAAGCAAACAATCAAGCACCACGCGGGAAGCATATCTTATATCATTGAGGAGTTTTAGTTAATATGTAATACATGCTCTGATTGGGTAGCTTCTAAGCCATCCGTCAATAGCGTCCCTTGTATGAAATCAACTGGGCAAACAAACTGAGGAAGCATGTACCATAAATTAAAAGACCCATTGTCCGCAGAAAGCTGTGAACCAGCGAAAAATCCGTGATATATATTTAAATGTGCTTACATTTAAAATCCGCGATAGAGTGAAGCCGCGAAAGTCGAAGCGCGATATAGAGAGGGATTACTGTATACTTTTCCTTTTAAAAACAGCATAACTAAAAATTACAAGCTACTTGTAACTTTTCAAGATGTGATATCTCTGTATGCTTGTAACATTTAGAGATTATTGAATTTTAATTAAGTGTGCTTCAGAATGGAAGTCTGGATTACATTTTTTAAAAATAGCAAGTTATACAATATGATGAAAAAAGCTCAGACAGGCACCTTTGTTATATACCTTAGTATTACTGCCTTACAGCTCTAAAGGCCAATGTATAGTTTCTAGACAGAGAGCCGTCACTAGAAGCTTTTTATTCCCCCAGCACGCTAGATTGCAGCAGCAGCGGATGTCGGTGACCCCTAAGAAACCAGCAAGACATGCCAGGAGGTTAGGTCGGTAGAGCAGACCTGGTGGAGTCACTGGGGGCCACGAGAGGGCATTACAGGGAGACAAGCTCCCTGTTATAATGGACTTCCATGTGAAACGGAAGTGCTTCCATCGGGCAATCACCCTGGAACCGGAAGTACTCCTGGGTCTGTAATAAAGGAGACCGCATTCCCTTATCCAGACGAGTCAGAGCTGTGAGGTAGTGGAGCAACGTCTGAGTGGAGGAGGGTAAGAAGAAAGTATTGTGCAGAGAAAACCTTTGTTTTGTGCTTGTGTGACATATTTGAGGTGATTTGATTAATAAATCTACCTTTATTTGAACCCGGGACTGTGCTTGTGTGTTCGTGTTATGGTTTGGGCTTGCTGGCGCCCAGATATCCATCACACTGTTAATATCAAATATGTTCTGGGATTTTTCAGGTCAGGGAGCAGTTTAAAGGTAAGGTTGTTATGTTCACTAATCATGAGAGTAACAATGTGTTGCATGTTTATTAGCACATGTAAGTTAAGAATTTGCTGTACTATGTGACAATAGTAAACCTATAAACATCTCATGACTGTACTGACAGCATTTAATTAAAGCCAAGAAGTAACCCTAGATCACTTATCAGTCCATCACACTGTGTGTTTACTTATTCATAAATTCACTCAGTTCATGAACAAGCTTTTTCTATCACAGAATAAACATACATATAGTTAAACTGGACCAGTCTAGAATCACTAGAATCTATGGGAAGAGAAAGAAAACTGGAGTGCAAACGTACTTGGAGTATACTACACAAAGACAGAATGCGCCGACTCCACATAGCAGTCTGGATGAGAACCCAGTCCTGGTCCAAAACTGTAAATACATGATTTTCATTCCATGTACATGTAAAACATTGGATAATTTCAGTTACACCTCAGCTTGAGCATTAATTTATTCCTGCCCAAACACATATTTTGTCTGTCATTTCCCGAGATTGCATAATTACAGTTTCTTTGAATGAGTCATTTGTTGCTTTATTTAAATCATAAATAGTATCAATACAATGCAAATTGTAAATGCCCCTAAGTGAAAATAATAGATGCAGAAAGAAAGTGATCATTCTGTCAACTACTTCTCAATAATAGTTTATTATATTAATAATACACATAAAATATACTTGGAAGTGTACCCAAAGTGAGATAAATCATACAGGAAAACTGTAAATGATAATAAGCCGACACAATGCATGCCTCTATGTGTCTAACTAATTTTGTGTACAACGCACAAAATATTATACAATATCACCGTAAAATATAAATTAAAACATGTCACTACAAAAGTCTGAGAAAAAATTAAGGTTCATGCCAAGTCAATTGGTGTAGAATGATTTTGTAATGTACCACTGTTGCCTGCTCATGCTGATAATCCAAAGAAAAGCCTTATTGAAGGCACCAATAGTGGAACTGATTAGTATGAGAAATACACTAAATTTCATCCTTCAGTTTATACTGTACAGTATATGGTGTATTTATATATGATACATGTAACTTGTAAAATGAAAATTTTAAAAGTCTACATGTATGAATAACCCAGGATATAATTTCAGAAGGGAAGAAGTTTCTCAGCTTTATATAGTGGATATAAGAACTATGGCACTCTTTGTAAAGGTAACAGAAAGGCAATGAAAATGATGGTATAAAAAAGATCTCTGTTTCATACACATTAAGCTTACTAAACATATATTCTCAAACCCACTTAATACAATTAGGGGCCATGAGGACCTGCAAACATGTGCTACTTAATTGTATTATAAAAAATATATGATTTTTAAATATGAAGTATAGCTTGTTGTTTATGCTGTTTATTTGATAGTGACCTGTTTGTTCATATTGAGGCTGCTAGTAGTTCTTGAATCCACTTTAGACATGCCATATCTCAGCATTAACATTTTCAGAGCCTGCTATCTACCAGTTAGAATAATGTCAGTTCAGCAATGATAAGGTTACCTTAGATGTTTTTTGTCTTTTGGATTTAAAATTATGGACCACCGATCACCAGTACAACCATAAAAATGTAATTTCTAAGTTAGTAATACATTGAATGTGCATTCATCTGCTTTTTCAAAGGCAGATGAATTTGCAGATAGGAACGACAGTATATCCCAGCCACACTGTGCAGATTGAATCAAAGACTTCAAACCATTGCAATGCCCAGTCATGCTGGAATGATTTAGAAGCGCCACTTAATCTTGTGCACATATTCGTATGGAACCAACTCAGTCACTGGGAGAGCATAGAAACTCAATACAGATAGTCAAAGAGCAAAGAAAAATATAAATGTTCATATGGAGTCTTGACATAGCAATGCTAATGATTTCTTCACTGTGTGCCCTTCACTAGAGAATGAGTGCAGAATTTGAGTCAACAATGTGTACTACAGTTGTGGATGAAAGACCTGTGTATCTGCACAGGGTAAAGAGTAATTTTGGCAAGTTTCGGTCAGATGATGGACATAAGTTCAGGTGATGGGCATTAGATAACGGTGGGTATGAGCATTAGGTACTGGTGGGAAGGACTAGAAGGAGGAGAGGATTTTGTATAGATGATACAAAATGTAATATACAGTAAACCAGTGCATTTCCTAGTTTAAGCACTTGCTCCAAGGTCAAGTTTCTTTGTTACATTGATGTGTAATAAAGACATTTTACTGCATTCCCTTCTGGACTCCAAGACTGCCTTCTATTAAAGAGAGACAGAGAGTTTTCTCCTTAACACATTCTGCTTCAACCTTATTAGGTGAGCCCTGCCTATACCCCAAAACTACCTGCTGCTGATTTTTTACTAATAACAAGCATACATTCAAGTAGAAATACAGTTTTTAAAAATACATTTCCATGCTTTTCAAGTGGGTGATGTAGCACTTTTGTCATCCAGCTCTAGATATTTCAGATCAAATTACAATGACAAGGGGTTTCCATGGGCACTCTGTTTTCCTCCCAGATCCAGTTTGGGTTAAATTCTATTGGTTTAGAGTATCTTAGGAAGATCTAGTGTCTTATCTGGGTTTGAATGGCACCTGATGCTTCTGGGATACATTTCAGCTCTGAACATTAGTGGAAAAATGTAAAAATGCATTTTCAAGAATTAAAATTGACTTCAAAGAGCTTGCTGGATTGAATACAGGTCCTTGTTAAAATTATGCTGTGAAAATGTGCCAACCTTGATGTAACCAGAGTTGCTTTAAATTAAATATGTCATAATATTTCATGATTTCTTTTTTGCCTTTTTTACATAGTGACTAGTTCAGAGTATTAAATGATTGACTTTCCTTTTCAGATTTTGAAGTATTTAACCAGCATACTAACCAGTAGTAAAAGGTATGCTGCTGGACTAAGGCATGGTGCCCAGCCATGTAGAGATCACGGGGAGCTGTCATTAGTACAGGCATGACAAAACGTAAACTGAAAACTGCTTGTTTAAACAAGATCAAAACCTGAAAGCATGATAAAAAAAACAAACATGCAAAATGTCAAACTTAAATTGGTCAAGAAATTCAGCATCAATATCCAAAAGAAGAAATAAAGCAGAGTCCAAAAGACAGGTGTACAGTCAAAACACTGGAAATTGGAATAAGAAAAAATGCTAGGAGAGATATGTTATCCACAAAAAGTACAGCAAGGTCAAAAGGCATAAGTCCTTAGCCAGTCATCATCTGTGCAGTGAAGATACATACTCAACAATTTTAATGTGGGTGTACACATGCCTGCGGTGGGTTGGCACCCTGCACAGGATTGATTCCTGCCTTGTGCCTTGTGTTGGCTGGGATTGGCTCCAGCAGTCCCCCGTGACCCTGTAGTTAGGATTCAGCGGGTTGGAAAAACGGATGGATGGATGGATGTACACATGCACAAGTATTGTCTGTGGACCAGTGCCCCATATGCATATATTCCTGTACATATATATAAAAGACCCATTTCTAAAAAAGTTAAGACAATATGTAAAATGCAGATAAAACAGAAAGCAGTGATTCAGAAATGCTCTTTTATCCATATCTATTTGAAAATGGTACAAAGACAACATATGTAATGCTTTGCTTCATAGAATTAAAATATGTTTGCAAAGGTAAACTCCAATGTTGATACCTGCAACACATTCTACAGAAGTTTGGACATCTGCCTATTTACCTATAGAAAGTGTTAAAAAAAAACTATTTGGAACTTTCCACAGGTAAATTGATGATTAGGAAATAGGTATGATTATCGGATTATCGTGATCGGGTAAAAATTTAATAAAATGGACCAACCAAAGACATTTGTTCATTTTGGTTCTCCAATCCAAAAAGGAATTACATAATCTTTTGTTATCAACATTAAGCCAACTTTTGCCATGGTATGGGGGTATGGTAGTGCCTATGCCATGGTAAGCTTTCACATCTATGAAGGCATCATTAAACCTGAAGAATACATATGCATTGTGAAGATGATATCTTTTTCAGGGATCTCCTTGTTTATTTCAACAAGACAATGCCAAGCCACATTCAGTACGTATTACAACAGTTGGAGAGTGTAGGTGCTAAATTGGCCTGCCTACAGTCCAGATCTGTCTCGTACTGAAAACATGTGACGCATTAACAAGTGTAAAATACACTAATGGAGTCCTAGGATTGATGAGAAGCTGAAGTCCTATGTCAGTTAGGAATGGTAAAAATCCCACTTTCCTCATTAAAATAACTAGAGTCTTCAGTTGCCAAACTATAATTTTGAATGTTATTAAAAGGATAGTGGGTTCTGTGAAACTTACCAAGTCCGCTACTAGGTTGATCTACTCTCACACTTTAAGATTAACATTCATACAGATACAGTACATATACACATAGGGATCCTGTAGGCAAAGTCTCATGTGAAAGTGTAATTGTCAGTCACCCCGCAATATTCTACTGAGAATTCCCTTCGTATTCATACATAAATATCCTTAAATAAACAACTGTAAACTTAATATGTCTCACAATATTCACTTAGAATGAGTGTTTATTTACTAAAATAACTCGATTAGTTTAAACTTTACATATCTTGTTTGTGTACTATTTTCAAATAAAAATGGGTAAAAGAGCATTTACAAATCACTAATTTTTTTGGAAATGGGGTTGTATATAGGGATCATCAAATATGGATTATACAAGCAACGTGAACATGATTCCACATGTTCTAAGCATAAACTTTGAGGATATGTGTATTTGCAATATAAATATATTTTTTCATTTTGTCATACAATATATAAAGTATATATAAGTGTGGTTGCTTCATTAGGTACTATAGAAAATTATATTCTCAAAATTGATGATATGCATATATTTAAAGAGAATCATGAACATATATGAAAATAAGCATTGTGTCTTAGTGCACGCTAGTATAGTAAGGGTTAAATCATAAAAAAGCCTGTGCCTGTATATTTTATTATTTTTCTCTTTGCAGCTGTAATCAACCAGTATCTTGCTGCTAAGTTTAAAACTTCAGTCAAAGACACTGTGTACTTTGAGAGAGCTAAACAGGCCATTGTTTTAAGAAATGCAGCTACTGAAACTTTAACCATGAGAAAAGGCCAAATAGGCCACTTGCTTTCACATGCAGTGGCTTGGCCTTTGCTTCCCTGTCTGCCTGCTTGAACATTAACATGAGGTGATGATAAGCCCAGGAAAGTGTGTTCTATAAGAAACAGAGTCATTGTCTTAAGAGATTCAGCTGCCTAGACCTTTAGCCTTGAGGAATGTTTGTGCAACAAGAAACTATTCATTTGAGTAGCCCAGTATCTTATGTGGGGCTCCTCCTGATTCCAACTTACAGGTGGGAATCAATCGATAAATAGGCCTTAGACACCTGCATAGGGTAAGAGGAGTAATGTTAGAAAGTTTCAGTCAGATGATGGACATAGGGTCAAGTGATGGGCATTAGGTAATGGTGGGAAGAACTAGAAGGAGGAGAGTATTTTGCATAAATGATAAAAATTGTAATAAATGTAAGCTCACTTACTAAATGCTCATTTCATTTGAATTGAGACCATGTGTACATCACACAATAAAACTTGATTCTGCATCTTGCCTGAAGAAGGGGCCTGAGTTGCCTCAAAAACTTGCATATTGTAATCTTTCTAGTTAGCCAATAAAAAGTGTCATTTTGCTTAACTTCCCACTACATCTTCTAAACTCTGTAATATTTTGGTTTTGGAGAAGCATAAAATTGAGTAAAATGCTTATAATTGTTGAGTATCTCTTTCACATAGCACTTCAAAAAGGTTCTTGGTGAGAAGAGGAATTCAGTAAGGATGTCCTGGGTCTCAATTTATTTTTATTGCATATGCAGCTATTCTGCTATTTTGATTAAAACTAATCAAGAAATACAACTCCTAAATGTATTAGGAAATAAGACTGTTAGTCAATTAGCTGGTGATATTACATTTCTTAAAAAACACAAAACAAATTCCCAAAGTCTTTAAGATTATCAGATCCTTTTCTAAAGTTTCTGAAATGTATCAAAACTAGCTATCCATGATTAGAATTTAAATTATCTGTATGGCATTGTAGTTAGAAGTTATGTTAAAATGTGAGTATTATGAAAACTAAAGATGCAAAAAATGTGGAAACTAGTAACATTTGAAGCATTCCACAAAAAGTCAAGGTATTTTACATAACTGGCAACAAAAGATATGTATCACTTTTTTCAAACTAAAATGGAAAGCATTTCATGTTTTTCATATACAGTCTGTTCAAATCATTATTTGTTAAAGAATGATAAAATCTATTACTCAGTTGCATTTTAACTTTATATAGAAAAATAAAAATATTATTATAAAAAAGTGCCTAAGACCAGTTCACTCTTAAATTAAAGTGGTTACAATCATTTGCTTAAAATTCTGTTTGGTACAAATTCCCTTAGAATTTTTTGAATGTTTTGGTAGTGTACCATTTCTTTTAAATTGATACAGCTAAACTGTCAATAAGCTTTACTCTCCCACACACACACACACACACACACACACACACACACACACATATATATATGTATACAGTAGATGAGGCGGAGTTCAGAGGGTGGTTGTCATAAAGTCTTATTTATATATATGTATACAGTAGATGAGGCAGAGTTCAGAGGGTGGTTGTCATAAAGTCTAATTTATTATTTGCATGTTCTTCTTTTCAAGCCTACATATGCTGGGTTCATATCAAAATGTCTGTTGGTGGCAATTTCATCGGATAGCCATGTTTCAGCCATTTCTCTGGCACTTTTAGTAATAGCCTTGAATTGTATTTGCATTTCCTATTTAAACGAGTGTCTGGTCGAATTTGTATGTGTATAAATCAGAGACCGTGGGTTTTTTCTTCTGACCGCATTGCGATGTGTGCAGCTTATTTACAGACTTGTGAGCTACTTTGATGCCAGACACAGGCAAATAATATGTCCAGAAAAGCACATAGTTAGTTCCATATTAGTAAGTATTAGTTAACTGATGGTAATATCATGGAGGCCCATTGTCTATTGAAATGTCCTGGGTGAAGATGAGCAACACAGCTAGTTATATATAAAAAATAACAACTCCACATAATACCCCAATTTGGGACAATAAAATTGTTCAGAATTTACAAATCACTTTTTATCTGAGACAATGGCATCTGGTCAATGTGTTGTTGGCTAGATAGTAATGGAAACATGTTAATTTTTGTACACTTACCTTCAAAATGGTAGTGCTGCTGCTTTGCAGTAAGGAGACTGTGGAAGATTGTGGGTTCGCTTCCCGGTTCCTCCCTGTGTGGATAGCGCTTTGACTACTGAGAAAAGCGCTATATAAATGTAATGAATTATTATTATTATTAAAAAGAAATATCATTTGAATTGTTCTATAAAGGAATACTGCATAATTAATCCAATTCTCTCTACTACTATCTTTACCTGGCTAGGGAATCTTTAAAATACATGAAACTTCAACTAGATTGGCAGAACTAGATTGATCTATAATAATAAAAGGCAAAGCCCTCACTGACTGATTGACTGACTGACTGACTCATCACTAATTCTCCAACTTCCCATGTAGGTAGAAAGCTGAAATTTGGCAGGCTCATTCCTTACAGCTTACTTACAAAAGTTAAGCAGGTTTCATTTCGAAATTCTACACGTAACGGTCATAACGGTCGATAACGGTCGACAACGTCCGCCATGTTGAACTTTCTTATTTATGGCCCCATCTTCACGAAATTTGGTAGGCGGCTTCCCTGCGCTAACCGAAACCGATGTATGTACTTATTTCGATGGTATGACGCCACTGTCGGCCGCCATATTGAACTTTCCAACGTCAC
>JANRMT010062834.1:26147480-26164140 GCA_026402145.1 Polypterus bichir lapradei | reverse complement strand
ATTTCAGTAGTGGACACTTTGATGTTTATGAATGTTTAAACTCTCAAAAGCTGGATGTGAAGTTATCGATGAAACCGGTTGTAAGCTTACAACGCTTGACAGATGCCGAATGTCACTTTAACACAAGTCCTGCAAATACTGTCGTAATTGAAACAAACCATGAACCTCAAACTGATTATGACAGCAGCAATCCAAGCTGTGAGATTTGAGACAAGATTACTGTTCACATGGCCAACTGTAAGTTGCATGCTCAAGAGTAAGCTCAGCGCACAGCTTGGTCATGTTACAACCGGAGGGCCGAACTGACAACGTGGTATACAAAGAGATCCTTAACAAATAATTATTGGCATATTTTCCCTCAGTTTAAAAAGGTAAAATTTTCTTCTTAATAAAAATTTTAATGCAGTACTTCGCCGCAGCGAAGCGTGGCTATTTTGCTAGTAGATCTATATATTGATAATTTATTTTTTCTTGATCTGAAATGTAATGATATTTTTCTAAGAACATTTCTGGCTAAAGCTTTCATAGTTTATTAAGCAGAAGATTTATTATCAATAATTATTTGAAACATGTATCTTTCCTAAAGCGAAGGAAACACATTTTAAGATTATTAGTAGTATATTCCCCTATTAAAAATTTTTAACCCAGCCACAAGGGATGCACAATCCAGTGTGTTTCTTCGTGCTGGTCCCAAGCCCGGATAAATGGAGAGGGTTATGTCAGGAAGGGCATCCGGTGTAAACTTTTGCCACATCAATATGTGGACAATACAAATTTCCATATGGATCAGTCGAGGCCCGGGTTAACAATGGCTGCCCCCAGTACTGTTACCCAACAGGGTGCTGGTGGAAATTGGGCTGCTGTTGACCAAAGAAGGAGAAGAAGAGATGGGAGATATGTCCAGAGGCAGGAGGAGAGGAGGAAGGTAAAGAGAGTGGAACTGATGGTAGGAACTTTGAATGTTGGCAGTATGACTGGTAAGGGTAGAGAGTTAGCTAATATGATGCAGAGAAGGAAGGCTGATATACTGTGTGGGCAAGAGACTAAATAGAAGGGGAGTAAGGCCAGATGGATCGGAGGTGGATTCAAATTGTTCTATAATGGTGTGGATGGGAGGAGAAATGGGATAGGAGTTGTTCTGAAGGAACAGCATGTCAAGAGTGTTTGGGAGGTGAAAAGAGTATCAGACAGAGTAATGATTATGAAGCTGGAAATTGGAGGTGTGATAATGAATGTTGTTAGTGCATATGCCCCCCAAGTTGGGTGTGCAATGAATAAGAAAGAAGATTTTTGGAGTGAGTTGGATGAAGTGATGGACAGTGCACTGTGGAGAATGCTTGGACCCGACACACACAGGCAGACACAGAATGTCATAAAACACACATGTTTTCTTTGTGCAACTCACAATAACACCAACGATACGTGCACCAACCACCAACTCAGTCCTTTAGACTCTTCTTCTCTATCGCCTCTAACTCTTCCCAGGCAAGCTCTCATCCTCTTCAACCCAACTCCGGCTACCTTGCTGGAGTGAGGCGTCCTCTTTTATACTTCCCCCAGATGTGCTCCAGGTGCTTCCTGATCTTCTCCCAACAGCACTTCCTGGTCTGGCAGAAGTGCTGTTCTTCACCCGGAAGCACTCTGGGTATACCTGGATTCTTCTTCCGGCAGCACTTCCTGGTGTGGTGGAAGGGCTGCGTTCCAGGGCCCCATAACTATCCGGGCACCCCTTGGCGGTGACCACGGGCCCAAACCGGGATGAGCTTCCAAGCTCTGCTCCTGTGGTCTCCATGCAGACCAGGGCGGCTTCCCTCTCATGGCCCGGGGAAGGTATTGCTCCTCTCCCGGTTCCTCCAGACGACCCGGCTGGGCAGGACCTCCAGCCATCCGCCACAGCACCTAAGGAGCAGAGAGTGGTGATTGGAGTGGCTTTCAATGGACATGTTGGTGAAGGGAACGGAGGAGATGAGGAGGTGATGAGTAAGCATAAAGTCAAGGAGAAGAATGAAAAAGGTCAGATAATAGTGGATTTTGCAAAAAGGATGAACATGGCTGTGGTGAATATTTAAGAAGGGAGAGGAACATGGGGTGTTGTACAAGAGTGGAGGAAGATGAACAAAGGTAGATTATATCCTATGCAGAAGAGTCACTTTGAAAGGGGATTGAAGACTGCCAAGTGGTGGCAGGGGAAAGTGATGTTAGGCAGCATAGGATGGTGGTCTGTAGGATGAAGATGGAGATCAAGAAGAGGAGGAGAGTGCGAGCAGAGCCAAGGATCAAATGGTGGAAGTTGAAAAAGGAAGACTACAAGGCTGAGTTTAGGGAGGAAGTAAAACAGGCACTGGGTGGCAGTGAAGAGTTACCAGACAGCTGGGCAACTACAACAGAAGCAGTAAGGGTGACAGCAAGAAGGGTGCTTGGAGTGACATCTAGACAGAGGAATGACAAAATGGAAAACTGGTGGTGGAATGGAGAAATACAGGAGAGTATACAGAGGATGGCAAAGAAGAAGTGGGATTGTCAGAGAGATGTAGAAAGTAGACAAGAGTACCAGGAGATAAGGTGTAATGTGAAAAGAGAGGTGGCGAAGGCTAAAAAAAAAGCTTATGATGAGTTGTATGAGAGGCTGTAAACTAAGGAGGGAGAAAAGGACCTGTACCGATTGGCTAGACAGAGGGACCGAGCTGGAAAAGATGTGCAGCAGGTTAGGGTGATAAAGGATAAAGATGGAAACGTACTCACAAGTGAGGAGTGTGTGTTGAGCAGATGGAAAGAGTACTTTGAGAGGCTGATGAATGAAGAGCATGAGAGAGAGAAGGTTGGATGATGTGGAGATAGTGAATCAGGAAGTGCAATGGATTAGCAAGGAGAAAGTAAGGATAGCTATGAAAAGGATAAAGAATGGAAAGGCTGTTGGTTCAGATGACATACTTGTGAAAGCATGGAGATGTTTAGGAGATATGGCAGTGGAGTTTTATCCAGATTGTTTAATGGAATCTTGGAAAGTGAGAGGATGCCTGAGGAGTGGATAAGTGTACTGGTGCCGATTTTTAAGAATATGGGAGATGTGCAGAGCTGTAGTAACTACAGGGGGATCAAATTGATGAGCCACAGCATGACACTATGGGAAAGTGTAGTGGAAGCTAGGCTAAGAAGGGAGGTGATGATTAGTGAGCAGCAGTATGGTTTCATGCCAAGAAAGAGCACCATAGATGTGATGTTTGCTCTGTGGGTGTTGATGGAGAAGTATAGAGAAGGCCAGAAGGAGTTGCATTGCGTCTTTGTGGACATGGAGAAAGCATGTGACAGGGTGCCTTGAGAGGAGTAGTGGTATTGTATGAGGAAGTCCGAAGTAGCAGAGAAGTATGTAAAAGTTGTACAGGATATGTACGAGGGAAGTGTAACAGTGGTGAGGTCTGCGGTAGGAATGACAGATGCATTCAATGTGGAGGTGAGATTACATCAGGAATCGGCTCTGCGCCCTTTCTTATTTGCAATGGTGATGGACAGGTTAGACGAGATTAGACAGGAGTCCCCGTGGACTATGATATCTGCTGATGACATTGTGATATGTAACGATAGTAGGGAGCAGGTTGAGGAGACCCTGGAGAGGTGGAGATATACTCTGGAGAGGACCAGAATGAAGGTCAGTAGGAACAAGACAGAATACATGTGTGTAAATGAGAGGGAGGTCAGTGAAATGGTAAGGATTCAAGGAGTAGAGTTGGTGAATGTGGATGAGTTTAAATACTTGGGATCAACAGAATAGAGTAATGGGGATTGTGGAAGAGAGGTGATAAAGAGAGTGCAGGCAGGGTGGAATGGGTGGTGAAGAGTGTCAGGAGTAATTTGTGACAGACAGGTATCAGCAAGAGTGAAAGGGAATGTCTATAGGACAGTAGTGAGACCAGCTATGTTTATAAGGGTTGGAGACAGAGACACTGACCAAAAAACAGGAGACAGAGCTGGATGTGACATAGTTAAAGATACTAAGATTTGCACTGGGTGTGATGAGAATGGACAGAATTAGAAATGAGAACATTAGAGGGTCGGTTCAAGTTGGACGGTTGGGAGACAAAGTCAGAGAGGTGAGATTGCGTTGGTTTGGACATGTGCAGAGAAGAGATATTGGGTATATAGAAGGATGTTGAGGATAGAGCTGCCAGGCAAGAGGAAAAGAAGAAAGCCTAAAAGAAGGTTTATTGATGTAGTGAGAGAGGACATGCAGGTGATGGGTGTAACAAGGCAAGATGCAGAGAACAAGAAGATACTGAAAGAGATGATGTGCTGTGGCAACCCGTAATGGGAGCAGCCACAAGAAGAAGACCTCTATTAAACATTTTTAAGATTAAAATTTGGGATGGATTATAATACTTGTACATTTTTTCAAAGAGACTAAAACTACAGATTGTTTATTTTTTGTTTTTGAATATTCTTTTTGCATTAATATGTGCAATTGGTTGTATTTAAATAATACAGTGATTCCCAGAATTATACCTTTAATCATATTTTAAAAAATACAGATGAAGGAAAAATGTTCAGTTTTGTGTAATAATATTATTATCTTTGATAAATATTTCATCTATGAATGTATTTAAACAAAACTGGCTTTCAGGACGGAATTAAGCATGTTAGTTAAATTTTTAACTCTTGAAATAAGAGGCAATAATAATGCATATTTACAAATGTTAAAATTTTGATATGGCCCTTATATTTTCTGATTACTTTATAATGTAATGCTATTTTTCTATTGCATCATAACATGGGAGAGGGGCAAAAGCTTCAGAATCGTCAAAAATTTCGATCTCCAGTTTTCCAGGTCCCCTTAATACCGAAAACGTTGATATCTCGATGATATGTGTGTGTCTGTGTGTTCCTGTTTATTGAGGACAGTCTAGAGCATGGGTGTCGAACTCCAGCCCTGGAGTGTTGCAGTGGCTGCAGGTTTTCATTTTAACCATCTTCTTAATAAGTGACCAGTTTTTGCTGCTAATTAACTTCTTTTGCCTTAATTTTAATTAACATGACTCGCCCCCCTTTGTTGTTGCTTTGTCCTTAATTAGCAGCCAAGTAATAGTGAGACACAAAACAAGCTGCCACATGACCAGCTCACCTGTGCGCATCACAAAATATCTGAAAATAAAGAAAAGTGAAGGTCTCAATAAGGCTGATCTCTCAGCTCACCAAAACATTTTGATGGTGCTGTGGCAGAATGAGAGCAGCAACAAGCCATGGAATTAAAAAATGAGTGTAATTAATAGCAAGAATCGGCTTCTCATTAAGAAAGTGATTGCAGTGAAATTGGTTGGAGTTTGCAGCCATATTTTACCTGCTCATCTGTTGTCTCATTTCATGTCTCATGTCTGTTTGGCTGTCATTTAATGAAGAAAACAATTGAGCAAACTGAATCCATAAAAACAGAGCTATTAAAATGAAGGGAAAAATAAGTTAATTAGCAGTGAAAACGGGTCACTGATTAGGAAAAGGGTTAGAATGAAAACCTACAGCCACTGCGGCCTTCCAGGCCCGGAGTTTGACACCCCTGGTCTAGTGCTAAAACGGCTGCACGGAAAAATACCAAACTCGAAAGTTAACCCTCTTGTGTGATGACGAAGTGCTGGTTAGTTTTTGAGCCAAATCGTTCAAGAGAAAGAGGCACTCTAGAGGAACCCTCAAATACCATTATTCTGCAATTGATTATTAATTATTAATTCTTCTTGTCAGTTGCTATCGTAATGTCCTGTTTTATAATCAGAAACATCAGCATCAGAGCCGTAAATAATTACTGAAATGTTATTGAATAATTTGGGTAACATGGTTCCTAGGGCACAAAGCCTACTGACGCTACTGTCAATTTTTTTCTTCTTTTTTGATTTATATTCATTTAATGGCGATATTAATAAAAGCACCTTGACTGCTTTATAAACTTTTGGTTCTGTTTAAGAAAACAAGCGTTTATTTGCCTGATTGTTTTGTAAATTGAAAAACTGAATACAACTTTAAAAAACGTGGTTGTGCATGGCATTCTGTCAGCCGATTAGCTTTCTACTTGAGCCCAGTGCTGTATGCAAACTTGAAATATCGGTTATAAATTGTCAGATGAATTCGGAAAATATATGACTAAACTAATGTGAAAGGTGATATATACCATAATGTGATTTGTTCTTCTTCTTGGTTTTTTTTGTGTCGCACTACTTTCGTTGAGCGCATAACTAAGGGAAGCATTCCATACATAACACTTACCTGCTGTTTGCGTTTCTTGTTTTGTTTTGTTTTTTAAATGCAAGCGTGACTCGAGACACGTGACTATGACGAAGGGACGCAGAAATCGGGGTGTGTCAAATTTGACTCTAACGTTGCCCTGCCTCTTTTACAGTTGCCTTTGCCACCTGTCTGAATGCTTGGCGTTCTTCTGAGTTTGCAAAAAAAAAAAAAAAAAACTCACGTCAGAAGAATTATGTCGTGACTCCAATGATCAATAAGTTGTCTGTTTTAAGGCGGTCGAGAGGTTGAGCTTTTTTTTTCTTTTTTAATCAATCCATTCATTCATCTTTGCCTGGATTTTGCTTGTTGTCATGGAGGTGGCGAGGAGAAGTTTAGGCATTATTTTGCCTTTAGTCTCTCATCATTTTTATTGTTTACGGACTACGTCTTCTTAACGTACCGAGTTCCCACACTACTCTGACATCGCCTCAGCCGCCGGCGCTTCCTGCTCATAGGCTGCGCGGATACTAAATCAAGTCCGTGGTTTAGCGTTAAGGCCTTGAAAAAGCTCTCGCTTTTTGCAAGTATTTTTGATTTTCACTCGTGCTGTTTGCAAAAAAATCTTCCCTCTTTATGTTTTTGGATCCTGTCACCAATTGTTCACGTCTCTGCTTCACCATCCTTTTCTGTTCTTGTAGTGTGAAGATTAACTGCCTCCTTCGGTTTATTTCGGAAGACGGACTTTTCTCACGTTGTTCATCAGGAGTGCAAGAGGTATGTATCATTTTAAACGATTGAATGGTCACGAAGTTAGTACACACGACACGGGCACCGATTTTTGTTTGGAGGATAAACCATATTCCAGACGTATACCTTTTTCCAGCTTAGATAATTGTTCACATTTGAATGGTCCAGTGTGAATAAGGAAATGAGACCCATAAATTAATGAATTTAATATTTGATATATTAACCTAATTCTAAGATGACAGTGGTTGCTGCTGTTGCCTTACAGTTGCCACAGAATAGTTGTAACATGGCTTGGTTTCTTCCTGTGTGGAGTTTGCACATTCTTCCTATGGTTTCTTTTATTTCTTCAGGACATTTTGGTTGCCCTGACCTCTCAAAGATGGGCATGATTGGTAAATGGTCCCCTTGGTTTTTGTTACTGAATGTGCCATCTTTTGAACTGGATAAAGTAAGTCAGATGTTGGATAGATGGATTGATCTGGTAAAGTGCAGAGGTAGTTGCTGATAGAGTGACCATATGCTTCAGTACCACAACAAATGGGCATCCATTCTCAAACCTGGGAGCCACAGCCTATTTCTGTAGCACTCAGTTCAAGTTTGGAAGTAACCACCCTGAAATTTAGATGCCAGTCTGCAGGATAAGTATGCAGCCAATTTACATATATTTTCAGAATATCTTAATCTAACAGGTGGAGTCTGCTGACACACATGGGAAAAGGTTTATTTACTTATATGTAAACACTTTCTGTTTGACTTGGGGTTCATTGCACACACTCGCCATGGGTTTCAGTGGCCCAGTAATGACACTATAAATCACTTAATGGTGTACCATAGGCTTTTATTTCCAGATATATGATAAAAGATTAGCTGTGCATCACTGAGCACAAAGCAAGACACCACCTGGAATAGTGTGCCAGTCAATCTCTACTTCTAATATATAGTACCTTATGTACAGGACCATTTAAATATGTTCATAAATTAGCTTCTTCCTTGTCAAAAGGTAGGGTGGAATGTTTATGGAACCCCTTGTGAAAATGGAGTTAACATGCAGACTGAATACAAGTCACCTTGTTGTTTTGAACTTTGTAGCTCTAAATATTATATTATATTAATAAATTAGTTCAAGCAAAGTCTGAAGCTTTTACTCAAAGAGTTGTGGGAATGTGGAACAAACCGTATAGTCCTGTATTTGAAACAGAAACTTTGACAAACTTTTAAAAAGTATCTGGATGAGATATTGGGATAACCTCGGATAACCTGGTTAAAAGCTACCCACATGTACTTTATGGATGGAATGGTCTCCTCTCATTTATCAAACTACATATGTTCTTATGAAGGTGGAGTGACTAGGTTTATTTGTTTCAAGCAGGCTGTTCATTAGGGCCAGTTTCAGAGACTATGGAATATTTAGTATTTAAAATAAAGCTTTGTTGAGCACTACAAAGACTTATAAAACATGTTTGTTGTAACTAAACAAGAAATCTTGAATTGAAAAGCCAAAATAAATACTTCACAAATTGTCAATGCAAATTGAAAGGCTAAGCTTAGAAAATATCTTGTTGGTCTAAATTTAAGACACAAATTGATTGGCAAAAATTCAAAAACAAAGTTAAGATTAAAGAGTTGTATAACCAGCAAAATCATTTACTTTGTGTAGTCCAGTGGATGTCTATTTGTTAGATTTTACTCGACACAACTTTTATTGTCATTCATCCACATAGCTAGTATATGGTTGAATGAAATTTCATTCCTTACAGTGCTAGATGCATAGGCAACACAACATACATTTAACATACATCATAACATTACCAAAACCAGTGTAACAATACAATGTAACCAAAAAAAAAAAGATGCAGGACTGTGAAGCTCAAACATGCTCAATATCCATAGTAAAGTGCAGAGTGTAGAGTGACAGTACATAATTGGTAGAATGTTATAGGGATGTGGTACTGGGTGACATGTAGAAGTTCAGAAGTCTGATGGCTTGGTGAAAGAAGCCGTTATAGGAACTGGCTGTGCTGGTTCTAATGCTGCGGTATCTTCTACCTGACAATAGGAGGTTGAACAGAATGTGTGATGGGTGAGAGATATCTTTAACAATGGCAGAAGCTCAACACACACAGCGTGTCTGAAAAATGTCCTGGATTGAGGAGAGGAAGACCCCATGATCTTCTTAGCTGACCTTACTACTTGCTGCAGAGTCTTGTACTTCTGGTCTTGCTGTTCCTAAATTATACAGTGATGCAGAATGTCGGGACGCTCTCCACGGTTCCTCTGTAAAAGGTGGTAATGGATTGTGGCAAGCTGTATTGCCTTCTGTTTCTGCAAGCAAATAAAGGCATTGTTGTGCCTTCTTAACAACAGAGGTGGTGTTGATTGTGCAGGAGATGTCATCAGAAATATACACACCAAGAAAGATTTGTTGCTATTAACCCTCTCCACAGCAGAGCCATTGATGAGCAGTGGGGAATAATGTTCTTCTGAAATTGACAAGCGTCTCTTTTGTTTTATCAACATTTAGAGACAGATTATTTTCACTACACCACCTCGCTAGATGTTAAACCTAAAATTGTGGTGTTTGTCAGTGTAATGATATTTTGAAGTAATGATATTTTTAAATGTTTGTTTGATTCAGTTTTGTTACTGTATAAAGGGTAAAGTTCTACCTGTCTGAAACAGGGTTCAAGGACAAAGTAAAAAGTGCACAGCATGTTTAGTGCCATAACCTTTCCATCCAAGGAGTTCCATATTAGTCTACAAAAAGTGAAATACTTTGACTCTGGCAAAATCAGCAGGAGTGAAAAGTGCTGCCCATTATGAATTCAAGCTGTGATAATAGCAACACTTTGAATTATGGCACAGATAGTTTCAAAACACTGTTTTAACATTTCCTAATGTAAATGTGAGCAAAGGTTTGTTAATTTGCTTTCATTCATCAATTTTCTACACTGTTTATCTCTAGGAAGTCAATCCATTACAGGGAATGCTCCTGTGCATTCCCACACTTCTATTTATTTTGGCCAATTAAGAGTTGACCATTAACCATATTTGCTCCTGTTTGGGATGTCAATTAATTGTGTGTCAAAGTTATGGCAAGTTTTTTGTTGCCTGCAGTGTAGTTAATCTGGGATACTTTGCATCTGTTTAGAACTTGTTAAATCTTAGGCTCCATCTTTAGTGTATTCTTAATGATATTCTAGCAATTACAGTATGTTTGTACATCTTATGCCAAATATAAACAGACTGAATACATAAAAGGAACAAATGATTCTTAACATTTATGTTGCTCTATAGGTCCCTGCATACCTCTGCTCTTCCAATCTCTAGTCTCTGGTCTGTCAAACATCTTAAGATGTTTGTATTCTTCTGTCTATTTGCTTTCCCCTCTGCAAGAATTAGAAGTATATTGTGGGGAGATATTAGTTTTTCTTGATGGGGATTTTTTTAATACAAAGTTTTACATAAGTCATTCATTTTCTACACTGTATGGGTTCAAGAAAGTTGTTAAACTTTGTTTTGTGGACTGGTGCCGAGCAGTTTTACTTTAATAAACCGAATACATTTTTAGGTAACACAATTATTATAGAAGGTGAATACTGCACATATTTGCAAACATAAAAGACAATAAACAAAATCTAAACCAAGGCTTACTGGATTTCTTTGTTTTCTGCTATTCACAGGTGTTAGTCTTATGAATTACTTCTTGGGTTGGGAATTAAGAACCACCATCATACAGTTTTTTGTTTTTTCTTTAAACGGTATAATATTAAAAAAATAGTTTAAATAGTGCTGTTCAATTTTACAGTATTGGATTTTTTTTTTAATTTGTCTAAAGTTAAAGTTGAAATCTTAACTGTAAGAAAAAATGTCTATGACAAAAATCCTTTGCTTGATTCACCATACTTTACATCATCACTTTTTTAATATTGGAAATAGTTTTCAGGTATCTCATCATTTTCCACAGTAAGATATGAAACATTCAGATATTGTTCTGAACACAAACATTGATACATTTTTTAACCTAAGATATGTGTGATACCTTGAGCCTTTATGTTTATATCCTTAGTTTGTAGTATGCTGGTATACTTCATTTTCTTTTTCTTTAAATTAAATAGCTTTTAAATTGCAGGTGTCTCTTTTTTTTCTCCCTTTTCCCATCTAATGCTGTGAAAATCAACATAAAGTCAAACTCATATTAGAACCATTTATCTCTACAGGTAGGACTGAAACTATTATTAGATACCATCGATAATATCTACAATAAAAACTGTCAACAGATATTTCGATAAACTGTTTATTCATAAGCATTTGCAAGTGAGCCTGCAATAAGAGGTCTGAGTGGGGCTGATCTTTTAAAGCTTGCTCTTGCCCACTGTTTAAAAAGTTGTTAAAAAGGCAGAGTCAATAAGAGTTGCTGACAGTGGTAGTAAATCTGTTGTGTTTTGAGAAAGTGTGTGGCGTAGTGCAATGAAGTTGATGTATCAGCTATAGATAGAACTCCCAATGTAATTTTACAAGTCATAATTTTCAGATAAGCAGATTAATCTTTCTGATATCACCAAAATAATTGATTATCAAAAAGTAATTTGTTGCAGCCCAGTTTGCAGCATTGCTAACTCTTGTGGTGTGGCATTTGTAGAATGTAAAAGCATCACATTTGTTTATGAAAGTATTAATAAAAATTGCTTGGTCTGTTCGCTGGTGAAATGGGTAAACCATTTGTCTTGCTTTTAAGAGTTTTTCTTCAGTGCCTGCATCCTTTCAGATAAACTGGCTCAGAATAGGCTATGTTAGGCTTGTTATGCAGCTTAAATGTGGCAGCATAATTTTGAAGCTGCTAATTTAAAGTTTTAATGCTAGATTTGAAGGAGGAAAAATTTATAAAACCAGAGTATTTATCTTATGCACACACTTTACAGTATAGCTTTAACTTAAACAGGAATTCTGTTGTCATGTGTTTTTTTTTTTTTTTTTTTTTTTTGATACCTATACTGCATTTGCACTCTTAAGTTCTTGCATGGTGATTCTTTATTGCTAACATCAAAATGTCTGCTGAGTGTTAGTGATCAGTTAACCTTGTGTTTCAGTAATCTAAAAATGTTACTTTTATGAATGGTCTCTCTTGCCTTTGAGTACCTGTGTTTCTACTGCAAGGTTTAGTAGGATATTATCAAGCAGTTGAATTCCCATTTGAGTACTGAGACCTCCATCTTGGTAATGGGAAATCTGCTACAGAGCAGTAGTTTAGCTTGGATTAAGAGCAGGTACCAAGAGGGATGAGCCTGGTGTTTTTGAACCTCTTTATAAAAGGAGTAGGTACTGTTTCCAGTTTAGGATTTGGGGTGTGCTTGTGTCAAAACTTTTTTTATTGATAATTAGTGCAACCTTTTGCCTACAATGGAAAAGGGTAAGTTTATCTTCTCGCTCTTTTTTGACCATACCAAGAACAGTGCCTGAAAGTCTGGGGCCTAATAGCAAGAATGCCATCCTGTAGACCAGTGTTTCCCAAACTTTTTTCTGTAGTGGCATGCTTTTTATATCATCCCAGAATACACTACTATTCTAATAACCACAAAAACATTATATCTCGTACACATCCTCAACTGTTCGAAAAGGCACGGGACTACCAAAGAAACAGTCTAAAAAGCAGCTCTGAGATCGGTGTTCACAGACATAGCACTTAGTGAGCACTTGGGCACGTCTCCCAGCTGCTTCATCCCTTTGCCTCCGAGGCAACCTATATGGTCACTATCCACCAACCCTGTGAGACATACTGGTGACCTCACCTCCAGCCTGAAGAATTTAATCATTCTTAAATTTTAAATTGGTAGTCATTGAGAATAAACTTCTGTGATATGATTGAACCAGTCATAGGCCTCAATCACTGTCTCTATAGTTGGTTATAATTAGCTCACAATCATTAGAATCAATACTTGGTGTGTGGACATTGTAATGTTTTTGTGCTTGACTTGTCAATTTTTGGTCTTGGCTCACACATCAAGGTCCATGAAAAATTCCCCAAAATAATTGTAGGTGTTGCCGTGGAAGTTCACAGGTTGAATTTTGCAGGACAGTTGATTCTGCTTTTTTTTTTAAAATCATTTGTCGTCTTTAAGTCCATATGGTGTGTTCTTTGAAGCAAATGATAAAAGACAGAGAAACAGTGATCGTGATAGCAGGTAGGTATTAAAGATATGGCAAATGTGTGTGTACTAATCAGTCTGTCTTTGTGGTCTGGCCTGGTACCATTTGCTACCAGGTTCAAAGAGTGACGAAGGGTAGTAGCATGCAATTTCTGTTTGGTTCTCTCAGTGAAAAATAAGTCACAGAACAGATGTAAATGAATGAAAAAAGAGGTTATTGTGTTTGGCCATGCCAAAGGGCACAGTGTACAGGAAGTTGCCAACTTTGCGGGTATGACAATGCGTACTGTCCAATGTGTCTTCCAGCAGTGGTGTACATCGCAGTCAACCACAAATCGTCAGCAAAACTGCAGTCAAAAGATGGTGCTGCCAGATAGAGATCGTCGCTGTGTGTCATGCATTGTAACTGCACAACAAGCCATTCCCGAATGAACACTCGGAAGGGAACTGCATGCCATGGCTATCTGGAGCAGAGTACTGCAGAAGAGGCCCTTGATAATAGCTTTTCACAAAGATATGTGGTTACAGTGGGCACAGAACCAGAAACACTGGACTATTGATGCCAGATATGTCACTTGGTCTAAAGGGTCATGTTTCTGCTTGTACTTGAATGATGCATTCAACAATTACATTATAAACCACATGAAGCCTTCTATGAGAACTGTTTGCAGAGTGCTATTTAAGGAGGAGGCTTTGTTCTAGGGGTGCTTCTCTTACGAGGAAATTGGTCATTTGGTAGAGGTGACGATGCATTTGAACCAGAAGGGCTTCATTGGTCTTCTGGATGACCATGTGTTACCCTTTTTGCTTCATCTCCAGAGTGAACACAAAATGGCTGCCCCAGTCTTCCAATACAACAATTGGCCTGAAGAACATTCTAACTAGCCTGCAAATTAACCAGATTTAAATCTCATAGAAATCATTTGGGATTTTTTGGAGCGATGAGTGAAATGTTTGCAGAGCCATCCAACCAGTCTGGCTAAATTGAAGAATGTATTCTACAGGAGTGGATGAAAATTGATGTCACCTACATCAGCAAACTGGTGGCGTCCATGCCAGACAGAATGTGCAGCTGTTCTTCAGTCACACAGAGGAATTCTGTGCTTTTAGATGAGATTTATCCAGAGATGGCTAATTTTTGTACTGGTAAGCTTGTTTTAGAAGCCATTCATGCAGGAATCAAAGGTTTCATAAACATTTTGTCAAGTGTGTCTGTCTGTCTTGTTTGTGCAATGTCTTATTCCCTATGCAAATTTACCATCGTATTTATTGTCCTGTAAACAATTCTACAAAGTACTATAATTAATTCAAAATGATCTATCCACACCCATCTTTCCAGTTATTTTAATGTGACACTCATGATATTGTGTTCTCCTTTTCAGGATGCTTCAGGTTCCCTTGCCCCTTGATCGTGAACCCAGTCCGTTCAGACTGAGGTTTACTGTCTTCGCAGTTGGCACTGTCTGTCTGCCTCTCTTTGGGTTTTTGTCCTGTGTTTTTGTTTCACTGTGCTTTCATTTTAAAGAATCAACGGCTACTCATTGTGGTGTAAGTATTTTACATTTATTTTTTGCTTTGCCTGTAGAATTTCTTGCTTAAGCCTAGATTTAGTCTCGCTGCATATTCCTTAAAGGATCGTTTGGAAATAAAGTAAAATTTTGTTATTTTTCCATGTTTTATGTTTGTAATTACTAATACAGTACTGTATTTACATTGACATTAACACAAAATGAGAAACAGTACAAAGACCAAATACTGTTTTAGGAAACTTTTTTTTTTTTTTTTTTTTTAAAATTGTCAAATGCTTATTTCTTGCTTGTTGTCTTGTAATGCAATATGTTCTTATTGCAGTCTTGTAATCTGCAGGGGTTTATAGGAAAACCTAAATTAAGATTTAGAACAAACTTGTTACGATTAATTATGTAGATATTATTTGCCACTTTTAAAAGAATTAAGCTAACAGGCACAGCGCAAATACATATCTTTATTCTAAGAATATATTCATGGTTTACTGTAGTACCGCTAATAAACAAATTAAAGTTGTTATTAAAATATTGTAAAACCTTATTGGCTATTAAAAATAAATGTATTTCTTCATTTTCTCATCTTATATTTTTCATTAAATGATCAGGGGAGTTATAAACTTTACACCTCAAAAATGTGCACACACAGAATTCACATTCTATCAAGTGAGCTAGGTATCTGTTTGTTTTATTACAGGTGCCAAATTATTTACCCTCCATTAGTGCAGCTATAGGAGGGGAAACCCCAGAAAGATACATCTGGCGCTTTTGCATTGGTTTGCACTCTGCTCCACGCTTTCTGTTGTCAGTGACATATTGGAATCATTATCGTTTTTTGTCACTTGAAAGAAGTTATCAGCTGTTCTGCCATGTCACCCTGGTATTGAGTATCTTAGAAAATCTAGGACTTCTGATATTAACGTATGTTTCTTCAGCAGAAAATTACGGTAAGTGTTTAAAAAAAAAAAAAAAATTCAACAATACTTTTAAATTATTATGATTGGGTGAAACTAAAAATAGGCATCATTGTGCAGCAAAGTACACTCTTAAAAATAAGGCTTCCAGAGTGGTTCTTCAGAGCAATGCCATAGAGTTCCAAAAATACCCATCCACATGAATGTTACAAAACAAACCTTTATTTAGATAAGTAAATAACCATGAATAGATAGTAACACATTTGTGACATACTCTTGCTGTATACAGTAACACAGACTAAATCTATGTTAGTGTCCTGCTGGGTATCCTACCATATATTCAAGGTTTCACTTTTTTTCTACATTATATGAAGTTTTTCAGAACACAAAGAAACACCATAATATGCAAAGAACCCTTCCCAGAATGAAATAGTGCTTTGTCAAGTAATGGTTCTATAAGAAGCCACCAGACCCAGTAAAGAACCATAAAGTCCCATTAGAACTATTGTTTTTAAGAGTGCAAGATCATGGTATTGTTTCAGTGAAAGTGGCCCTTTACAACAAACCACCTGGATTAGGACCTGAGTGTAGCAGGTGACTCCTCAGTACAACACTGGAACAGTGTGAGGTTTTTTTTATGGTGCCTGGAGTGCCAATCCTGCCACCAACCCTTCAAGTTTTCCTTGTAAGTTATAGGACCTGTTATAGGTTACATCTAGTTATAGGTAACATCTTACCCAGGAAAAAGCAATTGCACATTATGGCCTTGCTCACGGTAAAGTTAGGAAATTCAGACTTGTGGCCAAAGACTTCTGTCAATATCTTGTTTATTACCCAGTTATAATTTCACTTTTATTTTTACTGTATTTTCTTTTTCCACAATACAGTAACCATTGTGTATAGTTCAGTTTATATATATATATATATATATATGCACACACACATATATACTAGCTGTCCTCCGTAGTAGTGAAACAGGACAAACTTTAAAAATCAATTTATATATATATACATAAACACACACACACACACACACACACACACAGTATAAAAATAAAAATTCTGGCCAAGCTGAAGGTAGGTACAGTACAGGCCAAAAGTTTGGACACACCTCCTCATTCAATGTGTT
>JANRMT010062834.1:25984184-26142480 GCA_026402145.1 Polypterus bichir lapradei | reverse complement strand
CTGGGACAGGTTCAAGGTGTGGACTGATGACGGTACAGGAGATAATTATACTACACAGGAGCACTAGAAGAGTGAAATGCTTAAGTGTACCGAAATGGCCAAATATTTTACACCTTTGGACAACCGCCAATGCCTCTTAAACATCTTAGATTCACAGGTGACGATTTCAGTAGTGGACACTTTGATGTTTAGAAATGTTTAAACTCTCAAAAGCTGGATGTGAAGTTATCAATGAAACTGGTTGTATACTTACAACGCTTGACAGATGCCGAATGTCTCTTCAACACAAGTCCTACAAATACTGTCGTAATTGAAACAAACAATGAAACTCAAACCGATTATGACAGCAGCAATCCAAGCTGTGAGATTTGAAACAAGATTACTGTTCACATGGCCAACTGTACGTTGTATGCTCAAGAGTAAGCTCAGCGCACAGCTACAGCTTGGTCATATTACAACTGGAGGGCCGAACTGACAACGTGGCATACAAAGAGATCCTTAACAAATAATTGTTGGTTTATTTTCCCTCAGTTTTAAAAAGGTTTAATTGTCTTCTTAATAAAAATTTTAAGACAGTACTTCGCCGCTGCGAAGCGCGGGTATTTTGCTAGTAATATAATATATACAATCTCACAAAAGTGAGTACACACCTCGCATTTTTGTACATTTTTTATTATATCTTTTCATGGGACAACACAGAAGATATGACACTTTGATACAATGTAAAGTAGTCATTGTACAGCTTGTATAACAGTGTAAATTTGCTGTCCCCTCAAAATAACTGTACACCCAGCCATTAATGTCTAAACTGTTTGCAACAAAAGCAAGTACACCCCTACGTGAAAAATGTCCAAATTGTCCAAAAGTTTCAATATTTTGTGTAGCCACCATTATTTTCCAGCACTGCCTTAACTCTCTTGGGCATGGAGTTCACTAGAGCTTCACCGGTTGCCACTGGAATCTTCTTCCACTCCTCTATGACGACATCACGGAGCTGGTGGATGTTAGAGACCTTGCGCTCCTCCACCTTCCATTTGAGGATGCCCCACAGATGCTCAGTAGGGTTTACTGTAGGTCTGGCCAGTCAAGCACCTTTTCCCTCAGCTTCTTTAGCAAGGCAGTGGTCGTCTTGGAGGTGTGTTAGGGGTCGTTATCATGTTGGAATACTGCCCTGCGGCCTACAGTGCATCTGGAAAGTATTCACAGCGCATCACTTTTTCCACATTTTGTTATGTCACAGCCTTATTCCAAAATCGATTAAATTCATTTTTTTCGTCAGAATTCTACACAGAACACCCCGTGATGACAACGTGAAAAAAGTTTACTTGAGGTTTTTGCAAATTTATTAAAAATAAAAAAACTGAGAAATCACATGTACATAAGTATTCACCTTTGCTCAATACTTTGTCGATGCACCTTTGGCAGCAATTACAGCCTCAAGTCTTTTTGATTATGATGCCACAAGCTTGGCACACCTATCCTTGGCCAGTTTCACCCATTCCTCTTTGCAGCACCTCTCAAGCTCCATCATGTTGGATGGGAAGCATCGGTGCACAGCCATTTTAAGATTTCTCCAGAGATGTTCAATCAGATTCAAGTCTGGGCTCTGGCTGGGCCACTCAAGGACATTCACAGAGTTGTCCTGAAGCCACTCCTTTGATATCTTGACTGTGTGCTTAGGGTCGTTGTCCTGCTGAAAGATGAACCGTCGCCCCAGTCTGAGGTCAAGAGCGCTCTGGAGCAGGTTTTCATCCAGGATGTCTCTGTACATTGCTGCAGTCATCTTTCCCTTTATCCTGACTAGTCTCCCAGTTCCTGCCACTGAAAAACATCCCCACAGCATGATGCTGCCACCACCATGCTTAACTGTAGGGATGGTATTGGCCTGGTGATGAGCGGTGCCTGGTTTCCTCCAAACGTGACGCCTGGCATTCACACCAAAGAGTTCAGTCTTTGTCTCATCAGACCAGAGAATTTTGTTTCTCATGGTCTGAGAGTCCTTCAGGTGTCTTTTGGCAAACTCCAGGCAGGCTGCCATGTGCCTTTTACTAAGGAGTGGCTTCTGTCTGGCCACTCTACCATACGGGCCTGATGGTGGATTGCTGCAGAGATGGTTGTCCTTCTGGAAGGTTCTCCTCTCTCTACAGAGGACCTCTGGAGCTCTGACAGAGTGACCATCGGGTTCTTGGTCACCTCCCTGACTAAGGCCCTTCTCCCCCGATCGCTCAGTTTAGATGGCCAGCCAGCTCTAGGAAGAGTCCTGGTGGTTTTGAACTTCTTCCACTTACAGATGGTGGAGGCCACTGTGCTCATTGGGACCTTCAAAGCAGCAGAAATTTTTCTGTAACCTTCCCCAGATTTGTGCCTCGAAACAGTCCTGTCTCGGAGGTCTACAGACAATTCCTTTGACTTCATGCTTGGTTTGTGCTCTGACATGAACTGTCAACTGTGGGACCTTATATAGACAGGTGTGTGCCTTTCCAAATCATGTCCAATCAACTGAATTTACCACAGGTGAACTCCAATTAAGCTGCAGAAACATCTCAAGGATGATCAGGGGAAACAGGATGCACCTGAGCTCAATTTTGAGCCTCATGGTAAAGGCTGTGAATACTTATGTACATGTGCTTTCTCAATTTTTTTATTTTTAATAAATTTGCAAAAATCTCAAGTAAACTTTTTTCACGTTGTCATTATGGGGTGTTGTGTGTAGAATTCTGAGAAAAAAAAATCAATTTAATCCATTTTGGAATAAGGCTGTAACATAAAATGTGGAAAAAGTGATGCGCTGTGAATACTTTCCGGATGCACTGAAGTTTCCGAAGGGAGTGGATCATGCTCTGCTTCAGTATGTCACAGTACATGTTGGCATTCATGGTTCCCTTAATGAACTGTAGCTCCCCAGTGCCGGCAGCACTCATGTAGCCCCAAACCATGACACTCCCACCATCATGCTTGACTGTAGGCAAGACACACTTGTCTTTGTACTCCTCACCTGGTTGTCGCCACACACGCTTGACACCATCTGAACCAAATAAGTTTATCTTGGTCTCATAAGACCACAGGACATGGTTCCAGTAATCCATGATCTTAGTCTGCTTGTCTTTAGCAAACTGTTTGCGGGCTTTCTTGTGCATCATCTTTAGAAGGGGCTTCCTTCTGGGACAACAGCCATGCAGACCAATTTGATGCAGTGTGCGGCGTATGGTCTGAGCACTGACAGGCTGACACCCCCCCCCCCTAAACCCCTTCAACCTGTGCAGCAATGCTGGCAGCACTTGTACGTCTGTTTTCGAAAGACAACCTCTGGATATGAGGCCTGTTCTGAGTGGAACCTGTTCTGTTAAACCGCTGTATGGTCTTGGCCACCATGCTGCAGCTCAGTTTCAGGGTGTTTGCAATCTTCTTATAGCCTAGGCCATCTTTATGTAGAGCAACAATTCTTTTTTTTTCAGATTCTCCGAGAGTTGAGGTGCCATGTTGAACTTCTAGTGACCAGTATGAGAGAGTGTGAGAGTGATAACACCAAATTTAACACACCTGCTCCCCATTCACACCTGAAACCTTGTAACACTAACAAGTCACATGGCACCGTGGAGGGAAAATGGCTAATTGGGCACAATTTGGATATTTTTCACTTAGGGGTGTACTCACCTTTGTTGCCAGTGGTTTAGACATTAATGACTGTGTGTCGAGTTATTTTGAGGGGACAGCAAATTTACACTGTTATACAAGCTGTACACTGACTACTTTACATTGTATCAAAGTGTCATATATATATATGTATGTATGTGTTCTTGGCCTGCCAGACCCGGGTTTAACAGCAACTGTGCCTGTAGCCTTCCATTTCCTGATTACATTCCTTACAGTTGAAACTGACAGTTTAAACATCTGAGATTAGTTTTTTGTAGCCTTCCCCTAAGCCATGTTACTGAACAAGCTTTACCGTATATAGATTCTTATATAACTAGTTGTTCTAGCTTCTGCATCTTGAGGGAAAAAGAGAACTGCAAACTACACTGGTTTCAGAGCAACCTTCTAAATTCAAATATTTCAACATATAATGAAAAAGATTTAGTTGATGGTGCTTATTTCACTGTTTATTTTCACGGTTACACTGACCTCCTGTGGTTGCTAACTAGATATTTTCAGTATTACATTATATAGCTTTGAATCTCTACTGGCTAGACTTGTTAAAGACGGGAACACCATTTTTTCCCCTTTTTTATGCAATACAGATAATCTTTAATTATATGCAAGTCACTGAATTTGTAAGAAGCAAAATGCTGTGTTTTTCAAAAATTTGCACATTATTTGCAGTATTATGAAAAAATCATTTTATACTAATGAAAAAATTTTAATTAAAAAAACATGCAAGAACCCTTTTCATGTTTAATTTTGTAACCAACAATATTTAAATTGAAAAACAATTTTTGCTTTTTGTTTATTTGATGTGATAATGTATTCCTGTAGCTCAAGCATTTGTAACATGCACTGAAATGCATTTAATGCACAGTTTTAATGTAAACATTCAAATCTCAATTTTTGATTGATAAAAGCATAACTTATGCTTTGTAAATTTTGTGCTATACATGTCCTAATTGAGTTCACAATTGTACTTTGCTAATATCTTTAAAATGAGAATAACATGTATTGTCCTCGAAGTTAGAAAAACAAGTTTAATCAATCAGGTGCAACATCTTTAACATGGCAATTACTAATAGTTTTAATCTGACTTACGTATTTAAATTGTTCACTCTGTAATTATCAAACATACTATACTGGTCTTTTGAAATTTCATAGTAATATATATGTATTGATATCTCTTTATGAAATTTACATATTTTTGCCATGTCTATGTGGTATTTTCTCTGGATATTCCAGGTGTCTGAACTTGTTAATTACTGCAGGAACTATCTAAACTAAAAATCTAGGTTAACATAACTGTCAGCTGTGCTTAATCAATTTCAGGCCTACAGGAAACTAAAACCTGTCGTGGCAAGATTGGACACATGACAGGAACCATCCCTCCAAAGGGCACTAGTCGATTGCATGGCCAACACATTTACCCAAGTTCACCCACATGGATCCAGTTTAAGGCTACTCAAACCTATAAAGACACATTGTGAACATGGGAATTCTACTGAGAATCACAGCTGAAAATGTTAAAATTGGCTTCAAAAACCTTAATCAAAAATCTTTATAAGGCATATAAGATGACTTAATGATACCCAAACAACAATAATCATTTTCATACATATTATGCATTGGAAGATGTAACTTTTTGTATATAAAATCCCTGCTTCTCTTCAAGCAGCATACTCTAATCACTACAAAAAGGCATTTTCTAACAGTCAAAGAAAAGAAGCCTGTATACACTAACCTTTAGCAAAAGTGAAAGGAGATGTACCTTCCATAGCTGGGCATTAACTTTGATATTCTCCTTTTCCTTTACTTTCATCTGCCATTCTTATCCACTGTTTGTTCTCTTTATTGGAAATACAGCGTCAAATTTAGACTGTCAAAGTTGTAGATCACACACTTGAAATTTGTTTAGTTCGGGATCCTGATACATACTGAACACCAAATCTACAGTATAGCTGACATATCCTCCGCATGGAGTGTTTTAAGTGTAAGTGCCAACTGTGATTTCAGAGTCTTTGAGCCATGAACTGGCAGCATATTCCTATACTTGATGTTGCTGTAAAATAACTTCACATTATGTTCACAGTGCACACTGCCACAGGCCTAGCAGTGTGTGTATCTGTGACAGCTGCTTTTCATGACAGTGATAAATGTAAGAATGGTTTGACTTGATCAATCAACGAACATTGATGGTGAATGCTAACACTCAGATTATGTGATTAGTTACCTTTTATCAGCACTAGCTTGAAAGTGCTAGTATTGCCTTCC
Source organism: Polypterus bichir lapradei (assembly GCA_026402145.1). Lineage (NCBI taxonomy): Eukaryota > Metazoa > Chordata > Cladistia > Polypteriformes > Polypteridae > Polypterus > Polypterus bichir. The sequence continues at coordinate 26,136,567 of JANRMT010062834.1, read as the reverse complement.
ATTGAACATGTGCTAATATCTGTGTCTCTGGAGATTGATCCTGAACAATTCTGATTGTAGCAATTTTTATAACAGACATGGTTTAGTGTAATGGGCAAGATTTTAGTGATGTGGTTCAAGTTAAAGATTAGTATGCTGGATAGGTATCAAAATGTTTTTAACTACCCATACCCAAGCTCTCTCAACCTGAGCTGAGGGCCAGGATATAAACCATAAGTTATCTGTATTGTTAATGTTTGTGCAAAAACTAGGTACGGTGCACACCCTGTGTGGTGAAGATTGAGTACAGTGCACCTAGGGAGGAGCAGGAACAGATCCTTTACACGTTATACCCTAATGATGCTCTTTCATTTATCTTTTTTATATGGGGTCAAAATAAGGGTATTGAACTCTGATAGTCCAGTTTTAAGAGTTACTTTGGTATTCTGAAACTACGTAACAATCCAGTTCTGCATTTTAGTCTTTACCCTCCCAAGAAAAAAATTAGATTCAGTGATTAATACAACAAAGTATTAAAAGATGGTTTCTAATAATATACGTAAGCTACAAGTCCACAATTACCTTAAACGGGGTACTCGACTCTGGTCCTGGAGGTCCACAGTGGCTGGAGGTTTTGGGTTTAACCAAATTTATAATTAGAACCCATTTACTTATTGTACTAATTAAGCTATTTTTTGGGATTAGCTGTAGTTAAATTACTTGTTACAATTCAAAGCCATTAATAGTTTATTTAGTTTTAAAAAGCTGCATTAAGGTTTCAGTTGTAGCCTGTTTTCTTAAATAGCCATTAGTTAATAATGAGGTGCAAATGCAAAAGGAAATAGCAACTGTTCAGCTAATGTACTTCCATTTTAACCTGTATATCATGAGTTATCTGTGTCAGTACATTGTTTTGAAATACATGAGTGAGAAAGGAAGGCCCAGTAAGTAAAAAATTGTTCTGTACCACGTAACATATGGATACAATTTTCAGACAATGAAAAATATTCAGTATGGTAAAGATTTGTCTTGAAAGAATGAAAACACTAACACAGCATATTATTAAATACCAAGTTTCATCATCTACTTGACCTGGCTTCTATTAATGAAATTAGTTGGCAGAGTTTCTTTGTAGCCTTTGTCAATTTTTGAAAAGCAGTTAATCGTGCTGCCCTGTGGGACATACTGAGTCTTTGCAGGATCTTCTCAAACTTGCTGGAAATCATGGCCAGCCTGTATACTGGTACTGTGAGTGCTGTGCAGAGTGGAGGCAGAACCTCTTTGTTTTTCCTAGTTGATTCTGGGGTTTGTCAGAGGTATGTTCTTGCTCCTACTGTATTCAATGCTTTAATGGACTGGATGTTGGGCAAGGTTGTGCTGTCCAGTGGCTGTGGGGCATCTGTTTGTGAAGAAAGATTCACTGATCTTGACTTCTCTGATGAGGCTGTGATCTTCATGGAGTCAATGGTGTCTGCTGGAATGAATAATGCAATGTATTTTATTGGTACAGTACAAGTGACTAATGCACTGGAATGATTGTGTTTAGAATGAAACCCATGTGTGAGCATGTTGTGAGTAACATCATAAGGTTTGCAGGCTGCAGTCAAATTTGTTTTAATTAGATGACACGTCCGCACTTGGATTTAAGCTTTAGAACAGTAAAGGTCAGTGAGTCTCTTTTCAAATGCAATACTTTAAAGTTTGTATTTATTGCTATATAGTAGGTAAACCCCAGGCTATTTTCCACCTGTAAAATCCCATTTTTATGTTTATGCAGTGTTCGTTTATTTCCATTACATTCTGGGACTTGGCTGTCTTCCATTAATCTGTAGATTTCTTGTTAGATCAAACAATGAATCTCTATGAGACTAATGAGAAGAAATTCCATACTGTACTGTGGACTAGTGTCATTTCTGGGTTGGTATCAGCCTTGAACCCTGTGCAGCTAGAATCTTTTCCATTAATAACAAATAGTTGGTTCAGAAAATTTTAAAAAGTCCATATATTCTCACCATTGTTACTAGTACATGTTATGTAACTTTATGGCGTTAAAACATTCACATATTATAAATTAATGTTTTATCCATGTAATTTATCATTATTTGTCTGTGAAATGAATTTACTTATTAATGACTTTTATTATGTTTTTTTTCCCATTTTGCTTATGTTTATCTAATAAGATTCTGGTTTCCCTGAAACTCCATGCTGGGGTGGTGTGGGACGCTCTAGAAAAATTAATCTTTGGGTTTTCTTAAGATTATTAAAAGTTTATACAGCATTTGTAGTGAACTTTAAGTGCCATTAGATGGCAGCAGAGGGAGGGTAATTTTCTTTACCAATATTTAATTCGAAAGACTGAATGGGTTATGTTAAACCTTTGCAAGTTAGTAGTGGTGTTGTGTTTTTTGTAAAAAATATATTTTCCCTGAAGCTGAAGTTCATAGGGAGTAATTAAGCCTATTTCTGCATTGTGCTAAAAAATCTCAAATGTGTTTTTTATGTGAATTTAATCTATGGCATCAATTCATTAAATAAAATAGGATTGAATGGGTCCAGGTGGCTTTTGGCAATAGTTTGATGTGTGCTGTGGTAGCATTGTGGGGTCACTTGCTTTTTTTCCCCAATTTTTCATTGTCAACAGCAACAGCATTTATGTAACAGTTTCATACATAAAGTAGCTCAGATATTACAATAAAATATTTACAATATTAATTACAATTTACAATGTTAATAGCTAACAAAAAAGAGATCAAATTAACAAACAGTTATTTATATCAGTAAGAGAACCTTAATATCCAGCTTAAGTACAAACAGTGTTCAGATGGGCAGAGAGGACAGAAAGTAAGTTGGAGGACTACTGGAGAAAATAAATCTGTGGGTTTGCAAGGCTATAAGACTGTCATGAATTTGTCACTATTAACAGGATACTCTTGTGGAGGTCTCTTTATCTTCCCAGCATATTCTGGTTAGAAATTACTTCCTAAAGAAACATTTTTGATATTATCAAAAGTGTCTTTTTTAATATATAAAAAACATTTCATTGGTTGGGTAAATAATCAGACTTTTTTTCTCAGCTTACTTTTATATGTTTTCTTTTTTTCTACAGTTATCCATAAATATGCTTTCATCCTCTTCATGCTTTCTGCTCTGAGTTATATGGGACTTACTTGCAAGCTTTGGCGAATGGCTAAGAAAAATACAGTAAGTTCAGAGGTACAGAAATCACTTTTTCTTTTTTTCCTTATTTTGGTGTTTAGAGGCAAAAGTCTTGTCACGTACATTAAAACCATTTTTACAGTTTTTACCTATGCAAGAAATGAAAATGTGACCATGTTGAAGTTCAACCAGTGAGTTTATTACCTCACCACTGGTTTCTTTTAACCTCCTTTTAATGCCCCGAGCACCAATCATAGATAAAAGTATTAGTCCCGAGTGTCACTCGGGCAACATTATAGATGCTAAGTTTACTTGTGTTTACGTGTAGATTCGCCTTCTCCTATCCTCATAATGGTGTCTTGTAAGAAATGCCTCTTATCTGCAGTGAAATTGAAATGGTCACTGATTCTGAGAATGGTCATTAATGCTGGGTATCCAAAAGTGACACTTGCATCACTCGCACATGTGTAGTGTGCTGTTCATATTATTCTTATTGTTATTATTAATCATTTGTACTTTTAGTGTTTTGCACGTTTTACAGGAGAAAGATGAGATGTAATAAAAGTGTAATTTTTCAATCCAAAAAATGCTTTTTATGTGTTTTCTTTGAGGAAAAAATGTAACGCTAATGAGGTTAAACAGAAAAGAATTAATCCAATGTTCTTCCTTTTGTTTTTTGTTGTTTAGAAGTTATGCCATACATTATTTTTATGAAGTTTGTTTTCATGTTTGTTTGTATGTTGAAGCATACTTTTTTTTTTTTTAAATAAACAACTATTGACTGTTTACATAGTTCCCAGTTACCCCTTATTACAAATTTAGCATTCTGCAATATTAAGCAATTGGTGACATACAATTCATCATACATAAACAGTGCTAACTACTGGTGGTAATGAAAGCCCTTGTCTTGTGCATTCCAAAAATCTCGTTGGCTGAAGAAGGTTACACTGAGTACAATAATGAGAGGCATCTATTTGTAATATGTAATTGTTTGTCATTAAAATGGGCCAGTTTAGTAGATTACTAAGACAAATGGTGCAAATCACACATTTTGTACCTGTATATTCCAGGCTGCATTTTTAATTTAGTTCTTGCTAGGGTTTTTCTTTTTTTCCCCATGGTTATTTATTAAAATAACACAACTGACTAAATTACTTCATTCTAGGAAACATGAGAGGCTAACACAAACAAAGAAGGAAACTACTTTAAGTTACTGAATTCAGAAGTATTGCTTAATGTTGTTGATAATCCTGTGTTGATTTTATGCAAGTTTAATAGACAGTTAAATATTAAGGAAGGTACCGGAGTAGTATAGTCGAGTCTTTATGTGTAAAATACAGAAGTACCTACATATACCTTTTTAAAAAAAAAAAAAAAAAAAAAAAAAGTTTATACTGGACTTTTTTTTAAGAAATCTGTTTAAATTTCATATCACTGGAAAAGCTATTCACCTTTCAAAACACTGAATTAGTGTTACTAAAAATATTATTACCACTGTGTGTAATACGTAGTGGTAGTAACATAATGTAAAACTGACTAAACAAAATATTCATGTACTGTGTTTTTATAAGTGAATAGTGGATTTTTTGTGTTCCTCTGCTCTTTTCTTAACATTTGATAAAGCTACATAATATACAGTATATGATTATAATTAAAACTTTAAACAGAGTCAATGACCCGTGACCCTGTAGTTAGGATATAGCGGGTTGGATGATGGATGGATGGATGTTTAATGTAGAATGTAAAAACTGCATTGTTCTGGGGTGTTGATTCATAAATAGGAAGACTTTTAGGAAATTTACAAAGAATTGGTTTTGATATTATTAGATATTTAGTCATCTGTTTTTTGTTTTTTTTTGTAATAACAGCTGAAGTATTGACAAAACTGTGAATATTCAAGATAATATTTGAAATGGTATTGCCATTAGATAACACACAAACCATTATATCTTCACAGAATCATAAAAGTTTGCAAATACATATTCTGAATTCTGGAGCTGTCCAAGGACCAATTAGAATGATACATCCCACAGATAGCAAGTGAAATAAGAAAATCATGTCCAGAAATTAATATTAAATATACTTTTATCACTAGTCCACAATAAGTTCCTGTAGTTTAGCTTGGTTGCTTCTTAGGACTTCTAATAAGATCAAGCAGCTGGACCTGCAAATAAATTCATCAATATGACCTTAATGGCATGTTGAGTTAGTTATTAGATTGGAAGCCTTAGTCATATTTGCAGATAATGTGTTTGTTGGCACCTAAAATATTGTTAGAAACATTTTAGAAAGTTCAGTTTAATAACTACTTTGAAAGATGAAATAAAATATAGTTTGGTTAGAAATTTGACAGTGCACCTCTTTATAAAAGACACAACATAGTTGTATGTTTTTTCAAAATCTAAATGAATAAAGTTTAAAACTAGTTGTTCAGTTAAAGGGAAGATTTTATGCGCTATATACAAAAAAGGAACTGTAAAATGACAAGTAGGCCTGGGTGAGGAAGCACTGCCCTGCATGTTAACACTTACTGTAAATGACACACATTTATAAATAGCTGGCCCCTTCAGTATCTTTTTTTCCCCTTTGTGTTTTAACTTGTCTGATATTCATTTTCTTGAGCTTACAGTACCTAACAGTTCATGACATTTGTCATAGCAGCATTCTGGTCTGGGTTCTGATCCATTACTGGATCACTCATGTACACAACCATGCAGCATTAATTTATTTCCAAATTTGTGGGGGTGAGCAGGCATATCTAAGGTAAAACAAAAACACAGATATGCAGCACTTTTTCTTATCTATAAAAAGCAGAGAGTCATTCACGCCAACAAAGTTTATATACTTTATATAACTAAAGAAGTCTTGTTGTGATGATGTGCATATTAAACTAATAGTAACAACTTTCATTAGATGCATAAAACCCACAACATAATTTTTTTTATGTTTCTCATAAGAATAATTACAAAAATAATTTTGTATTACCTTTACCACCTTCTTACTACAGCAATGGCTTTCTGGTCCTGGTTAATGAGAGTAAAAAGCAAGCACAGGACTATATTGGGGTGAGATGTACATTTAATATAATGTAAGCTTATGTTGGCACAAATGTTCATGGTGGACATAGAGCATTTTTGTTTGGATATATTTCTTTTTGCCAGTTGAACTGAAAAGCTTCAGTGTGTATTTCTTTTAAATAGGTAATGTTTTAAGAAATAAATCGATTAAACAATGTCTTAATAAAAATTGTTTTCTTACAATTTTTGTTTTTATTGGAAATCAAGTATTTTACTTTGAGCATGCCTGTAATGATGTGCAAAAATATTACATTTTTTAGAGTGATGTAATGGTTTTAATTATTTCTCCATTATCTGAATCCATGTAAGGCTTTTGGCAAAACAGAATCTTTTCCACTCCCACTGAACATTAGACAGGAGCAAGCCATTGATGGGGTCCATTTTGAGGCACACTTATGTGCAAGCAAACATTTTCTCAATCAGGGCCAATATAGAATCAACACTTACCCTAATCTACCAAGTCTTTATAATATGGGAGGCTACCAGAGCATCTGACAGAGACATGGAGTTTTAATTATGTAATCTGAATATTATTCTGTCCCATTACATGTGTGGATATGTTTAATAATTGTGTTCATGATGTTAAATGAGTGGTTAGTATCTATAGGTAGTTAAACACATCTAATCTCTTCTAATTACAACAGAAAAAAAATCCTTTGGAATTTAATGAGAAGTATTACTACAGGGGAGATTTTGATTTCTACTGTGTAATTTAATTGCTAGGAAAGACATTTGCATGAAAAGGCAGTAATATAGGAACTGTGTGTTTTTTATTTAAAAAAAAAAAAATCAAGAAAAAGCAAAGTAAATCACCATATCTTTAATTTAGCAGACTGATCGCAATCTTGTTGTTTTACATGTTAGTTATGTATTTAATCATAATCTTGTACAGAATAATTTTTCGGACTAAAAGTTTCTCTTAATTGGAGTGGGTGTCTGATATTGAGGTCTGTTTTACCGTTCAGTTTTTACCCTTTTAAAAGTTACAGTTGATTTAGCTGAAAAGGTAAATGTTGCAATCAGTTAGTATATCTAAGAGAAGGAAGAGGTATAACTGCTTGCTAAGTTCCTGCTACTTTCTTCATTTGCAAGCAATGTTGCTGAGAGTTTTTAACAATTTCAGCAACACTGCATATTTTGCAAAGAGGAGGGAAGAAGAGATTTCCTGTTTGAACGAAGAAGGTCTGTTGGCCCTTTTTAACCACTCACTTTCTATTTCTAAATTGCTCGTGTGAGTATAAAGTACACACAAGAGAGCTGATTACAGTAAATTTCACAATAATTGTACAAGCAGAATTACAGTCTATAAGACAGAGTTGTGACAGACAATGTACTTTCAGAAACGAGATTCAAAAACATATACACTCTTGTCCTGAACGACTTCATTAATTAATGATATTCCTTCTTAGCTAGTCTCAAATAATCCAACTAAAACAGAACCAAAATTATTTTGAAAGGCAATCACCAACAACAGAAATATTTAATGTCAAACCACAATACTAATTATATCTAAATCCAAATAAATGTCATAGTGAGTGTGAATTGAGAGACTGGCTTCAGCAGAAAATTGTAGTCTACAGGTTACCTTTTTCTGTATTAATTAGTGATCAATTTCTGTATGGTTAGAATGATAACTTAAATAATTAGCTTATTGTGGTTTTCATATTGTAGGATCACAACTGCACCATAAAATACAATTTCATTTTCTAAGAAAGTTAATGTACATGTATGCCAATATACTCCAATAGTTTCTTTTTTTTATTTTATTGATTTTATTCATTCTATACACAATTAAAGTTTTACAAAAAAAAGGTTTGAAACAAATCAACCCCCACCCCTGAGAAAGAGAGCTAGGCCGGCAGTGTAAAACTTTATGCTAGTAAAGATAAGTGAATAGATAAATTTAATAGATGAATAAAGATTAATGGAGTAAAAGAGGGGAGAGAACCTGCTCCCACAATTTAAATGCTTATTCTAAAATGTTATTGATTAGATCCTGCCAGGTTTTAAAAAGTTTTGTACAGATCCTCTAAGTGTGAATTTGATTTTTTCCAGTTTCAAATAGTATATAACATCAGTTACCTACTGACTTAGAATAGGTGAGTTAGGATTCTTCTAGTAGTATAGTAAAGGCAATTGCAGTTTGTCCTTCTCCACTTTAAGCCCATCTGGAAGTACCCCAAACACAGCTGTTAGGGGATTAGGGGAGTACTATTAGTACTCCAATAGGTTTAATCGTCAACAGCTCTTTCGGTATCTTTTAATATTCAACTTTTTCTTGTTTCCTTAATTGTTTCTACATTTTTTAAATAAAGCTGGCAGCTGAGAACTTATCCTAAAGAAGAAAGGCAAATATACTGTAGTGCCAATTGTATTTCACCCATCCGTTTGCTTTTCAACATTGCTCTTTCAAATTTTTGGTTTTGGGGGGCTGGAGCCTCTCCCATTAACACTGGATGCAAGATGACCAAGCCTGCATTGCACACCATCAAATCAAACAGGTCTCTCCCAATTCCCATATGTGCATCTGCACTTTAAAACTTCAAGGTAGTCAGTTAGCTTAATATGTATATTTTAGGTATGTAGTATGAAACTAAAGCACTGGGAAAAGGTCCATACAAAGAGCACACAGTGACTGATTTGGAATCGAACCTTGAATAGTTGAACTGTAATTGACCCCAGAGTGCTTTATCACTCACTAGTATTTCATTTCAGTCTGAACTTATATGGTATTTTTTAATTCCAAAAAAATGAATACAGGCAGTCCCCAGGTTACGTATGAGATAGGGACTGTAGGTTTGTTCTTAAGTCGGAACAGGTACATTATTTTAATAAATGCTATTGTTGACCGACTGTAACCAAGTGCTCTGCCAATGAATGATGGAGTTTCACCTCTCTCTGACCTTTTTATTATTTCTACTTTATTTTCCATGGTGATGGTTTTTCTCTTCTTTACTGTATCACCAGCACTTGCATCAGATTTGTGTTTCAGAGACATTGTTGAAGGGTGAAGACAAAAGTTTAAGAAGAACTCTTACACTGTAGCACTGTACACGCTATCACAGCAGGAAGGCGCCCCTCGTCCACACGTGTGATGTATTGACAAAAGACAACTTCCTGCTATGTGCGTAACAATACAAGCAGGCATGCTATTGAGAATGAATGGGGGTGGCGAGGGGCGGTCCACCACCTGCCCACCACACAGTCACCTCTACTACAGTATGCTGCCTGCAGTGTCCACCCACTGAGAACAAACATGGTGCGGCCAAAGGCAGGTAGTGATTCGCCCACCATCGCCCCCATTCAACAAGCAGCCACCCAAGGCACACTACAATGCTGCCCCCCGCCGCCCCGTTCACCCTCAATGGCCTCAGTTCAGCCACAACCGGGTCACTGCTTGCAGCATTACCAGCCGCCCACCGAGAACGGACAGGGCAGCTGTGTGTGGTGGGTGGGCAGTGAAACGCCCCTCTCCGCTGCATCCAGCCTGCGTCCAGTCAGGCGCAGTAGCTGCGGAGGCTTAGTAGGCGGGCAGCGAACTGCCCCATCAAGCCTCCGTCCTGCACACGAGCGATAGCTGTGGCCCCGGTGACTATGGACCACACAGGTCACCGCTTGCCGCCAGGAGCCACCTGAGGGACACTGCACTGCGCGAGCAGTGAAATCGCCTCCGTCCAGCCACCATTTGTTGGAACCCCAGGCCAAAGATGACGGAGCGACCGTTACTAAAGGCACATGTGTCACGTCCCCCTTACAGATGAAGGTGCCGCTGTGGCCCCATTCGTAAGTTGTAGGTCAGATGCCCGTAACTTGGGGACTACCTGTACTTTGCTGTCAAAATCCTTAGTTTACAAAAGTAAATCCTTTAGTTTACTGCTTCGTATTCTAGGCTAACATTTTTACAGACCAGTTGAATTTAACTAAATTGCAAATTCAACCAAAGGTAGGACATGACTTTTGATTAAAAATGATAAAAACAGAACCCTTTATCTCCCAGATGAGAAGTGTATAAGCTTAATCACATTATCAGTACTTGCCATGTTGTGACAATGATTATACTTAATATTTCTAGTAGAGTTTATGGAGGAATACATAAAAAATGTAAGTTGTTGATTCTGTGTGCTTATAAAATGTTCTTGTGTACTGTACCTTTTTTGTTTGGAGAGGTACATTTTATTATCTAAATTTTTAATGTTTAACCTCTGCTGAAATTGCAACCAATAAAGTTGCAATGACAAAAAAAAGCTGAAATGGTGATATGTAATCATAAGCATTAGAATGTTTTCTTTATAGAAAGTTATGTGGGAGTTTGCCCATTTAATGTGCAAATTTCATACCGTTTAAATGTTTTGTCATAACCTGTGATGACGACCCATATGATGATACTGTATGTTCTTCTGTAGTTGTTGACCACTGTAATAAGTGGAGACCAGAGGCATGGAAAGGTTTGGGGCAGCCACCCGTTTAATCCGGTATCCTGGCTGCAAACGTCTTTGAGGCATTGCATACATGTTTACACAACAGAGTCCAAAACAGAACTGCCTGCCAGAGCGAAGGCAGTGTGCTTTATAGCAGAGAGGGCGGAAGTGATGTCGTCCTCTGGGCCGGAACCGGAAGTGACTTCATCCTGGGGCCGGAACCGGAAGTGACCTCATCCTGGGGGCCAGAACCGGAAGTGATGTGTCCTTCCTGGAAATGGCGGCTCCTGGTGAGATTTCCCGGGTAAGACCTGCAGAGAACTCAGAAAGAGCGTCAGCGTACCCCGCCCCCCCCCTGGGCAGATGTATAAACAGTATGTTCTAAGCCCTTCAGCTGCCTCCCATGCACACGTGTGTGACACCACATAATTCTTTAATGAAAGGCTAAGAAAGTATGCAGCTTAAAAGAACTATTGCTTTTTTGAGTTTAGTGTGCCCCTTTCTGTTTTTCCAGCATCTTTAAAATGTAACTTCATTAAAAAAAGAAAGACTGTAAGGTTTTTGAATATTGTTTTTTTTAGTTCCACTAGTGTGTTGGTACACACTCTTTGTGTGTGTGTGTGTTTCTAGAATTTGTGCATATTTATTTTTGTACATTCCAAAAATATTTGTCATGTTGGTGACCAATTACAGAGTGCAGGCACTGGATAATTCCTTAGTAGGTACCATATTTTGTCCTGACCTGCATCAAGAAATGCTCCACATACCAAGTGGTATTTCATACATGCATGTATGTGATGCAAATGATTTGTTTGCTTCTGAGAGAATGCAGGTTGGCACCCTGTCCGGGATTGCTTCCTGCCTTGTGCCCTGTGTTGGCTGGGATTGGCTCCAGCAGACCGCCGTGACCCTGTGTTCGGATTCAGCGGGTTGGAAAATGGATGGATTGATGGATGAGAGAATGCAGGGAATGTGTCTTAACTGGTGAACAATAAAGGTAATTACTGTTGATGCATGATGTGTAATTCATGTCTTGCATGAGAAAACCTTGCTTTGGTTAGTAATTTACATGTACTTCGTCATCAGTTCTGTTAAACAGTGTGATTATGTGATATGGTGTATGTATAACCTATGCATGCACATGTCATTCATAGTTTTAAACTGTACCGCTTCAGCAGATACAGTATCATAATATGGTCTAAAGGATGGGGGCTACAGCTTCCTAAAATAGACCTTTACACATACAATAAGTATTTATGTAAGGACCTAAAAGTCATACAATTACATTATGGAACTTCAGAACATAGAAACCTGGCTAATAACTTATAGTTTGAAATTCTGTTTAGCTGTGCATGAGTTCATGTTTCATTACTGTCCAAATATGAGGAAACCACAGTTTATATTAATAACTTGGACCCATCCCCCGACAGCTGAGGCAACTGAGTTTCCTCCCCTGCCCTACCAGCATTACAGAAGTGAAACCAAGTGCTTTCAGTTTTTTGCACTTATGTTAGTTCATTATTAAAACGCTTTCCCATCAAAACAAAGTGTGTAGGGCAGGTATGTGCTTATAAAAACAGAATACAAGCAGATTTCAGAAAGATGACCTGTTCTGTTTTGGAATCTCTTACTAAATGAATAGGTTTGCAGATCTCAAAAATAAGTTTAAAGCTCAAGAAGAGAATAGAAATTGAAATTAACTTAATCTGCCCTTATGGATCCTTTAGATTTTTATGAAGGAGATGAAGAATTTTGAATAAATATAATATTAAAATAGAAAATCCTTCCCCGCCCGCCCCCGATGCTTTTAACCAATGAAGAGGTTATTACCATGCATTAGCTGCAAGCAGTTTACCTGATATATACAACATTAAACAAGTTTAATATAATAGAGAATGAATTACCACACATTTAAAATATATTCACCGGAGGAGACAGTGTTAAACAAATGATTATATCTAATATATAAAAATGAATGTGTGCTTGTGTATAAGTGTATACTTGTCTGTTATCTAGAACAATAACCTGTCTTCATCAGATTTTGCACAGATTCCCAATTTATATAGGTGAACGTCATAGGCTATATTTGATTAGAAATAAAAATGGATCGCACCAGGTGCCTCTGCTAATTTACATACATGCAAAAGATAATTTTTTTCTTATTTTAATATTGCTGTAAATCACTGGAACCCTATCTATTATTGTACTTCCATCCATCTATTTTCCAACCCGGTGAATCCGAACACAGGGTCACAGGAGTCTGCTGGAGCCAATCCCAGCCAACACAGGGCACAAGGCAGGATCTAATCCCAGGCAGGGTTCCAACCCACCGCAGGACACACACAAACACACCCACACACCAAGCACACACTAGGGCCAATTTAGAATCGCCAATCCACCTAACCTGCATGTCTTTGGACTATGGGAGGAAACCGGGGCGCCCGGAGGAAACCCACACAGACACGGGGAGAACATGCAAACTCCACGCAGGGAGGACCCGGGATGCGAACCCGGGTCTCCTAACTGCGAGGCAGCAGCGCTACCACTGCGCCACTGTGCCACCCCATTATTGTACAAATATTTAAAATATAATTAAAATGATTCAGCTTGTCCTGTTAATGATGGAGAGTTAAAATAACTTGCATTACCAAGCAATTAAATAGAAGGTATAACAAATCACCAAGTCTCACAGTAGCACCATGGTTAGCTCGTCTTCACAACTCCTCAGGTCCAAATCCTGGCCAAGATTCTGTCTATATTGAATGTGCACATTCACTACAGACATGGCATGTGTTATATTATTTAGATATTCTTAACTAGCGTGGTATGAATATGGATGTATAAATGGGTTTTTGGATGGTGCTCCTTTAATGACTCTTTTTGCCATGTACTTGATTCTGCAGGGATAGGCTTTGTAACTCCTCTGACCTGGAACAGAATTTAGCAGGTTTAAGGGAGAGAGGATTGATGGGTGGAAGACCCATTGCTGTTATCATAGCAATCATCCATACATGTTAACGCATAATTGAACAGTTTTATATATAATTAGATTTAGCTTTGGCAATCCCAAGTGAAAATTTCTATTTTTTATTTATAACTGATATGCTATAATATCAGAGATAGCATGTAGAGTTATGTGCCTTTACTTTTAATGTGAGAGACTGATTGGGAAACTGCAGGAGAATGAGTTTCATAGTACCAAGTGTATATATGTGCAGAATTAGTTTAAACACAGAAAATGGATTTTGATTTGAATTAAATATACCATAGTATATTTTTCAAGTCAGGTTGGGGAGCACACACTGGTACAGCACTTTTCCACACCCACCACACAATGAAAGAGCTTTGGATCCTGGTTGGCAATCCCCCAGGCAGACACGTAGTCTAGTCCCACCCTTTGAAAAGTGATCATCTATCTGCCGCAGCCAGGTGTTACGTGGGTGTCACCTTGGCCTGGTCCAGCCTCTTGGGTCCTCAACATTGAGGATCCTTCAAGCCAGATCACCCTCTGGGAATCGGGCCACATGACCGTAGTGCCATAACTGATGCTCCCTCACAATGCAGGTAATGTATCGCATTCAGGACTCCATGAGCAACCGGTCATTTGACACAAAGTGACACCAGCGGTACCCAAGGATTCTTCAAAGAGATACAGTACCGAAGAAGTCCAGTCTTCATCTCAGATCACTGGATAGTGTCTATATCTTGCAACCATATAGCAAGACAAGAAGCACTAGGACTTTAAAGACTTGTACCTTTTGTCCTTTTGCATAGATATCAGGCATGCCACACAGCCCTTTCCAGCGACTCATGACCCAGAATGCTCTCCTAATCTGTCTACTGACTTCATAGGAAGAGTCACCAGAGACATGACATTTATTCATTGTAGTATAGTTTCTAAAACTAATATAATCTATGAAAATTCGTGTTAATTTCAAGCTAAAAAATGGTTATCGTGGAAGATGTTTTTCTTATTTAGGAGACACTGTTAATCCCATAGCAATGTACCTGATATAGGAAAAAAATTAAAAAAAAAAAAAAAACAAAGTCCATGAGAAAAAGCATAGGACTCCATGAGTGTCTCCATAACAGACATAGACAGATTTCTTGGTACCATTTCAGCTCAATGAAAAAGTGCTGTTTGCCTCCTGAAGACTGATTAAATGAAAAAAAATTGTTCTTGCATGCTTTTGAGTTGTCATAAAGGAAAGCAAAGCAAGTGTGAAAAGAATATATAGTATTGCTTATTCTGCAAAGATATTTTTAAATGGCCTGGACACAAGGTTGGTACCCCAAGAAATAATTGGATTAGACTGATTTTTTTTTTCAAACTGTCTGTATTCTTTAATTATCATCACACGTCTCCAATCGTGCAGTCACTTAGCCTATTAAAATGGAGAAATGTAGACACTGCTGTTTGGGATGATTGGGATGATCCGGTGTAAAATTTTGCCAAATCAATACTGTATATGGACAACAATACAAATTTACATACCGGATTGGTCGAGCCCCGGGTTAACAACGACCACCACCAGTACTGTTAGCCAACAGGGTGGTGGTGGAAATTGGGCTACTGTTGGCCGAAGAAGAGGGGGGGAATGTGTCTGGCAGGAGGAGACGAGGAAAGTAAAGAGAGTTGAACTGAGGGTAGGAACTTTGAATGTTGGCAGTATGGCTGGTAAGGGGAGAGAGTTAGCAGATATGATGAGGAGAATGAAGGTTGATATATTGTGCGTGCAAGAGACTAAATGGAAGGGGAGTAAGGCCAAGTGGATCGGAGGTGGATTCAAATTGTTCTATCATGGTGTGGATAGGAGGAGAAATGGGGTAGGAGTTATTCTGAAGGAACAGTATATCAAGAGTGTTTTGGAGGTGAAAAGAGTGTCAGGCGGAGTAATGATTATGAAGCTGGAAATTGGAGGTGTGAAGATGAATGTTGTTAGTGCATATGCACTGCAAGTTGGGTGTGCAATGGGTGAGAGAGAAGATTTTTGGAGTGAGTTGGATGAAGTGATGAACAGTGTACCCAAGGGTCAGAAAGTGATGATTGGAGCGGATTTCAGTGGGCATGTTGGGGAAGGGAACAGTGGAGACGAGAAGGTAATGGGTAGGTATGGTGTCAAGGTGAGGAATGAATAAGGTCAGAGGATAGTGGGTTTTGCCAAAAGGATGAACATGTCTGTGGTGAATACGTATTTTAAGAAGAGGGAGGAACATAGGGTTACATACAAGAATGGAGGAAGATGCACACAGGTAGATTACATCCTATGCAGTGTAGTTGATCTGAAGGAGATTGAAGACTGCAAAGTGGTGGCAGGGGAAAGTGTAGTTAAGCAGCATAGGATGGTGGTCTGTAGGATGACATTGAAAATCAAGAGGAAGAGAGTGAGGGATCAAATGGTGGAAGTTGAAAAAGGAAGACTGTAAGGTTGAGTTTAGGGAGGAGGTGGGCACTGGGTGGCAGTAAAGAGTTACCCGACAGTTACCTAGAGGAAGAGGATGGCAAAGAAGAAGTGGGATAGTCAGAGAGATGCAGAAAGTAGAGAAGAGTACAAGGAGATAAGGCACAAGGTGAAGAGAGAGGTGGCGAATGCTAAAGAAAAGGTGTGTGATGAGTTGTATGAGAGGTTGGACACTAAGGAGGGAGTAAAGGACATGTACCGATTGGCTTGACAGAGGGACCGAGCTGGGAAAGATGTGCAGCAGGTTAGGGTGATAAAGGATAAAGATGGAAACGTACTCACAAGCAAGGAGGGTGTGTTGAGCAAATGGAAAGAGTACTTTGAGAGGCTGATGAATGAAGAGAACGAGAGAGAGAAGAGGTTGGATGATGTGGAGATATTGAATCAGGAAGTGCAACGGATTAGCAAGGAGGAAGTAAGGGCAGCTTTGAAAAGGATGAAAAATGGAAAGCCGGTTGGTCCAGATGACATACTGTACCTATGGAAGCATGGAGGTGATTATGAGATGGCAGTGGAGTTTTTAACCAGATTGTTTAGTGGAATCTTGGAATGTGAGAGGATGCCTGAGGAGTGGAGAAGTAGTGTACTGGTGCCGATATTTAAGAATAAGGGTTATTTGCAGGACTACAGTAACTACAGGGGGTTAAAATTGATGAGCCACAGCATGAAGTTATGGGAAAGAGTAGTGGAAGCTAGGTTAAAAAGTGAGGTGATGATTAGTGAGCAGCAGTGTGGTTTCATACCAAGAAAGAGCACCACCGATGCAATGTTTACTCTGAGGATGTTGATGGAGAAGTTTAGATAAGGCCAGAAGGAGTTGTATTGTGTCTTTGTGGACCTGAAGAAAGCATATGACAGAGTGCCTTAGAGAGGAGCTGTGGTATTGTATGAGGAAGTCGGGAGTGGCAGAGAAGTACGCAAGAGTTGTACAGGATATGTACAAGGGAAGTGTGACAGTGGCGAGGTCTGCGTTAGGAGTGACGGATGCATTCAAGGTGGAGGTAAGATTACATCAGGGATCGGCTCTAAGCCCTTTCTCATTTGCAATGGTGATGAACAGGTTGACAGATGAGATTAGACAGGAGACCCTGTGGACTATGATATCTGCTGATGACATTGTGATCTGTAGCGATAGTAGGGAGCAGGTTGAGGAGACCCTGGAGAAGTGGAGATATGCCCTAGAGAGGAGAGGAATGAAAGTCAGTAGGAACAAGACAGAATACATGTGTGTAAATGAGAGGGAAGTCAGTGGAATGGTGAGGATGCAAGGAGTAGAGTTGGCGAAGGTGGATGAGTTTAATTACTTGGGATCAACAGTACAGAGTAATTGGGATTGTGGAAGAGAGGTGAAAAAGAGAGTGCAGGCAGGGTGGAATGGGTGGAGAAGAGTGTCAAGAGTGATTTGTAACAGACGGGTATCAGCAAAAGTGAAAGGGAAGGTCTACAGGACGGTAGTGAGACCAGATATGTTATATGGGTTGGAGACGGTGGTACTGATCAGAAACCAGGAGACAGAGCTGGAGGTGGCAGAGTTAAAGATGCTAAGATTTGCACTGGGTGTGACGAGGATGGACAGGATTAGAAATGAGTACATTAGAGGGGCAGCTCAAGTTGGACGGTTGGGAGACAAAGTCAGAGAGGTGATATTGCGTTGGTTTGGACATGTGCGGAGGAGAGATGCTGGGTATATTGGGAGAAGGATGCTAAGGATAGAGCTGCCAGGGAA
Organism: Polypterus bichir lapradei; assembly: GCA_026402145.1. Lineage (NCBI taxonomy): Eukaryota > Metazoa > Chordata > Cladistia > Polypteriformes > Polypteridae > Polypterus > Polypterus bichir. The sequence goes on along the minus strand of JANRMT010062834.1, from coordinate 26,118,749 downwards.
GAGGAAAAGAGGAAGCCCTAAGTGAAGGTTTATGGATGTGGTGAGAGAGGACATGCAGGTGATGGGTGTCACAGAACAAGATGCAGAGGACAGAAAGATATGGAAGAAGATGATCCGCTGTGGCAACCCCTAACGGGAGCAGCCATAAGAAGAAGAAAGAAAATTGCAGACAGGCATGTTAAAGGCAAAGACTTTAAGATCATCTCAAAGATCCATGATGTTCCTGTAACAACAGTGGCACATCATATTAAGAAGTGGCAGCAATATGAAAATCAGGCCTAAATGGACAGAAAGATAGTGAGAACGTTAGACAAAAAGCCAAGGTCATCTTCTGAGGAGATACATGCTGAATTCCAATGTCATGGTCAATCTGTATCTGATCACACCATCTGTCACTTTTTGAGTGACAGTGGGCTGTATTGAAGAAGACTCAGTAGGACTCCACCGTTGAAAGAAAAACATAAAAAAGCCTGACTGGAATTTGCTAAAATACATATTGAGAAGCCACAATGCTTCTGGGAGATTGTTCTTTGGCCATATTAGATAAAACTGGAGCTTTTTGGCAGGTCACATCAGCTCTATGTACACAGACACAAAATGAAGCTTTCAAAGAAAAACAAAACACCATACTTTGTGTAAAACCTGGAGAAGGCTTGGTTATGTTCTGGAGCTGCTTTGCTATATCTGGCACGGGGTGCCTTAAGTCTGTGCAGGGAACGATTAAAGCTGAAGTCTATCAATACATTCTGGAGCAAAACGTACTGTTCAGTTTCAGATAGCTTTGTCCCAGCCACAGGTCATGGATCCTCCAACAGGAAAATGACACAAAACACACAGCTAAAAGCACCCAAGAATGACTAAGAACAAAACATTGAGTATTCTAATGTGGCCTTATATGACCCCTGTTTTAAATCCTGTCGAACACTTATGAAAAGAACTGAAGCAAGCAGTCTGGAGAATGCACCCTTCAAACCTGACACCACTGGAGCAGATTGTTCAGGAAGAGTGGGACAGACTACCTGTTGACAGGTTCAGAAGTCTCATTGAGAGTTACTGGAATCGCTTGTTTCCATTGATTGCGTCCAAAGGTCGTGCAACAAAAATGAAGTTAAGGTTTCCATTGTATTCATTTGTATTATTTTTATTCTGTTGAATCAAAACACTAAAGCAATGTCTGATTTTTGTTAAATATGGAATAAACAATGATGGGTGCCAGCTACTTCTGTCAGTTATTTCAGACACAATTTTGCATTCTTCTTTTATCATGGAGGGGTACAAACAAATTTTTCCATGTCTGTACATAGGCACTGACCCATTGATTACTCTTTAGATAAACATCAAGGATTTGAACTTGATGCATGCTCCTACAGTGAGCCAGTGCAGTTACGTGAAAAGAGAACTAACATGCACCCATCTTGGCTGGTTGAACGCAAGACATGCCGGTGAAATTTCAGTCATAATCAGTGGCTTGGTAGTGCATGCAGGTTCTCCTGCCAGTAAATAGCTGCAGTAGTCCAGACATGACAAAATCAATGTCTGGTCCTAGAGATTTACTGCATACTCTGTTAGATATGGTTTGATGTTGTGGGTGTAATATGGATGGGAGACAAATGCAACATGGTCAGTAAAGGAAAGATGGTCATCAATTACCACCCAAAGGTTGTATACTGACTTGGTGGCTGTTAGCAGTGATTAGCTGAGTTGAAAACAGATGGGGTGTTTAAAGAGTGGCTGGCTGGGATAACAACTAGTCTGTGTTCGTTAGGTTGCGGTAGTGATAGTGCTCCTTTCAGGTTGAGAGATCCGTGAGACATGCAGATATCTTAACCAAGACACTGACTTGTAGGAGGAGGTATTAAAAGTCCAAGTGTCGTTTGGCTGAAACTGGAGTGAAGGTGCATGGGTCCACAATTTCAAGAGCTCTGCATTAAACAGGTCTTTATGGGAGGGAAGCAAGAAAAAAGACATTCTTTAAGAAGGTGCCCAAAAAAGCATGTATAGCAATTGCTGCAAAGCATGAGAAGGACCAAGTTAAGATGTGGGGAAAGATTTTATGGTGAGATGAGACCAAAATAGAACTTTGTCTAGACATCAGAAGTTATATGTAGTGTAAAACTAAGGGCTTGTTTATACTTCATGGTTAGAACGCATATGTGCATGCATCATGGCTGCCACACGTTCCCAGCATTCATTTGACATGTCCTCTGAGCACATCCTCAGAAATTAATGCAACACATGCAAAAAACTGGGGGGTGCAGTGTGTTCAAGTTGGAGCATGACATCAGAGTCTATGAACACTGTCAACATGTGACAGCAAGCCTCTTTGCAGATCCTACAGGTTCAATGTGCATGCTTCAATGTTTGATAAATGATTTAATGTGGTGAAGTGAATAGTCAAACTTAAATGCTAAAATGCAAATGTATTCTTGGTGCTTTTCTTCATCTGTTTCTTGCATGGGCAAATCAAGCATCTTTTTTTTTTTTTTTTTTTTTTTTTTTCACCTTTGTAGCAGCATCAGAATGTATGGAAATGTATTTTGAGCCAAAAAGAAATTTAGGACCACAGTGAAGAAAAAAATCTTGAAATTTCCACTTTAATCTCTGAGTTTATTTTGTCATCTTAAGACCGACCCAGTTGTTAATTGCTGCGTGCTTCTGGGGCTTCCTCTTGTGCTGACAGTAGCAGCAGGCAATGATTGACACACACACACACAACACATTACATTTATGATATTACAGTTCTCTGCACATTTGAATCCTTGAATTTATACTTTATATCTTTTATGATGAAATGAGTCAAAGCACCTTGTTAAAACATGTATGTTACATTTTACAGATAAATCATTAAATTCATTTAAATAATTAATACTGTTAATAAGTACACATTTGGGGTGGCAAAGTGAGAGTGGTAGCGCTACTGCCTCACAGTAGGGAGTCGCGTTCCCTGCCTGAAGTTTGTATGTTTTTTTCTGGTGGGTTTCCTCAGTGTGCTTCAGTTTCCTTCAAATGACATGCAGATAAGGGGATTTGGTGATGCTAAAATAACATTAGTGTATGTGTGTGTGCTTGTCTTCACCTTGCGATGAGCTTACCCCCATCCAGGGATCATTTCTGCCTCGAGCCCAATGCTTGCTGGAATGGGTGCGTCCCTGGATTGTTGGATATAATCATTAAACATCCATCCTTTTCAGAGATATTATGGCAAGGTGTTCTGAGGATTTAATGGATGTTTCAGGAAATTCACAACACAGCGAAGCCGAATGTTGTTTTCTGACTGTGATGATATCTCAAACTGCTACCTGGTGGAATCTTCCAGATTTACATAAAGTACGCATGAAAGTATAACCATACACTGCTTGCATAGCAGCTGCGTCCGTGTGAATTCTAAACCCAGCCTAACGCTGTCCATGCCTCAAAAAAACGCCATACCCACGTTGAAATGTGGTGGTTGCAGCATCATTATATGGCTTGTTTTTAATGTGCTGGGATTGGGAATCTTGTCCGAGTTGAAGGGACGATGGATGGACACAAATACCACAAGATATTGCAGGAGAACTTATTCCAATGTGCTATGAACCTACGGCTCAGAAGATTCAGCTTTCAACATGACAGTGACCCTAAGCATAAGGCCAAAGCGACGCTGGAATGGCTCAGAAACAGAAGGGTGAATGTTTTGGAATGGCCAGGTCAAATCCCTGACCTCCACCCTATTGAGAACCTGTGGCACTGTTTGAAAACTGCTATCCCACTAAATTACAGGATCTTTATCATTTCTGCCCAGAAGAATGGGGAAGAATCACTCCTGAACAAAACCCAAAAGAATTAAGTTTGTTATTGCAACAAAAGGGTTCTCCACAAAGTATTAATGTGTATTGCTTGAATACGTATACAAACACTAACTTTGAGTTTTTCTTCTTCAGTTAAATATCTAAAATGGTTGCAGCACAAGAGTTCATATTAAAAATACCGAATAGATAAATATGTGTACAAATCTTTTCTCATGTAGAAAATTGATGACTTTCAAGAGGATTTACTTTTGAGTGCCTCTGTAGCCACTGTTTTTTTGTGTCCATTGTGTGTATTACTAGTGTAATCAAATGTTGCTCAATTTGTTAAACACACATATGAGGAGGCATCTGATATATGTGAACATCTAATGAAGAAGCACAAAGTACTAAAGAAAGTGAAGGCAGAGACAGCTTAATATGAGCTATGAGAAAAAAATTTGAAAAAACTGCTGAAGGCAATTAAAGACACATAGAAGGTATGGCAATATAATTATGATGGGAATAAGTAAGATTCATGCCAACTGAAATCTGTTTCTAACAATAACATGGTCAAAAATGGAGCCTGCTTAAGGGTAGATTTTGTACAAATTTCAGGAGATAGGTTTTGCAAGTGAACAACATAACATTGTAGTTGAAAGTAGAAGCTTGGATATTTCTTTTTGTGTACAAAATAGTGCCATATTGGACTAAATGGTCTGACCATTCCCCAACAAGTCCCCCAATGCACTTTTTATAATATTGTGTACAGTAATCCCTCCTCGATCGCGGGGGTTGTGTTCCAGAACCCCCGTGATAGATGAAAATCCGCGAAGTAGAAACTATATGTTTGTATAGTTATTTTTTTTAGCCCTTATAAACCCTCCCACACTGTTAACATTATTAGAACCCTCCAGACATGAAATAACACCCTTTAGTCAAAAGTTTAAACTGTGCTCCATGACAAGACAGAGATGACAGTTCTTTCTCACAATTAAAAGAATGCAAACATATCTTCCTCTTCAAAGAATGCGTGTCAGGAGCAGAGAATGTTGAGAGAAAAGCAAACAATCAAAAAATCAATACGTGCTTTTATGCTGAAGCACCGCGATAAAGCGGCATTTTGTAGAGGAGCGTCCGTATCCTCTAGGCAAACAGCCCCTCTGCTCACACCCCCTCCGTCAGGCAGAGAGAGTAAGAGAGACAGAGAAAAGCAAACAATCAAGCACCGCGCGGTAAGCATATCGTATATCATTGAGGAGTTTTATTTAATATGTAATACATGCTCTGATTGGGTAGCTTCTAAGCCATCTGCCAATAGCGTCCCTTGTATGAAATCAACTGGGCAAACAAACTGAGGAAGCATGTACCATAAATTAAAAGACACATTGTCCGCAGAAATCCGCGAACCAGCGAAAAATCCGTGATATATATTTAGATATGCTTACATTTAAAATCCGCGATGGAGTGAAACCGCGAAAGTCGAAGCATGATATAGTGAAGGATCACTGTATACCTAATTGCGATGTCAAGTGATATGTACATTTAAATAAATGTATGAGCTTAACCTGAGTCCAGGGGTTCAAATGGGGATGCCGAGAGTGTGTTGCATGGGGCCTATAAATCGTTTCACTGTCCATTGTTAGAGTCAGATGAAATTACAACATTGTCTTTAAGGGAGAATCAGTCACGTGTTTATTCAAAAGGGACTTTACCATCGTGATCGCAGTGGACCAAATTACTTTGCTCTCTTTCCAAAGGAGAAGGCTATAAATTCCCCGTTGACCAATATATGTTGCTTCTGGGACAAAAAAACTGTCATATCCACCTCTAAACGGCTTGCACCCCTGTTTGAGTGTAATTGTAAGCCAGTTAGCAGTCATTTTTTCTTCCAGAATTCATATTGAGTGTTGATATTGTGTCAAGTATCTAATGTCAACCTAAATTTCAATGATTAGTGAAGTGAATGAATCAACATTTCAAACTCACTATAGTGTTCAGCTGAAAGAGGAGTGGGTTGGGCTTGGATGAGTCTTGGTGTCCCTAGGCCAGTACTTACTCAGCCTTAGCCTAGAGCTGGCCCTAACTCCACTGAAGCTAAGCTTTATGAGGCACTTTGACAGTTGTTATTTACAATTTCTTATATCTCGGCTATAGAAATTAGTTGCCATAGATTTTTCGGAGGACCCCCTTAGAAGTGTCATTTATGCTAGGATATTTATCTTTTTTGAGTGACTTCCTATTTCAAATAGATTCTCATTTTTTAAGTTTTTTATTGGGGTTGCCTAGAAAGTTCTGTAACACTTTTTTTCTAGTTGTAATGTAATATTCAGTTTTTTGAACATTCTAATAGGATAGCTAGATATGCAGTATTTGCAACACTCCTCATTTTTCTACAATTTCTTTGTTGCATTATCCCAGAGGGAAACAAGAACATGAGGGAAGAACAGGCCACCAAAGTTATGTGATTGCTTCCTGTGCTTATAAACTTGTGTATGGTTATGCATTCTTGTGTTGATTGAGGATTTCATGAGCATTAAGTTCAAACTCTCCTTAATGTATAGTAGAATGTCAGTGTACAGATTATGGTGTACCAGTACTGGAAAAGTACTGCAAAACCCAAATTTTAAAAAAGTATGGTATCAGCATTTCAGGAATATCTGTACTGGAAGTAAATGTCAGGTTTCCTCTCAAACCTCCGCCCGGCATCCTACTGTACTTGCTATTGCAGTTACAGAAAATCATCCATTTCTTAAATTTCTGAAAATGAAACTACATGCTTAAATGCAGTTGGGACATCATGGGGGACACTATAGCTTTAAGGCAATCTGGACTGAATAGGGAACCCCCCCCCCCTTATTGCTTTGACACAATTGGAACTTCCTTAGGACACATCTGAAAGTGATGTGTTGTGCTGTGTGATGGTGGGGGTGCATAAGGGAGGCAAGCAATTGTGCAGTAAAGAAGAGGAGTTTTTTTTTTTTTTTTTGGAGTTATTCATTTTTTGCTTCAAAACTGATTTGGTACTGGTGTACTGAATCTCTCCAAATTGTAAAATATGCATATTGTGTAAGTTACAACTTTATTAATAGCACAGTATAATTAGAAGTTTAGGTTTAAATTTATTCAGTTATGTTAACTATAAGCAAATGTTGGGTTGGTGTTGTGGTTGTGACACTATTATTATTGCTTTTTCTGTCTCCACCATTGATGTAATATGTAATTCTGAATAAGTCACACAAAATGTGTATTTATGATTCACCAGAGAGATGTCAAGTAGCCTAAGGTGAATAAACACAGTTTTTTTTTTTTTTTGTTTTTTTTTTTAAATATCAGTTAAAAACCATGGAAGTAAGAACAGTGAGAAACAAGAAAGTATCAAAGAGAACATGAAGTCCATGCTCTTTCTAGTACTGCCTGTATTGGCTCGGGTCTCTGTGTACCAGAAAATGTGGCTCATCCAGTTACTTACCAATACCTCACACAAGGACTCCCATTTACACCTTCTCCTTCTCTCTCCCCTTTTCCTTTTTTCTCACAACTGTTTCTGCATTCCCTCCTCCCAATTTGACACTCAAAAAATTCTCTAATTGTGAAGATGCTTCACACCCCATCCCCGGTTAACTTGTACCTGAGCCTCCAATCAGCCATAAAGAGTCATGTCTACTAGTCCACTTCACTGTTGGATAGCGAATTCTTACATACACATTCTGGGACCATGTGCCCACTAGCAGTTTTGCAGTTGCCATTTCAGGAGATTCGTCTCTGGGTTAAGTTTCTCTCTTTGCAGCATATTAGGTAACCCTGGTAACTGCTTGATTGCCTGTCCTCTGGTATCTTGAGGGAATGTGACATGTTTCCAACAAGATTGAACTTATGTCTCTTGTCTTTCTTGTTGGTGTCCCTACTTGGTAACTTTCCAGGGAACTCTGCTAAGGCCATACAACCCCCAAGTTGTGCCCATCTTCTAATACTGGTATAGTGTTCTGAAATATTACACTTTTCTGATTTTCTTTTAGGACTATGCTACACTGCTGTCTTCAGCTTGCACTCCTTGTTCCAGTTGGTCCTCCAGGCTGCAAAATGAGGAAACTACACAAATCTTTTTTTATTTTAAAATTGTTTTAATTCCTTTTGTGCTTGGATGACTTCTGTGTGCTGTGTATTTGTTCCACATAATTTCTTCTTTGGTTTCAAATTAGTAGTTCAAAGACACACAATTAACTTGGCTGCTGTAAATTTTTTAAGTGTAGTTTTGTGGAAACCCTACATTTACCATTTACTCTTTATTCTGTCCAGGGGTGATTCTTGCTTTTTATCCATTGCTGCCGATTTACTTTCCAAGATTGCATAAACTTGAGTGAGATAGAACTATCGATCTACACATCCATTGTCTTACCCATTTACTCCAGCTCAAACAGATAGGACAAGTGTATTCATACATAGTGAACAGATGGCTGACTCTTAACACATGTTGTCATTTTATTATAATGCCCATCATCTAAAATCGAAGGCTGTGCCTGGAGTTACCTGAAAAGGGGATCTGATGTATTATTCTGATATTTTTAGTTTTAACAATTTTATATTTGAAAAGTATGTAGTAATTTTATATTTGCTTTTTCTACCCCTAGGCCCTGACCTCATATACGTGGAAGAATCGCCTTTTCATCATCAATTTGACTTTTTTTTTGCTTTCCCTTGTGTCCTTTGTTAGACACAACAGCTACTGTGAGCCAGGAGGTAAGTATATTAAAAGCATAGCAAATTGGGCAAAAGTAGTCTGTGAAAAAATGTGTAGTTTTGTAAACCCACTTCAGTTATTGAATCATTTGAGTCTCCAAATGGCTCCAAAAAAGCATTACAAATAAATGATTTCTAGTGTGAAACCTTTGAGGAGAGGTGGGTAGTGAATATTCTCAACATGTAGAATTCCTGATTCTGTGCAGTGATGAATTTCCTATATTTTGGAAATTGGTTAGTTGCCCTTTGTGGACCTTTATGCAGCAAATGTTTGTTCTGATATTTGAAGTGATTCGGGTGCACTTGTGTTGCTAGTTCAGGTGTAAACTGGAGAATTGGCTGTTCCCTATAATCATGGCATTGTCAATACTGTAAATGTATTTGAAAATAAGCATGCAGTAGTGGAGTAGTCAATGTGAACTTTTAAAATCTACACTTTCAGCAAACTCCCTCCATCATCAGAAGGTATTGCAGTGTACCATCTAGAACAGGGGTGCCCAATGCGTCAATTGTGATCGACTGGTAGATCGGAAAGGGAGTGCAGGTAGATCGTGTTGCATTCAAAAAAAATTTTTTTTTAAATGTTAGTCTATCATATATCCTCCCTATGGCATTTGCCACTTGATTGACATACAGGACGGCCAGTCTGAGATCTCTTTTCTTCTAACACACTGGTCATCCCGCACGGTGGAATTGGAAGAGGATTTTTTTCTCTCACAATGTCACAATCGAAGTGCGTTTATCTGATCTGTCAATCTATCATTGCTATTCCAAAGAAGGAAAATGTGGAAAGGCACTTTGGAACTGTTCATAAAAACTACAAAACTGACTTCCTTCCGAAAAGTGATCTGAGAAAGAGAAAGGAGAGGGAACTAAAATCGCAGTTGAAACTCAATGGAAGGCGTGTGCACAGCTTGACAGCATACGCTACAGAACAGATTAAAAATTGTCTGTCAGACTTTATCTAATTGAAAAAAAGTAAAGATTCGAGTGTTGCCCAATGTAGCGGAGTAAGAGTAGCGTTTCTTCTTCACAAATGTACTCAAGTAAAAGTAAAAAGTATGGTGCAGTAAAACTACTCTTAGAAGTACAATTTTGTTAAAAAGTTACTCAAGTAAATGTAACGGAGTAAATGTAACTCGTTACTACCCACCTCTGATACTATATATAGTATAGTTTATAGTGTAATATAGTTTAGTTCTGTCCACCCTGGCCATCGGACCTTACTTATTCTATGTTAATTAATGTTGACTTATGTTTATTTTTTATTGTGTCTTCTATTTTTCTATTCTTCATTTTGTAAAGCACTTTGAGCTACATTTTTTTGTATGAAAATGTGCTATATAAATAAATATTGTTGTTGTTGTTTAGTATAAATGACCTGGTCATTTTAAAAGTAGCTTGTAAGCCGAAAAAGTGTGGGCACCCCTGATCTAGAAGTTAGTTATATTTTAAAATATATTTAAATTTAAAATATATTTGTGTAATGATGTATTAGTCTGCACTACATTTCATGAGTCTGTGTTGTTAAAGGATAAGTTTGGTATTTTTCAAGTCAAACTTATTTCTTCACAGACATGGTATATATGCATTTGCCATGCAAAATTGTGCTCTAAATTCTAGAAGATTCTATAGATTAGATTAAAAAATTGCCAGCACTGGTGTTTTATATTGTAGGTTAAGGGGCATAGAGGAAAAGCTGAAAAGGAAATAACTTTAACTTGAAAAATACCAAACTTAACCTTCAAGCAGCTCAGTGTTCAAAGTGGTGAGTAGATTTCATTGTTTAAAGCATGCTAAGCTGGAAAGATTAATTTCAAATAAGCTGTGGGTGTTATACATAGTTCACAAAATGGTCAATCTTCTTATATAATACGCTATCATAGCTGTCCGTTTGTCTGTCCAGGATTTTAAATCACCTGTAGCTCACAAACTGTTTGACATATCGACCTGAAATTTGGTACGCATATACTACGTAACCTCTACTGTCTGCTTTCAGGGTAATGATTTTTATTATTATTCTTTTTGTTTTTATTTTATTTTATTGTAGAATCAACTCTCGGCAGCACGCAGCCGGGCGGCTGAGCGGCGCCTGTGTAAGGGTGCTGTTCTCATTCCTTACCAGGTTCGCCATCACTTCTCCTGCGTATTCATATCTTAAATCATTCTTGAGGCAGATTGAAGACTTAAGTGCCAGCTTAAGTGAAAAATTAAAAACGTACTAAGTAATTGCAACACAATCAGTTTTAATGTAAAAAGATGCCGACAGAAGAAGCGGGGCATTAGAGTTGAGAAAACAAAAGCTGTATATGAAGCAGCATGCAAGCGCATCAACTTCTGAGCAAACAAATGATCAACGTACAGAGAAAGAGTGACAACTATATGTCAAGTATATTCACTGCACGTTATCATGCAGTACACTGTTACTGGTTATTAAATAATTGATTAACTGAAAGGACGTACATACACATTTCTTAAGGTAGAGTATAAAATTGTATATTTAAGCTGAACATGCTTCTTTAAGAGTGCTGATGAGCAACTCAACTTCAGCAATGTGGTCTGTGAGAGGCAAGAAGGATTGAAGCCATTTAAACAAAAAAAAATGATTAAAAGTTAACATGGTAGAATTGTTCAAAATTATGAAAGGAATTTGTAGGTTAGGAAAAGTGTGGAAACTACACCGCTTTATTTTATTGTATTGTCTTATTGGTTTGCTGTTCAAAAATGCACAGTTAGCTTGGCTATTGTCTGTAAATTTCTTCAGTGTAGTTTTGTGTAAACCTTACAGTTGCCATTTATTGTATAATCCACGTAAATATGATTCTTGTGTTTTACCCATTGCTGCCCATTTACTTTCCAAGTTTGCATAAACTTAAACAGGGTTGGTCTATTGATCCAGCCATCCATCATCTAACCTACTTAACCTAGTTCAGGGCGTAGAGGACCAGTACTGTATGTCCATAAGTAATGAATGGATGGATGACATTTATACATTCTGTGGTTTTATTATAGTGTTCATCGCTTAAAATCCAAGGCTGTGTCTGGAACACTAAGAAAACGATAAGAAAAAATCTAAATTTGAAATACATTTGTCTAATGATATATTAGCCTGCACAACATTTCATGGGTTTGTATTGTTAAACAACTTAACATTGACAGTGTAGTGTGAAAATACCATTTTTTTTTAAAGGATGCTAAGCTGGAAAGATTATTTCAGATAAGCCTCAGACATTTTGCAAAGTCCATACACATCTTAATGTAAAGTGTATAATTGTATATTTCGGCTGAATATGCTTTTTTAAGAAAGCTGATGAGCAACTCAATTTCAAGAATGTGGTTTGTGAGAGACTAGGAGGAACTGAAACTGTTAAATCTTTTTAGTGTAAGCAAAAAAGAAAAATTCAAATTTAATGTGATTTAAAGTATTCAAAATTATGAAAGGAATTAGTAGATATGATGTTAGCTGTTAATTTAAAATGAGTTCTTCAACTAAGACATGGGGTGCAGATCAAAATATTAAGAGAAAATTTTATGCAAATATTATAAAGTATCTTTTCACACTACAATCCATAGTTATGTGCAATACATTACCAAGCTGTGCAGCCAGTTATGGTGCTTGAGTTTGTTCAACTCCGAAATTGATGGTGGTATTGTAAGTGCAAATTAAAAAACATGGACAGCATAGGTTACTCATCAGTTTTTCTTATGTTCATTTGCTTTGTTCCCTGACTCACTCCTATGTTTTTCTCTCTCTCTCTCTCTCCTCTTTTTCAACAGTTTACACAATATTTGCATTACTGGAGTATATTGTGGTTCTTTCAAACATGGCATTTCACATGACTGCCTACTGGGACTTTGGTAACAAGGAACTGGTGATTAGCTCACCACAAGAGGACAAGCGCTTTTAATAATTACCTCAACATGGTGACAGTGGGCAGTCAGAATTACCGCTTGACTGTACAGGTGCACACACACAAAACTTGCTTATTATGTGCCATTGGGTGTTTTTATTCCATAAATTATATTTACAAACTCCACTGAATTGGAACCATTTGTCACTGCATTTATAATTAGTTGTTTTTCTGATGTTTCCTGTTAAGTGTTGATTTGTGCACAGGTCGTCTCTTTTCTTGCATCTCTTTTCTTAATGGGGATTTTTTTGTATTCCAATTATGTGTTATTTAATTTCTTTAATACCTTTAGTGCTTCCAGTCAGTTGGGCCTGAATCATGCAAAAATCACAAATAGTTATCTTCTAATTATTATTTTCTGACAATTTTGATATTCACGGATTAAGTTGTTTCTAATTGACTTGGTGAAGGTAGCACTGATTTTTGTCAAATGAGCTTAAATGTTAAGATATCAGAAATTTCTTTTCATGTTTTATCTACTACATTGCTTATACTGTGGAAAAACTCTGTTCAGTGGGACACTACTCCTTACACAAGACATAATGGCGGAAGCACAAAGGGCTCTTTGACAGTGGACAGCTGATGTGATAAGAGCTGTAAAATGGAGTGTGAATTTCTAATTTTCAAAAAGACACTTTACTGCCAAAATCTGAACACTGTAAGGTTCTTCAATTGTATTTGGTATGATTGTTTTTTAAACATGTTTTTCATATTATGTCAAACAGAACTGTGAAGTTTTCTATTTTCCAGAGCACAATTTATTTATTCACTGTATTATGGCACCCTTACCTGGAGAATAAAGAAAATACAGAACTACAACTCAGTAATCATTCTGGATATCATGGATCAGAATTCGCTTTTGGTCTGCAGTTACATTTTCTGGATTAATGTTGGTTTTAAGACTGGTAATTTTAACTTGTCAGTTCTCATGATGAATGCTGGAAGAGGTGCTTTATAAAAACATATGAAAGCAAGCCATGTATCTGCATTTTCTTTTGTTGGTTTCCCAAAGAAACATTTTGGTCAATAACCATGAAATGCTTTCCTATCTTAGGCCCAGGAGAGTATTGTGAACCCTATTCTTTGACAAGAGGACGGTTTGTGCCACTAAGTGGTGCATTTGTTTGGTCAACTGGATTCTATCTTTTTTGTAATTCAGGGTAACACTGAGGTATCTGGGTCATTTTAAACTTTGTACCATTTATGCAAAAAATCAATACCTGTACTTGATTACTTACAAGTCATTAATAAACAAATACTTGTCATTAATAAATAAGTTAAAAACATCCAAATTCCATTTAAAACATGTTAAGAGATTTTGGCTTTGGAGGGTGGGCAGAATGTTGAAATACCTCCTAGCTGATAAAGGGAAGTACTTGATCAAACCCTGACAACTGGGGAATCATTTTGTCCTATTAAAAATTACATTACATGCCAGGACATTGAGTAGCCCTATAATTAAGGGAGTGAGGCCCTTCTAGAGGTGGGCCAGAAGGATTCTAAGGGCCTGACCTTGTCAAGACAATGTGAGGTTCAGGGGCAGTGGTCTCGGGTGCGAGGAGAAGGCTAATTGCAGATTTCATGTTTTGATGTGAATTTGGAGTTGGAAATTGAGTTGATAAGAGTGCTTTCACCTTCAGAGGTGAACAAGGCTCCTCATCAATATAACCCTTCTTTGTCTGTGTTCATAATAAATTCACTTTTTCAATACGTTTTATGAGTTTCATTTCTTCTTTGTACTAAGGGTTAGCACAAGGGCCCTCTCCTCACATGCATTTTGTGTAGTAAAAATGAATGTGATGAAAGGAATCCCCCAAGACTCTGAGAAAATTGTCTTATTTTAGAAATGCAGTGCCTTCAGAAAGTATTCACATCCCTTTATTTTTTCACATTTTGTTATGTTACAGCCTTGTGCTAAAATCATTTAAATTCATTTTTTCCCCTCATCAAGCAACACACAATACCCCAAATGACAAAGAGAAAACTGGTTGATAGGAATTTTGTATTAAAATTAATAACAGTATTACATGGACACAAGCGTTCAGACTATTTGCCATGACGTGACTCCGGTGCGCCCCATTCTGTTGATCGTCATTGCACCTTGTGTGGAGTCCATATTCATTTAATTGATTTGACATGATCAGGAAAGGCAATCATCTGTCAAAGTTTCACAGAGCAAAAATAAAACCATGAAGATGAAGAAATTGCCTGCAGGGCTTTGAGACAGAACTGTGTTGAGGCAGAGATCTGGGGAATACTACAGAAACATTTAGCTACACTGAAGGCTTCCCAATGTGGCCACAGTGGCCTCCATAATTCATCAATGAAATAGGTGTGGGAGAGAAGGACCCAAGGGTCACTTTGACTAAGCTTCAGAAAACCTGTGTAGAGACTGCAGACACTTCCAGATGGACAACCACCACTGTAACACTCCACTAATTGGGTCTTTATGGCAGAATAGCTAGATGACACATGACAGCCCACTTGGAGTTTGCAAAAAAAGGCACCTAAAGGACTTTTGGACAACGAGGAACAAGATTCACTGGTCTGATGAAACCAAGATTGAACTATTTGGTCTCAATTCATTGCATCAGATCTGGAGAAAACCAGGCACCACTTACCACCTGCACAATACCATTCCAAAGGTAAAGCATAGTGTTGTTTGTATTTTTAGTGGTTCACAGAAAGTAGAATGAAGTAAAGTTCAGAGATATCTTTAATGACAACGTGCTGCAGAGCATTCTCTTTAGACTGGGTCAAAGATTCATCTTCCAACAGAACAATGGCCCTGTGCACAAAGCAAAGACAACACAGGAGTGGCTGGGGATAACTCTTTGAATGTTCCTGAATTGTCCAGCCAGAGCCCAGATTTGAACCTAATTGAATATCTCCTTAGCTGCAAAAATCTGTCCCCTCCATCCAACCTGACAGAGCTTAAGAGCATCTGCAGGGAAGAAGGACAAAAAACTCTCAAAAATCCAAGCCTCTGCAGCTTGTCACATCAAACCCAAGAAGACTTCAAGCTGGAATCGTTTCCAAAGGGGCTTCAATGAAGTCATGCGTAAAGGGTCTGGATACTCATGTCAATGGGAAATTTCAGTTCTTTTTAATTTGCAAAGATTTCTAAAAGTCTCTAATTAATGATAAAATGGATTTAAAGGATTCTTTGCAACAAAACAAAATGTGAATAAAGTGAAGAGATCAGAATGCTTTCTGAAGGCCTTTACTTAAAGATGTGTTTGCAGGCTTGTGTGCATCCCAAGTGATGATGTAATTGTCCTTTTACTTGTTTTGGGGATATATACTAGTTTTCACAGATGAGTACATTTGCTAATGCTACATTTCCATGTTTTCCAGTGCAGGTAGCTGATAATAAAAATTATTATTTTTACTTGGGGGGGCTTTGCCCCCTTCTTGCTTTGCTTGCCAACCCCTGGGCGGGCACTACACGCTAGCCTCTTTACAGTTCTGCCACTCGCATATGGAGATGTGGATGTACAATTTAAACAGATTGTTATTTTCATGCTAATTGTTACATATGCATAATAGAACTAACTATTTTACATTACAGTGAGTAACCATAGTAAAATGTAATAATTTGAAAGTAAACTGTTTCATGTTTCATTAGAGTTATTTGTTGTGTAATACAATTTAGTTCTGTTTGGCCTTGAATTTAACAAGCAAATACTTTTTAAATTTACACTTTTATTGTAAAACTTAAGTAAAAAAATTTTTTTGAATTCAATTTTTGTCAGTATTGCATTTAATTTTTATTCTGTGTTTGGACTTTCATTGTGATAATGCCAATGAATTTCGTTTCTTTCTCTCTATTAATTAAAACGACTTTTTCGAATGTTTGGCTCTGATATTTGTTAATTGTCTTTGCAAAAGCTATTCTAACGGGAAACTGTTAACGTTTTAATACGAATGGCATATCAAGATCTCCTTTGGTGCCTAATGTTATCCGGGAAAGATGTACTACATTACTTCTTTCTACAGTAATTTGTGCGGTGGAAGACTGGACAGTGTTAACGGTTGTAGATATTCCATCCATTATTCAACCTGCTATATCCTAACTACAGGGTCACGGGGGGGTCTGCTGAAGCCAATCCCAGCCAACAGAGGGCGCAAGGCAGGAAACAAACCCCTGGGAGAGCGCCAGCCCACCGCAGGGCGCACACACTAGGGACAATTTAGGATCACGTGGAAACCCATGCAGACATGGGGAGGACCCGGGAAGCGAACCTTGGTCTCCTAACTGCGAGGCAGCAGCGCTACCCACTGCGCCACCATGCCGCCTGGTTGTAGATATTCTCAGTGCTCAGTGTACTCTTTTCTTCTGTTGACTGATAACCCTTAGTGATGAAATTTTTAAATAAGATTTGGACATAATACATCCTCTTTAATTGGGAACTTAAAGTGAGGAAAACGTTAAAATTTATAAGAGCTGAGAGTGCAGGAATTGTGTCTGACAAAAGCCGTCGCACGAATGAGAGGTAAGAGGACTGTGTGCGTGGTTGAGTATGGTTGGGAGGAGGGTGTGACTTGAAAAAATCTCTTGAAAAAAGTCTTGTCTTGTCCCAGGATTTTTTTTTTATATAATAGAGAGATTCCCAGAGCCCCCATAACTGAATGAGCACATTTCAGAAGGGTTGCAGTGGCGACAGGTTTTTCTTTAAATCATTTCTTGCTAATCTTACAGTAGACGTTCTTGTTGTTTCTTTGTGCCACAATAGGAGTATGGATTTGTATATTTTACTTTTCTGAGAAAATCAACAGGTTTTTTTTTTTTAAATTATCGCTGAATCACTGACTTTCTAAATATTTTATCCAGCTACGTTACGATGAACATACAAATAATAAAGGGAGAAAGGAGATCCTATTAAAAATGTACTGTCTCCTTGTTCCTTGTTGTGAGAACAATCTGGATCAGAATTTTAAGCCCCAAGTTTAGCCATAAAAGTGGAATGGAGAACATCATGTTATAAGTAGTGACTGCAGCAAAGATGTTTTTATTGCAGCATGTCTGTCCTCACCAATTTCTGTTGTTCAGTTTCAAATGTGGAGTCTTGCACACTTTTAACTGATTATGGAGCCCCAGACGATTGGAAGTGCAAGTATTACTGGGGTCAACCATGCCTGTCAACTCCAGGACCTTCTTAAAGCCCTTTTGTGTTGGGACAGTCATTCAGAATTAGGTGAGACTTGGCACAAAAGTTCAAATGTTGCTTTCGCCTTCAGAAATATTTTGCCTTGTGTAATGCATGTATGGTAATTGTTGGTTTGATATTTATTTATTAATTCATTTATTTATAGTGATGACAACACAACTGAAATTGAGCCATACTGACCATTACCAAGTAATCGCAGTGCTGGTGCTTACGTCGATAATGACCTTCTCGGCTTTCAGACTGCAGAAGTGATCAAAATAGGTAAGAAATGTTAAAAAGTAAAATCTGACTTAAATGCTGTTACCTTAATATTCTGCAATGTACAAATGCTCTCACATTTGCATAAATGTAGGAGTTTAGAAATTAAAAAGTACAAATTTACGCCAGTTGAATTCAAGAGACTGAGTAAGAAAAGTCAATCAGACAACCTAATCCTTATTTAGAATATTCCCAAATCAGCGATTCTAACTTCATAACATTCAGAAGTTTCTTCTGAAAACATCTCATAAAATTTCCTACCTAGTATGAGAAAAAGTTAGATACAGAAAATCATTAAATATGGGACCATTTAATTTGGAGTTTTACCGCAGTTGTCCGTTAGGCCTTAACACCCAAACTCCTCCTTTTCATTTTGTTTCAGTCCATACCACCTGACACCACATTATCTGCCTTAAATCAGCTTTGGTTCATTTGAACTATTTAAACACATTTCAGTTAGCAGAGTCTGTGTGATTGACAGTGTGCTACACAAGATGTGACACGTATAGGCTTCCCCGAGTTACGAGCATCCACTTTACGAAACTCGTATATGCGAACAAAGCTCCCTCATAACCTTAGTCAGGTGTGCACCACCAGCAATAACACCTGATCATCTAAGAAGAGTCTGACAGCAGATCTCCAGTGACAGAGCCTGAGCAACCACAAGACCGTGTGGTGTCATTTAGAGATCTGTGGCTGGAGGTGTGAAGTGGAGAATCTTGGGAAAGAGTTGCCATTCATTGGGTCTCCAGAACTAAAACAATGCTTAATAGGATAAATGTGTGTGCGCATGTAAAGGAAGATATGGAGGCCATGCATGAATAAATCTATGATATGACTGTATGGCAAAAACAACAAGCTTAAACTCCTCATCAGTAGTGTGGGTGAGGAATTCAAAGTGAGCCACTGCAGTATTGGGATTCCTGTGATCGTCCAGTCTTTCAGGTGGGCATCAAGGTCAGGATGAGTGTAGCGTAGCCAATTTTTAAAGTATGTGTCTTTGATCTGTAAAGATTATTTCATTAAATCTGATTTCCTTATGAACAGAACCATAAACATTTAGGGAAGACAGCTGACAGGAAAAAGACATGTGCCTCTCACATAACACATGAGACAGGGAGATGAGATGAGATGAGGCGAGCCAAGTGTGACGCAGTGCTGATGTGCCCCTCTTTGGTCAGGGTCGATGGCTATTCCAGGGGTTCCCAAGCAAGCTACCTCTGCAGTCAGCAAACCAACTGGACCTGTGTTTGGAGGTTGCATGTTTAAAGAGAAGGTATAAATATTGAAGAACTGCATGAAACTCCAGAGCTTTACTCATCTCCCTCTGCTGTTATTTTCACTAACTCCGTTACTTCACAGTCTTTTTGAAGGAGCCAGGCAGGGATGCCCATTTCCCCTCTCCTCTTCAATCTTTCTCTTGAGCCTCTAGCTATTGCTATACGTGATTCACACCTAGTCTCTCCCATAATCCCGTAGTCACCCTTTATGCTGATGATATTCTGCCTTTTCTCATTGATGCCCCTTCTGATCTCTCATATGTTCATTTATTTGATGTCTATGAGTCTGTGTTGGTTATTCCCCAGCTCTTCCTGGGAAAATCCAAGGTGTTCCCAAGCCAGTCGAGACATACAATCCCTCCAGTGTGTCCTGGTTCTGTCACAGGCTCTCCTCCCAGTGGGATGTGCCAGGAGCAGCTGTAAGAGGAGCCGCCCGGTGTGGACATCTTTACGACATGCTCAAACCACATCAGCTGGCCCCTCTCAATCCGGAGGAGCAGCCAGTCTACTTTGAGACTCATCGCCACAAGTGAGGACCAGTATGTCGACAAACTGGTAAACTGACAGTTTTGTCTTCAGACTCCTGATCACCACCACGGGCTGGTAGAGCTTGAACAGAACAGATGCCACCGCTCCAATCTGCTCGTCGATGTTGCCTTTCCTTTTTCCGTCACTCGTGATGGAAGATCTAGAAATCCCGAGATACCTGAACTCCTTCACTAAGGGCGGTTGTTCTTCCCCTTAAAGTCTACTCTTTTCAGAGAGAAAACCATCAAGTCAGACTTGGAGGTGCTGATCCTCATTCCAGCTACTTCACACTTGGCAGTGAGTCACTTGAGTACATACTGAAAGTCACAATCAGATAAGGCAAAGAGAACAATATTATCTGCAAAAAAGAAAACAACAATGGTACCCCTAACCTCCCCAACTGGACAACCTTACATCCTTGGTTGTGCCTTGATATCCTGTCTATGAAACAGGAATGGTGATGGGGCCTTGATAAAGTCCAGCTCCCACAGTAAATACGACCTAACAGCAAGTAATTGGACAGAACTCTCGGCACATTCGTATAGGCAATGAATATCATTTTGATAATTCCAAACCTAAATGGAGCAGTGACCCTGTTAAAGTGTAAAGGCTTCGACTTCAGAGATCGCAGTCTGCTCATAAAGACATTGATAGTTCAACATTCACATTTCCCGACATGACTCCTGCCTTGGATATGAAGTTGAACCCCTGGGCCTGTCTGAGAACAGCAGTGAAAGAGTTAAATGAAAGAAACCCAAAGTGGGAGCAGAGCAGCTGGCTGTGTACGTTGAAAGTGTTGTAGTCTTTGCTTCCACTCCGTGTTGAGCGTTGCCCCTTTATTTTATTTTTCTTTTCTTTTTTCAATATCATTGGGAACATCTGAGGTGTAGGATGGCTTGTAATTAAAATTACTGAAGTGGAAACCACAAGGTTTTAGTTCTGGTTCAGCAGTCCGCACAGCATCTGGCTAATAAAAATCAAAGCTCAGTGAGAATTGTGTTTGTCTCAACCAGCACTTTCAGAAGGTGCTCATCATGAAAGACGCTATATGAAATGATGCAGTGTGGCCTACTTTGGGCATTGAACTCTAAGCCACAAGGTCACCAGGTCAGTGACCCCGAGTGTGTCAGTTAGCCTGCCCAAATAATAATCGCATAAAACCATTTTTGCTATGGTTAGAATTTAGGCTGCTATGGGCTTGTGCTGCAATGTGAGCCCATAATGGAAAAAAGAGGGCTTGGGAAGTGGAGGTGGCCTTAGACGGACATTGGTCTGGCCATCTTGTCTCATTTGTTCACCCTTGGTAACCTGGCCCTGGCATGTTCCAGTGACCCTAGCAGAGGCACAAACATTGAGCTCTTTTTACTTCATCACATTTCAGCCACCTGCTGGAGCCCACCCGTGTAATCCCCCACATGACTTTGCCTGCATAGGGTGGTCCAGATCTAATTATGCAATTTTCATTACGCTGTAACTTACTAAGTTTATTACATAGAAAATCACCCAAAAAATCCCAGACCATCGAGAAGTGTGCAAACTGACAACATGAAGAATTGTCTTCACACCGAACTGGAATCGTCCTCGCATAAATCAAAGTCATCCAGACGATCTGGATCTGCATAATTAGATCTGGTCCACCCTGTAGAATGATTATGAATTGAAATTCGAGAAGTCTTGCCAAGTGTCCGTGATTAGCACTTGGTCCTCATCTGTGAGAGGCTTGCACGTTTTCCTTGTGTGTTTATGATTATTTATTTATCTATTTATTTTTGGTATCCTGTTTCCTTCCACATCTGACACCCATGCTTGTTAGATTGATTAGCAACTCAAAACTGGCCGAGTGCGCCCCAAGTTGGACTATGCAGCAAATCTCACAACCCCTTTGTCATCCATCGGTCTCAGGGTTTGAGCTGGTTAAACACATACTGTACATGATGTAACTAGTTTTAAGGATATTTCATCTTTGGCTCAAACGTGGAAATAGTAAACTATAATAACAAGTCATACACGCATTAATTTATACTGGCACGTTATTTATGTATTTATCCCAACCATCACTGTCCGGCATCACCCTGTGAAAAGACGCTCCACTTGACACCTCCCGCCACAGACCCCTGAATGACATCACTGGCCAGCAAAGGTCTCCGGCCAGACTCTATTGGGTTATCTTGGCAGTCATTCGAGGTACACCTCGCTGCAGCTTGCACAATGGAGCAGGGCTGGATATTTGGGATCTTTTTGAGATATTGTGAACATCCTGGCTTCAAAAAAAAAGATGAATTAAAAATGAAAAGCCATTACTTACACTGTGAAAAGTGAAGTGATTAAAGTGTACCCTTGCCCTGATGCCCTTCACTGGTGCCAGGAGTAACACACACATTGGGGGCTTTTTATTTTGTTACATTTTGTCCCACCGCTGGAGCCCAACTCTACATTCTCACACACGACTCTGCCTGTGGAACGGCCGTGAATTGAAATTTGAGGAGTCTGTCCGAGTGGCTGTGATTGATTAGCACTGTTGCCTCACAGCTCTAGAAGACGTTGTCCCCCATCTGTAAGTGGTTTCCATCATTTCTCTGTGTTTTTTCATTTTAGATTTTTTTGGCTATTCCTGTCTCCTCCCACATCTCAAACCTGTACTTGTTAGATTGAATGACAGCACAGAACTGGCAGAGTCTGAGTGAATGTGCCCTATGATGGACTGCGCAGCAAGTCTCACAGTCTGTATGATCACAGCCAGGTTTCCCCCTTTGTCGTCTGCTGGTCACAAGTGGGTGCAACCTGAGATGTTTGATCATCCATCCATCCATATACAGAAAGCCCTCAGTCTGGTTCAGGGTAAAAGAGGTTAAGGCTTTGGCGGCGCAGTGATGGGCACCAAGTATAAGGGGGAGTCAAGCTAAAGTTAGAAAATGGAACAAACCTTAACAAAACTGATGCTGTCATTTCTCAATGTAGCCTCCACCTTTCTCAATGCACTTGTGCCACCTGCCTGGAAGTGCCAGCAGAATAAAAGGTTTTGTGTTGTCCTCACAACTACTCATGCACCGCTTTCTTCACGTCGTCATCTGTCTTGAATCGACGACCAACCGAGATGTTTTTTTTAGCAGTCCAAAAAGATGGAAATCACACGGTGCCAAATCTGGCGAATAAGGAGGATGTGGCAATACCTCAAACTTCAGTTTCTCCAGACAAGCCTTGGTGTTCTTAGCAGTGTGTGAGCAGGTGGGCATCATCTTGCAGCAAAAGGACTCCTTGAGACAGCAGTCCCCGTCGCTTGGATCGAATAGCAGGCTTCACAATTGTCTCCAGCAAGTCACAGCAACTTGCACTAGTGACTATAGGACCCCTCAGCATGTAGTGTTCGACAATAACGCGAGTGGACAAGACAAAACCTTTTATTCTGCTGGAAGCCAGGCACTTCCAAGCAGGTGGCACAAGTGCATTAAGAAGGGTGGAGACTGCAGTTCTGTATGAGGGGGAGTCAAGCAACTTTAGCTCATATTTACAAAACTACAAAACAGGATGCAGATTCACACCTGGGGCCAGTTTAGAGTCACCTAAATGGGATGTGGGAGGAAATCCTGCAAACAGTGACTGGGCAGGGAGGTGAGCTCAAATCCATGGGCCTAAGACCCTACTGTATGTTCCTGACCACTTTGGATCTTTCATTTGAAGAAATATACTTAGAGAGTTAAGTCTTCTGCTTCCTCCTCCTCCTTCATTTTCTCCTGATTAGATCCAAATTGGCCTGCCGCTGTGGTGATGCAGTAAGTTGAGCAGCTCCTTCGTCACAAGCACAGCAAGTGTGAAAGTGTGGAGTCCGCAAAGTTGCAGCGCCTGAGCCAAAGTACCACGGCACCCTACAACAGTACTGAAAACGGACCGCTTATGAAACGTACAAACAAGCTGAAATGCGCACCGAGGAATTCTTAACACTACAATCCCTGAAGGATACGAAAAAACTCATAATCCCGGCCCACCTTAAATTCCTTCGCACTTCTCCATCAGCGTCTTTTGTTTTGTAAATGTGTCGATCAGCACAAGCAGCAAGCCACCTACCATCAGCCATACAAACCCCTTAACCCCAACGCCACAGTTCAAATTGGGCAGAAAGTTCTCCCAGCTCAAGTCTGCCTGAGTGTGAGGTGCCTGGAGTTGTATGGGGTAAATAATATATCATTATTTGGAACACATGCATTTCATGTCTGTTCTGTGTCTACAACGATCTGTGTAACTGTAGGGTGACAGGAATTGCTGAACACATACTTAAAACAGAAACGTTTTTCATTTTATAGTGAAAATGTCAAACTTTTGACATCTCATAAGGCCTGCTTCTCCGACTCTTTAATTTTGAACCACGTTGCTTGCCTTCTGTCCACTATTTGACTACCACCAATGGCAGATGGGCCCCCATTACCTGCTGTGAAAACTTCATTCCTATTCTTGTGAATACTTCCTGTCTTTGAAGGTAACTCTCAGCATGCCTCCTACCCCTTGACTCCTTGTGTGTGTCAACCTCTCTTGCATGGCACTTCCTCAGTCGATGGCATTACCAATCAGATTGCTCTGAGGGACCGGACAACACAGATACACTGTAGCATTTTATTATATGGTTGATTAGCTGTGCTACCCATCTAAGACGTATATTCAACATAGACTTTAGTGTTAACATTTGCCGTGCACCATCTGTTGGAATGTATTTTGCAATGCAAGTGACAATAAAATGCATTACTACAAATATTTGTGATGCACCACCTGTTAGAGTGACTAATGCAATGCACATGTCTCTGTGATATACCATTTGGAATGGGCTTCATAAAAGCTGTGTTACTATTTTTGATGTGCCATCTGCTAGAATGACAACTGCATGACATTTTATTACTGCAGTTGTTTGTGATGCACCATCTGTTGGAATAACAGAGACACAGCAACTGGGTGAACACACACATACATAATAAGACACTTTTGTGTGTGAGGTTGGAGTTAATTTGAAATGTTACAATATTTTTGGGGTCCACTATTCCAGTTGTATTGTACGTCATCTAAATTTATAAAACCTCTTAGCTTGCTGTTGAAAGATGCTATATAAAATAAAATCGAAGCAGTGGTTAACATAGCAGCACCTGAAGTAATGGCAAACTGGTCACAGCCTGTATGGTGATTGCATGTCCCCCCCGTGTTGCTCTTATTTTTGTCATCCTAGCACTTACATGCCCGACTTGAGGTACAAGTGTGTGGGGGATTGTGGCTTTGCCCTTTGGTTTAATGGCATCCCATCCAGGGTGGATCCTAGGCTGGCATCCAGTGCTGTAGCCCCTTAAAACTGGCTATCTGGGTGACATGTCAAAAAAAAACAAAAAACATAAATGTCACTCCCTTCCTGTACAAACTGCCTGAAGAAGGGGCCCAAGTTGCCTATAAAGCTTGCATATTGTAATCTTTTTAGTTAGCCAATAAAAGGTGTCATTTGGCTTGACTTCTCATCGTATGGCAGCCTGAAAGAGTTAATAAAATCATTGTAACCAAAGTAAGCATCGTTGGCTGCTGCCGTTTTGCCACTGCGCCAGTCCATCTGCAGGGACCTCATTTTACTTTCAAATTCTTCTTGAGGTCGAACCAGAAAAGAAAAGGAGCTTTATGGGCCTTCCGGGCTCGGCCTCGGCGCCTGCCTTCCTGTTTCTCATTTTACTGTCAAATGACTAGCAGGCAAATCGTGGGGGACGCTCCACTCCGCCTGCTTTGTGACCCTTTCCTTGTTTTTGCCAGTCCCAAATGCCCAGCGGGAGGCCTCGGTTACCCAACTGATTGGCAAATCATCTGTGGTCAGGAAAGCAAGACGTTGTTTGGCAGTTTTGGTGACTGAAATGTTGCACCAGTCCTTAAAAAAAAAAAAACAAACAACAGCTGTCTGCAGCCATTACAGGGTGACAGGGAGCCGACATCTCACCCAGACGCCAGACCTGGATCAGTCCGCTTGATGGAGGGGCCTTGGCATTTCTTTAGACTTTGGCTGTTCTAGTAAACTTCAAGGAACTGGAGCAGAATCTGACAAAATGGCGAGGTGGCAAGTGTTACAGGACTGGAGCAGAGGCGTCCAGCTCCGACCCTGGGGGGCTGCAGGTGTTCATTCCTACCACTGTCTTACTTAGTGACCAGAGCTTCTCTCCATTCAGGGGCTACTAAGGTGGTGCACATACTGTGATGTTTAGCGTCCTCTGCTTTACACGTCAGTGAGGTTGTGTGTTACGTCCGGTCATTGGGGTCTTTCTCAGCGAGCTCTTTTCAAGGTGTACCACTGGTAAAACACACCTGTGGTTAAGGTCAAGGTTGTGGGAGGTTTTGTGCCTCCTGAATAAAGATGTCTGTCTAGTTGGCGCGAGTCTCGGGTAACAACTGTAAGCCATGAGACAAAAACGTGCAGACCGATTGGCGGTTCAGTGGAGGTGCTGAATTGCAGAGCTGTGGGGGCCTGCAGCTGGACTCTGCTGGTCTTCCTTTCCCTTCATTTAATTTTATTGTCCTCTGACATTCTTCTTTTTTCAATAAATGGCAACCAAACAAATATGAGAAATGAGCCAACATCTAAGACCAGCTCTCAAACTCCTTTCAATTTCACTTCAACCAGTTTCTTAATTAGAAGTCATTTCTTGTTGTAATCCTAAGAATTACTTCTGAATGCTTTGAACGACTTGTGATATTGTATACCGTTGTATATCTTGATGTCTAGTTATGCAAGACGTCATGTTTTTACAGGTGCCCCTACCCCCAATTTTGTCCCCCTAGGAGGAGGAGGAGGTTAGAAGCAAGCGCTGATACAGCACATTGCCGCACCCACCACATGACAAACCAACTCAGGATTCCTAGATTAGGACCCGAGTGCAGCCATGCAATGGGTGACACCTCAGCACCCTCTAGACCAGAACAAAAATTTGCAGTCATTTTTGGATTGTATGTTGTACAAGAAGTCACACCCTTATGATAAAGTGTAAACCATTAGGAGTCTTCAGCAGAGAGAATCAGAAGAACTTGAAGTTTCACAGACTACATCAGCTGGCCCCAGGGGTTCACCCCCTAATAGATAGATAGATAGATAGATAGATACTTTATTAATCCCAAAGGGGAAATTCACATACTCCAGCAGCAGTATACTGATACAAAAAAACAATATTAAAGAGAATAAAAATGCAGGTAAAACAGACAATAATTTTGTATAATGTTAACGTTTACTCCCTCGGGTGGAACTGAAGAGTCGCATAGTGTGGGGTCTCCTCAGTCTGTCAGTGGAGCAGGACGGTGACAGCAGTCTGTCGCTGAAGCTGCTCCTCTGTCTGATGATGATACTGTTCAGTGGATGCAGTGGATTCTCCATGATTGACAGGAGCCTGCTCAGCGCCCGTCGCTCTGCCACGGATGTCAAACTGTCCAGCTCTGTGCCTACAATAGAGCCTGCCTTCCTCACCAGTTTGTCCAGGCATGAGGCATCCCTCTTCTTTATGCTGCCTCCCCAGCACACCACCGTGTAGAAGAGGGCACTCGCCACAACTGTCTGATAGAACATCTGCAGCATCTTATTGCAGATGTTGAAGGACGCCAACCTTCTAAGGAAGTATAGTCGGCTCTGTCCTTCCTTACACAGAGCATCAGTATTGGCAGTCCAGTCCAATTTATCATCCAGCTGCACTCCCAGGTATTTATAAGTCTGCACACTCTGCACACAGTCACCTCTGATGATCATGGGGTCCATGAGGGGACTGGGCCTCCTAAAATCCACCACCAGCTCCTTGATTTTGCTGGTGTTCAGTTGTAGGTGGTTTAAATCGCACCATTTAACAAAGTCCTTGATTAGGTTCCTACAGTGCATCCGGAAAGTATTCACAGCGCATCACTTTTTCCACATTTTGTTATGTTACAGCCTTATTCCAAAATGGATTAAATTCATTTTTTTCCTCAGAATTCTACACACAACACCTCATAATGACAACGTGAAAAAAGTTTACTTGAGGTTTTTGCAAATTTATTAAAACCTGAGAAATCACATGTACATAAGTATTCACAGCCTTTGCTCAATACTTTGTCGATGCACCTTTGGCAGCAATTACAGCCTCAAGTCTTTTTGAATATGATGCCACAAGCTTGGCACACCTATCCTTGGCCAGTTTTACCCATTCCTCTTTGCAGCACCTCTCAAGCTCCATCAGGTTGGATGGGAAGCGTCGGTGCACAGCCATTTTAAGATCTCTCCAGAGATGTTCAATCGGATTCAAGTCTGGGCTCTGGCTGGGCCACTCAAGGACGTTCACAGAGTTCTCCTGAAGCCACTCCTTTGATATCTTGGCTGTGTGCTTAGGGTCGTTGTCCTGCTGAAAGATGAACCGTCGCCCCAGTCTGAGGTCAAGAGCGCTCTGTAGCAGGTTTTCATCCAGGATGTTTCTGTACATTGCTGCAGTCATCTTTCCCTTTACCCTGACTAGTCTCCCAGTTCCTGCCGCTGAAAAACATCCCCACAGCATGATGGTGCCACCACCATGCTTCACTGTAGGGATGGTATTGGCCTGGTGATGAGCAGTGCCTGGTTTCATCCAAACGTGACGCCTGGCATTTATACCAAAGAGTTCAATCTTTGTCTCATCAGACCAGAGAATTTTGTTTCTCATGGTCTGAGAGTCCTTCAAGTGCCTTTTGGCAAACTCCAGGTGGGCTGCCATGTGCCTTTTACTAAGGAGTGGCTTCCATCTGGCCACTCTACCATATAGGCCTGATTGGTGGATTGCTGCAGAGATGGTTGTCCTTCTGTAGGATTCTCCTCTCTCCACAGAGGACCTCTGGAGCTCTGACAGAGTGACCATCGGGTTCTTGGTCACCTCTCTAACTAAGGCCTTTCTCCCCCGATCACTCAGTTTAGATGGCCGGTCAGCTCTAGGAAGAGTCCTGGTGGTTTCGAACTTCTTCCACTTACGGATGATGGAGGCCACTCTGCTCATTGGGACCTTCAAAGCAGCAGAAATATTTCTGTAACCTTCCTCAGATTTGTGCCTCGAGACAATCCTGTCTCAGAGATCTACAGACAATTCCTTTGACTTCATGCTTGGTTTGTGCTCTGACATGAACTGTCAACTGTGGGACCTTATATAGACAGGTGTGTGCCTTTCCAAATCATGTCCAATCAACTGAATTTACCACAGGTGGACTCCAATGAAGCTGCAGAAACATCTCAAGGATGATCAGGGGAAACAGGATGCACCTGAGCTCAATTTTGAGCTTCATGGCAAAGGCTGTGAATACTTATGTACATGTGATTTATCAGGTTTTAATAAATTTGCAAAAACCTCAAGTAAACTTTTTTCACGTTGTCATTAAGGGGTGTTGTGTGTAGAATTCTGAGGAAAAAAATGAATTTAATCCATTTTGGAATAAGGCTGTTAACATAACAAAATGTGGAAAAGGTGATGCGCTGTGAATACTTTCTGGATGCACTGTATACTCCTCCTCCTGCCTACTCCTGATGCGGCCCACCATAGCAGTGTCATCAGTGAAGTTTGATTTGATTTTTTTTAATGAGACACAAGGCATCAAAGTTACTGTTTTTCTCCAATCTTCAAAAAATGGGGTTATAGTTAAGGCATGCGCAGTATTGTTTAGTCTTTTTCAAGGCTGCAATTTGATAATATTTGTTATTCTTTACTGGTGGTCCTAGCCCTTTACAGCAGTTTGCAGGTTAAAATGGCCAAAATGAAACATAAGCATGTGGGGTTATCATTTTAGACAATTTCAAGGTGCTATTTTTCATTTTTAAGCCTTTACTAGGGAGCTAGCACTTTATGGTCCTCTATCAGAGGGTGAAAAGTGACACATTGCAATTGAGTATATAGACTATAAACATTTTAACTGATCAAATGAAAATGTTCAAAAATAAACTGCAAATGTGCACATAAGGAGTTTTTCCGACCTCCATACACGTGGTCGTATATTCGCTCTTGTGCAGATGAGAGCAACCAGCCACATGTCAGGACTTCATCCAGGTCTTGAGAAGGCATTGATAAAGTAGATCCAGGAGAACTAAGAAGAGAAACACATTCTGAAGGACAACAGAGGGAATAAAAGGGATGTGCACTGAAGACTGAAGCCAGGAAGCTCATCTTTACTCCAAGTGTTGTGGGAATCTGAAGCAAACTGTCAAGACATGGAGTTGAAGCAGAAACCTTGTCAGCCTTTGAGAAGAATCTGGGTGACATTTTGGAAAAGCTTAGCTATTAGCTAAACAATTGGGCTTCATGGACTGAAAGTTCTCCTCTCATTTGTCAGACTCCTGATTTTCGTAAGACTGTTTGTGGATGCTGTTAATGTTGAGTCGGGCATAATTGACAGTGGAAACCACACAAGCCAGCCTAACCCCCAAAACCCCCCCCCCCCACCGTCTTTCACCACCACTCTGACATGATTTGGAGGGTACAGATCAGATAACAGACAGGTGGTGCTTCTCATCGTGCAGCATGCCGAGTTCTCAGTGGCGCATGAGCAGTGGAATCAGATTCGCATCCCCATTCTTATCGATTGTGCTTTATTTATTGCAGGCCTGTTTGTGTGTCACACCAATGATGCGATAACAAGCCTGCTAAGCGAGCACTCGGCCGCCACAAATCCTGTGACTTCCCTTTTTCTTCACAAGTATATCTCTGTATAGCATTTATCTTGAGGCTACTTAATAGCAGTCCGCTGTAAGCCTCTGAAGGCGCCGAGGCCCGGCCATGGAGTGAACTCTGATCGTAATATTTATGTCTGCTTTTAGCTGAACTTGAGCAATGGAGCATCCTACACAAGACAGAGGGGAACAACACTGTCGAGTCGATTTCCTGGCATTAGAGAGCAGGACAAAGTGAGGAACAAGCAGGTACTTCCCGATGTTTGCAGAGGGAAGTTGTTTTTATTTTATTTTTGAATGGGTTATTCATTACTGTAAGCTGGCCACATGTACTTGGGCCACTTCTTGGCACAACAAGAGGAAGCTGGGGTCTAGAGAAGAACCAGAAACAGGGGTGCAGTTAGCTAGTGAAAGAAGAGCGGGCAGGTCCTCCTAAAGCAGAGCGTTTGTCACTCAGGTGGTCAATGTTGTCAACAGTGCATGAAGTACCTAATGGTGGGGTGGCTGGATATTTGGACTAGTTCAGTGGGCGCCCCAGAAATGATGGCTTCATGGCAGAAACCAGCAGGGGTGTTCCAGTAGATACTACAAAAAAAAACTTCACCCAAATAAGTTAATAGGGTCATTCTTGTCACATGCACAGAGTAGAGTGAAATTCTTACCCATGCGTGCTAAACAAACCATAACACATCCTCATAGAAACACCACTGAAACTTAGTGGCTGGCTGGCTGGCTACTGAACCGGATGGAGTGAGAAGCAGAAAGTGACTGAAAACCCAAAATAACCAAATGACAAAAGAGCCTAATGGACTTGGGGAAGACAATCCTTTAGCGGTCTTCCCGTTCTGCCGTTTTGTAGGTAGTTAACCAGACCAGAAGGCTGTCCTGTTGCTTCTTTCCCCGAGAGTCCAGGTTTTGCTCTCCCACACCTGATCAGAGGTACTGCAAAGGGCCAACCAGTGTCCACGGCTGTAGTATCCACATTGACCAGTTTCAGATTAGATGAAAGCAAATGTGGAAGAATCCTGGAAGTTGTGTAAATGTTTTTCAACTCTCAGGATTCACCAACTTCTTGGTGTGTTTATTAATTGAGCTCTCGGCCTCGCTCTGCTAGGATCAGAATCTTTTATCGTTCTAGCACAACATCTGCTGGTCGTGAAAGTTGCCTTTGATGGAGTAGCCCCCTTATTGCACACATTTTTCAATACTTACCGATTCAAGCACTTTCATTTTCACTTGTTTGAGTGCTCAAACTCGTCACCCAAGTCTGATTGCTGGACGATCTTGTAGTTTTACACATTTGTTAACACAGCCAGACCGGGAGACTCCCTGGAATTGCAGTAGGCTTTAACAGGAACTGCTGCTTTGAGTCTTCTGGAAGGTCTTGTGAATTACAAATGCAGATTCTTATGGAGGCTTCTGTGTGTCCACTGTCTTGTTTCCTCTGAATGAAATACTAACAACCTTTAGAAAATCCAAACTGCATCAGTGGTTTGGGAAGTAATGCAGTGTAGGCCGCATAGGTCAGTTGACTCTTACTAGACTATTTTGTTTTTTTTTTCCAGGGCCATGTCCTGCCTTGTGTTCAGAGCTGTGACCCTGAACTGCGTTAAGCGAGTTGTACATTAGTTTAGAAACGAGGCGACACATTGGTCTCTAGAATTTCCTCTCGGCGTCATTAATCGTGATTCCTGTGGTAGCCTTGTGTGAGTGGAACACAAAAAGCAAACCTGGGGTTGACGTGGTAGCCAGGCAGGGAATGGACTTGGACATCATATGGCTCACTGACTTGACAATTAACATAACGAAAATGTGGGCGGGAAACCCCCCAGGACTTGGGGAGAGCATACAGACATCAAGCTGCTGAGGGATTTACCACCGCACCAGGGTTTAACTCGATAAACACAAAAACTCTATTAAAAAACAGGGGGAAAAATACAAGTGTTATTTATTTTGAAAACGTTGAAATCATAAATTAAAGAAAGCTTTGACAATATAAGGATGAGTAAGCAAAGATTCCATTAATAAAATATTAAAAAAAAACAAAACAATGAAAAATCCAAGTCACCGGTAGAAGCTGACATTTTGACTTCTTCTCATCGCCCCTCCAATCAGCTGACTAGCCGTGGGTGCACCTTTGAAATTGTGCCAGCCTTTGTAAAAGGGCCGTCCAGCAAGACTATTTCTCAGTATAAACCAAAGGGTTCGGCTTGCACATGCAAATGTTTATCTGCCATTTTAAAATTATCTCAGAATTTACAAAACAATTGGAAGACGGCACATTCTGGGTGGATAACCATAAACTCAAATTTTTGTGTTTGTAAATAACAGTTAACCATATTATCTCAATACAATGAAAGCAATGTTTTGTAACTAAAGCAAATAAATAAATAAAAATAGGTGGAATGCAATTTCGGGTAAAATAAGAGAATGAAACTACTCTTGTTTATTTTAAAATAAATGGTCAAGCAATAGTTACCTCAGGCTCTGAAACCACATATAAAGCCACCGTTTTTTACCCATAACTGAATTGTGTTTAAAAGTCGCCTCATGTTCGTGAAATGATAAATAAATTAAAAGCTTTTCTCAGTACCACAGATCACTTAAAGGGATAGCAGCAGCCCGTCGGCTGTTTCTTTTCGATACATTCAAAGCTGACCCAAGGGCCTCGGCGTAAACTGAACCCGACAGGAGGGTACGTCACTACGCTGCTGAGGCCGACTCAGTTGCATTACTTAAAAAGGAAGAAAAGTATAACAAAGAAAGTACCTAACTAAATCTGCATGCACCGCTCTTGTTTAAACCCACTAATGAATCACGCACTATTCTAGAACTTGCCACCTGAGATCTGACCGTTTCTTCTTTGGCACATCTATGCTTACCAGGTGAGTGCTGCCTTGTCTGTACCAATATTATTTCTTCTAAACCTAACCCATGATTCACAGGCTGACGCATTCCAACAAATGACCGAGTGCGTTCCTGGCTGTGTGACCGGTGAATTACGGGTTTGCTGCACATGTAACTGTTTTTTCCTAAGAATGGCTTCCTTTAGCCATGAGCTGCCTGTGCTGCTCAGAGATGATTGGTGGGCGCTGAAATACCCAGCTGACACACGCCACCCCCCAAAGTCCCAACCCAACAGAATTCAGAGGTATCAACAGTTCAGTGCGTTGCTGTAGGTCTTAATCAGGATGGACTTCCAGGTAGCACAGCGCATCATGGTCTGCCCATTCACAAGTCAATTTGAATTCATCTGATGTCAAAATCCTTCTGACCACAACTTCTTCTATTTGTCACGGTTATCATGGGAAAACCATGACACAACTGGTAGTTCTCTTCATTCAGTGCAGTAACGGTGGTGTGATGACTACGTTTTTGCAGCTTCTTCTTGAAACAAATGTGGTCACATTTTAGACCACGAGGCCTCTGGGTGACACCTCCAGATGTCCTCCTTCTATGGGTAACAAAAGTGAGTGCAACCCCAAGGTTAAAGGAGGCCATATAGCTTGTACTGGCAACATTGGAGATTCCTGCTTAAGCTGCCATCTTCCAGCTTTGTGAGAAGTAGGAGACTTTATTTCCTCTGATAATAAAACTTTAAAATAGGGGACATAATTGTGCATTAAATTAAAGTTTGAATTCATGTGGCATCCATTCTCTCATTGATGTTGTAAACTTCCACTTCCAAGTGTTTATTTTACAGTGCAGTTTGGCTTGGATGCCAGTTCAAAAAGCCTTGACTAAAAGTCCATAGAAGGCGGAAAGATGTAAAGTGTGTCGAACGGGGACCTGTTTTCTCTCTGAATTTTCAATTGCACATTTACTTATTTTTTGAAATCTGAATCTAACAGGAAAATTTGCAACAGTAGAGAATTTTTTTTTACTTTCCCGCTTAGCCTATAGCATCACGTATTGGTGTTGTTTCCAAGTCCATAGCACCAGTAGTCCTGACAGTAAAGTGAAAGTGACAACCGAGAAGCCGGCCGTGTGGACGCACCTAGAGAGACTCGAGTAAGCTGTTGGGTTGTTGAATGCTTTGTAAAGATGATACTCTCCATTAAGACTCAAGATTGAGGGGGGCCGAGCGGGCCGCCTGGCACGTCTGTGCTGCAGACACCTCTCTTGGGTGGTGTTCACAGCTAAAGGTGTGACATACTGTGGAGCAAACTTGTCTGTTTCTGGTAGCTAAAGTGCTCTACGCCTGCGAATTGTCATGAAAACTGACTGAAAGTATGATATGCTTACTGGCACGGCAGAGAGAGTCATATTTACGTGTGGTATTTCCCTTTTTTTTTAATACATAAAGGCAGGAAAGGAAGCCTGCAACTAATCGAGAGAAGGGGAACTTTGTAGTTTTCCCTTTATGTCTCAGCTTATGCAAAATTTCACAATGAATTCTTTCCGAGCTACTAATTAGACAGTCATTCTGGACATTACTCGCAATAACATGTCGCAAATCACAAGGGGACGTTTTAGAAATAAATGTAAAGCTGTTTTTTTGCTCAAAGCTATTATGAAGAATCTGCTTAAGCAGTCCTGACTTGTTACTGTCTTACACAACAAGATTTTGCTTTCCATTATAAAAATATTCTTTTCTGCATTTCATTTGTGTACAGAAAACCTCACACATCTAAGTAAATTATGGTAGGACCAACATCGGTTCATCAGTTTCCATTTGCTTAAGCTTAGCAGTAAAGAATGCATAAAGAGGCCAAGAAACGCTATGGCACTTGCACAGCGGTGGCTAGAATTCCTGATTATTTAAAAGCCATACATCATAGGTCACAACAGCAACTGTACGCTATGTCACATCCAGGATACGAGTCCATAGGCAGCGTGCATTTTAAAATGACCCACATTAGGACCTGCACCCCAGACAGAACAAAAAAGAGCACTGTTGTAGTGAACGGTAAGTTGTTAAACAATACATCTGTTTCGAATCTCCCGGCTTATTATGGCTGCTCATTTTCCATCTTTGGTTAAATTACAAAAGCACGCAGGGCTTTCTGATTGGTGCGGGCTGAGGGTTTAGAAAAGCCCTCACGGCTTCAGTAAATACTTCCTTGATGCCTTCGTGATTGAGAGCCGAGCACTCCATGTACTTGATGGCATGAATCTGGCGTGCCAGCGCTGCCCCTTGCTGCGAGCTGATAGTGGTTTGGTTCTGCTCTTTCAGCTTCTTTGCAACATCTGGGTCATTCCGAAGATCCTTCTTGGTGCCCACTAGTAGAATAGGCACATTTGGGCAGTGGTGGGTGACTTCTGGGTGCCATTTATGTTTCACATTCTCATAGGATGGTGGGCTAGCAATAGAGAAGCAGATGACAAAAACGTTGGTCTGTGGGTAGGAAAGCGTGCGTAGACGGTCGTATTCTTCTTGACCAGCTGTGTCCCACAGGTTGAGGCTGATAGTCCTTCCATCAACTGTCATTTGGGAGCTGTAGTTGTCAAATACGGTGGGGATGTACTCTTTAGGAAAGGCATTGGTTGTGTAGGAGATTAATAAGCATGTTTTTCCCACGGCACCATCACCTACAACAACACACTTGATGCTCTGCATTTTCGCTGACTCAAGTCTTCAGCAACCTGTTGAGGAGAAAGTCAGAGAAAAAATGGTGAGAACGGGTGAAATGAAATATCCTCCTCATTTAGGGGGGGTGACAATGTGGAATTTTCACAGAGTATTCAGTCAGTGCTACTCAGCCATCTTGGGGTCTGTCATGTCATGACACACTCCTTCACGTTTGTAAGTGTTTTCACAATCCACCAGGCTTAGGGTGGTGTCCCCTGTGGTGAATCGAGCACAATCATTAGAGCTGTGGTTTGGGGAGGTGTTGGTCCTCTTTCATGATTTAAGCACGGTTGTCAGAGCTTTGAGAATTGCATGCAATCCTCGGATGACCCATCACCATTGGCTGAGAAACACTGCAGTACATTACATTTAATCACTTAGCCTACACATTTATCCAAAGTGACTTACAACATTGGTCAAAATTAATTAATTGAGTAAATATCAATCTTGGGGACTTTTTAGGGATGAGTGCTACAAGACAAGGTTAGAAAATTCATCGTCACAAGCGAAGAGCTCAGGACAAAATACAAGCTAGTAACAATCCCTAGGTCACAAAACCTAACAGCTAATAACAGTTAGACAGAAATTCACCAACTGAGAGAATCTTCAGATGCTTCTTCAACACATTAAGGGAGTCAGCAGTTCAGATGGAGGTGGGCATCTCATTCCACTAGCAAGGAGCCACCCATGAAAAGAGTCTAAACTGAGATGTCACACAGAAGAGGCATCACCAGAAATTGGTCATCAGCAGAACTGAGTGGGCAAGAAAGAGTTTAGGATCTCATGAGTGCCTCCATATACAAAGTGGCTGACCCTTTGACTACTCTGTGGGCGAGTATCAAGGATTACAACATAATACGTGCTGCTGTTGGGAGCCAGTGCACATTAAGTGGCATGCGCTCATCTCGACTGTTTGACAAGACAAGAAAGACATGCCACTACATTTGGAATCATCTGCAGTGACCTAGTAGCACGTGCAGGAATTCCTGCCGGAAGAGAGCTGCAGTCATCCAGACGTAACAAGACCAAAGCCTGGAACAGCTGTGGTGCTGCCTACTCCATCAGATACAGCCTGATCTTGCAGATGTTATACAGTATGAATCTTCAAGAACCGGACAAAGTTGTAACATGGTCAGTGAATGATTGCAGGTTGTTGTGTAGCACCAGAAAAGAGGATGGGGAGAGGAAGTTGGAAGAATGGAGAAGGGCTCTAGAAGATAAGAGAGTTGGAAGAGAAATATTAAGAAGACTGAATATACAGTTGTGCTTTAAAGTTTGTGAACCCTTTAGAATTTTCTATATTTCTGCATAAATATGACCTAAGACATCATCAGATTTTCACTCAAGTCCTAAAAGTAGATAAAGAGAAACCAGTTAAACAAATGAGACAAAAATATTATACTTGGTCATTTATTTATTGAGGAAAATGATCGAATATTACATATTTGTGAGTGGCAAAAGTATGTGAACCTGTAGGATTAGCAGTTAGTTTGAAGGTGAAATTCGAGTCAGGTGTTTTCAATCAATGGGATGACAATCAGGTGTGAGTGGGCACCCTGTGTTATTTACAGACCAGGGAGCTATCAAAGTCTGCTCTTCACAACACACGTTTGTGGAAGTGTATCATGGCACGAACAAAGGAGATTTCTGAAGACCTCAGAAAAAGAGTTGTTGATGCTCATCAGGCTGGAAAAAAATTACAAAACCATCTCTAAAGAGTTTGGACTCCACCAATCCACAGTCAGACAGATTTTGTACAAATGGAGGAAATTCAAGACCATTGTTACCCTCCCCAGAAGTGGTTGACCAACAAAGATCACTCCAAGAGCAAGGCGTGTAATAGTCGGCGAGGTCACAAAGGACCCCAGGGTAACTTCTAAGCAACTGAAGGCCTCTCTCACATTGGCTAATGTTCATGTTCACGAGTCCACCATCAGGAGAGCACTGAACAACAATGGTGTGCATGGCTGGGTTGCAAGGACAAAGCCACTGCTCACCAAAAAAAACATTGCTGCTCGTCTGCAGTTTGCTAAAGATCATGTGGACAAACCAGAAGGCTATTGGAAGAATCTTTTGTGGACGAATGAGACCAAAATAGAACTTTTTGGTTTAAATGAAAAGCGTTATGTTTGGAGAAAGGAAAACACTGCATTCCAGCATAAGAACCTTATCCCATTTGTGAAACATGGTGGTAGTATCATGGTTTGGGCCTGTTTTGCTGCATCTGGGCCAGGACGGCTTGCCTTCATTGATGGAACAATGAATTCTGAATTATATCAGAGAATTCTAAAGGAAAATATCAGGACGTCTGTCCATGAACTGAATCTCAAGAGAAGGTGGGTCATGCAGCAAGACAACGACCCTAAGCACACAAGTTGTTCTACCAAAGAATGGTTAAAGAAGAATAAAGTTAATTTTTTGGAATGGCCAAGTCAAAGTCCTGACCTTAATCCAATCGAAATGTTGTGGAAGGACCTGAAGCGAGCAGTTAATGTGAGGAAACCCACCAACATCCCAGAGTTGAAGCTGTTCTGTACGGAGGAATGGGCTAAAATTCCTCCAAGCCGGTGTGCAGGAATGATCAAAAGTTACCGGAAACGTTTAGTTGCAGTTATTGCTGCAAAGGGGGTTCACACCAGATACTGAAAGCAAAGGTTCACATACTTTTGCCACTCACAAATATGTAATATTTGGTCATTTTCCTTAATAAATAAATTACCAAGTATAATATTTTGGTCTCATTTATTTAAGTGGTTTCTCTTTATCTACTTTTAGGACTTGAGTGAAAATCTGATGATGTTTTAGGTCACAGGTGTCAAACTCCAGGCCTGGAGGGCCGCAGTGGCTGCACGTTTTCATTTTAACCATCTTCTTAATTAGTGACTAGTTTTTGCTGCTAATTAACTTCTTCTGCCTTCATTTTAATTAACTTGACTCAAATAGTATTAATGAGACACAAAACAAGTCGTCACATGACCAGCTCACCTGTGCCCATCACAAAATATCTGAAAATAAGGAAACGTGAAGGCCTCAGTAAGGTTGATCTGCTCAGCTCACCAAATCATTGTGATGGTATTCTTAGAAAAAACAGAAAAATCAACAGTTCTGGAAATGTCTGCTGTGGCAGAATGAGAGCAGCAACAGGCCATGGAATTAAAGAATGAATTTAATTAACAGCAAGAAACTGCTTAAAGTGAAATAGGTTGGAGTTTGAAGCCCCAATTTAGCTGGTCATCTGTTGGCTCGTTTCATGTCTCATTTCTGTTAGGCTGTCATTTAATGAAGAAAAAAGTCATAGGACTGAATCCTCAAAAACAGGGATATTAAAATGAAGGGAAAATTTATTTAATTAGCAGTGGAAACTGGTCACTGATTAGGAAAAGGGTTAGAATGAAAACCTGCAGCCACTGTGGCCCTCCAGGCCCGGAGTTTGACACCCCTGTTTAGGTCATATTTATGCAGAAATATAGAAAATTCTAAAGGGGTCACAAACTTTCAAGCACAACTCTATAAGGTGTAATGATGATCAGGACTCAGAGGTTAGCCCTGCATGGAGACGTCCTGAAAACAGTGTAAAAATTGACATATCTAGGATCAGTAGAGCCCAAGATGGAACATTAGATGCAGAGATACCTTATTCCAGTTGTTCCATCCACTATGGGTTATCAGGAGTATTTTGTGATCAAAGAATTAAGGTGAAGTTTAAAGTTAAGGATTTTAAGACAGTCGTAAGACCAACAATGGTGTTTTGTGCTAAGACTTGGGCAGTAAAGGGAGCACAGCAGAAGAAGTTGGATGTGGCAGAAACAAGAATCTTGAAATGGATGTGTACAGATACAAAAAAGGACAGAATAAGAAATGAGACAATCAGAATAAACAACAAAAGTGGTAGAAATATCTAAAAATACAGTAGGTTGATGTGGCATGGACATGTGATGAGGAGAGACAATGAATATGTGGGCAAGAGAGCGATGTGAATGGAAGTACAGGGAAAGAGAAAGAGAGGGAGGCCAAAATGGAGGTGAACAGATAAAGTAAAAGAAGATCTGAAGGAAAAGGGCAGGACCGAGCTGTTTGGAGAAGGATGATCAGGCACATTGACTCCACATAGAAGTAAGAAAAGATGAAGAGGAAGAAGATTTAACAGAATCTCTAATATCCTCCCTGTTATTGTAAATGTTAGAGCAAATTGAGATCTATATCTGAAGCAGGAAGACTCAGGCAGGTAGCCTTATTGGCAGTTAACTAAAAATGCTGGCCAGTCCAGTGGTTATCTCACAGGTTAGTGACAGTGTCATCGTTGAACAGATGTTAGAAAGAATTAAGTTCTACTAAAGAAAAAGCAAACAAAAAACCCTCAGATGTTAGCAAATTAAAATGCTTGATGTACAAGAGACTCAACCACAAGCAATTTATCTTGTGCGTTGCAAGTTGCACTTTCCATTTCTTGGGCTTAACAAAGACCTGTCAACATGTCTGGGTGACGTCAGCACTGAAAATGATTAAAGACAAAGCGCCAAGTAGCTGTACGCCCCAAGGCCAAGCCCTAAAGTCTCAGTAACTTTGGCTTTTCGTAGATGCAGTATGTGCCTTCTGGACACGTCGACAGCCACACCACCTGCGCCTGAGAGGAGGTCATCCACCTGAAATACGGCCTATTCAGGCCAGGCCAGGGTTGACATTTAAAGTAACAATAAAGCAGAGTTTATCTCATCCTACTCTGACTCTTTATGTCAAAGCATTCACGGTGTAGCAAGCAGGTTTTTTTTTTTTTTTTACAAAGCCACTTTTAAATATGTCTTTATCTTGTATTGTATTATGTAAAGCACCACATGATAATGGCCACCATTAATGTTCCCACAAAAACACACAATGACGTCTTTGTTAAAGCAATGTCATCTTTCCTTGTGTTCAGATGATTATTTTAAATAGGATTTAAATAACCGGATCCTGACTCAAAGAAAACTGAAAGCTTTGACGTTCATTTGTGTCCTTAACCAAATATGCTTAAAGGACCTACTTTAAAACACTCGACTTCCATTAGCTTCACACACTCCAGGCTTTTTCATTTCTCTTTGGGTTCCCCTTACTTCAGAATTGAAAGCTTACATTTAAAACCTGATAAAAGCATTGACAGGAGTACAAAGAGAGTAAGCCATAAATTTACTTTTATTGATTTACAGATTTTCATCTGTGCTCCTAAATCGAATTAAAGAAACGGGACTGACAACAACAGATCATACTAACTAAAAACTAATCAAAAATAAAAAAGAGTAATAAGACGCTAAAATAAAAAATGTAAAGCAGGCACAATATGCATAAAAACAAAGTATGTACATTAATGACAATGTCTGAAAGTGGACTTTGAAGAGTCTCCAACTTATTAATTTTATGTGCAGGCACTGTGATGGTTTTGAGGCTAAGTCACTGTACAGTAGGCCACTACTGGTGGTCAGGTTATAAATCCCACCCAAACTGAGCCTTGAGGGGTGCCAGTGCTTCAGTCATAAAAAACATGTAAATAAATAGAAGCAAGGGGCGGCACAGTGGGTAGCGCTGCTGCCTTGCAGTTAGGAGACCCGGGTTCGCTTCCCAGGTCCTCCCTGCGTGGAGTTTGCATGTTCTCCCCGTGTCTGCGTGGGTTTCCTCCCACAGTCCAAAAACATGCAGGTTAGGTGCATTGGCCATCCTAAATTGTCCCTAGTGTGTGTGTGTGCGTCCTGCCTGGGGTTTGTTTCCTGCCTTGCGCCCTGTGTTGGCTGGGATTGGCTCCAGCAGACCCTGTGACCCTGTAGTTAGGATATAGCGGCGGGTTAGATAATGGATGGATGGATAGAAGCAAATTTAATTTAGCCATGCGATTGCAAAGCACCTCATTCTAGAAAGCTACCATATCAACGGAAGGATTGTGAACCTACTAACATTACATTTACAACTGATTGCTAACATTTTATGTTTAAAAACTATCTGAAACAAAACGTTTTTGTTTAATAAAAGTTAGAATGTAGGAAACAAATATATATATCAAAATATTGCAGCAGAAGCATCAATATCCTTTGTGTGGACTTCTCCCCCAACACTTCTC
This sequence comes from Polypterus bichir lapradei, assembly GCA_026402145.1. NCBI lineage: Eukaryota > Metazoa > Chordata > Cladistia > Polypteriformes > Polypteridae > Polypterus > Polypterus bichir. Next base: position 26,076,798 of record JANRMT010062834.1, on the reverse strand, counting down.
CAACAACACACACACACAGAGAATCAAGCTTGGTTCATGTTATTTGGGACAACCACAGGTCCTGCTCACACTTACAAGCCCACTGGGTCCATTTTAAATCAATCTGTTAATCTGACACACATCTTTAGCACGAAGGAAAAGAAACTGCACTGAGAGAAGGAGAACATGCAAACACCACACAGGTCTACGAGGGAGCCATGATAACCACCATGCTGTCCTCTCCACCCAGTCCGACTACTTTATAAAGCTCTGTATGTCACTAAAAGGCAGCTACCTAGTGAGTGTCTTTCAGAACATTAGAACAATCTTGACAAAAACAGGGCATTCAGCCCAACGATGGACAACACAAGATGCCACTCAGCTGTGTCGATGCCCCCCACAGGCATTTCAGAACAGAAATTCTTCCTTTATAAAATTATGGGGATCAGGAACAAGTAGGACACAACCCTGAACAGGATTGTCTTATCTTCTTATGCTCACTTCTTCCAAGTCTAAAGTTACCCAGGCTCTTAAAATCTTTCCAGATATTTGTTGCAGACTGTGCCATCTGAATAAACAACTGAAATTCTATTTGCAAAGTTCTAAATACCAAAAATGATCATATGATCAAAAAATGTGCTATTAACTGCACAGGTTGTGACAATAACAGGGACTGTAAGCATGAAAAATGAATGTGTGTGTGTGTGTGTGTGTCTGTCTGTCGAGGGCTGCCTCAAGTGTTCAAGGCTAAAGGGACGGGCTGTTCATGAGAAAAATGAGGGTGTGGCATTTGCCAGCAATGGGAGGCGGGGCTGTAATCAAGTGCTTATGCATATGCAGGACTCACACAAATGGCAAGATTAAGTCATGTGGACCGGGCAGCCATCGGGCACAAGGCCACATTCACTCACATGGGGCCTACTTAGAGTTACCAATGCCAACTCTTTGGGATATTGGGTAAAAACCTTGTCTGACACAGAAAAAACTTGCAAATTCCACACATACGACAACGATGCCAGGATTTTACTCCAGAACTACAAGTTTGTAAGGCAGCAGCACTAACCACTGCACCACTCTGCTGCCTCACAGCGTCAGAGGCATGGGTTCAAGTCCCCGGCCCAGGCACTTCCACATAATGTGCAAATAAAACATTTAAATCAAGACTGTGAAGGTATTACTTGTCAGAGTGTGGACATATGCATGGATGGAAGGGACTTTTTTAATAGCTGCATGTGATTTAGGACACAAGTCAAATTTGAATCCCAGCTTAGGACTTAGACCGTATGCAGTTTGCACAATCTCTCCTTTTAAAAAAAAAGGGTTCAAATGAAAACCTGCAGCCACGGTGGTCCTCCAGGACTGGAGTTGGCTACCCCTGCTCTAAGCCATAACTCACAAAAAACACATTTGTTTATGCTACAATGTCCCCACCCAATCCTTGTGTGACACTTACTTTATAGCATATGCGGATATCTCACAGGTTTTTGTCTTCTTGTTTTGCAGGGCCATACGCCTTCAATAAATCTTAACGTAAGATCACAATCACCCAGTCAGACACGTCTTATTCAGTCTTCTGCTCTGTCCACGGTCACAAGCATAAAGAAATACCTGAGAAACGTTTGTCTCGTTCTCGCTTGATTGAATTGGACCTCATTCAACATCATGGAGAAATGGACATGGCTGAGACATTGTCTCCATTAAAATAAAAAAAATGAAACCCTGGCAAACGAACTCAAAGCACACAAAATGTGGTCCTTCTTGAACAGAGGACCTTTGTTTGTTTGTGTTTGTTGGGCTTCATTTTTGAACTTTAGCTTACATCTTAAGGCCATGTCACATTTGATGACTTCTTCAACGATTTCCAGTCATTTCATTTACATAACCTAAGCGAGTTGGCAGTACGCTCAGTTAAGATGGTCGCATAATGTGACGTGCCCCGTGACTCAGTCCAACTCATTTTTGACTCGCTCCGATAAAATCAAATGGGTCTGATTTTGTATTGGTGTGTACGAGAGCAGAAAACCAACAAACACTCATCTGGAATATGCAGCAACTACGAATAAGGAGTTTACACGTCACAAACAGAAAAGAAGCTGCTCATCTGCCTGATGTCTTATGTTTTATGTAAGTGCTGAGACTGTGGATGATCTCACCATACCCGTTAACCCTTCGTACAGAACTGGCTATGTCAGGAAGTATATTACTGGCTGTCACAAAAAGCGGCAAGCACAACTGTGCTGGAAAGTTGGCATGGAGTCAATAAATGCGACGTCCAGCAATTCTGAGTTGTTTAAATGTGACATAATCTAGTGAAGAGATCAGCAAATGCAGTTGACAAGTCTGACGTATCCCACAACTAGACCTTGGCTTTATAAAACATACTATGCCAACTCAGCGTTATGGGGTACCAGCTGGCAGCACTGGGTGGGTGTCAGTCCATCACAAGGCCCATTAATGCATGCATCAACACTTGCACTCTTTAAGTCACAATTTGGAAACACCGATTAACCTGACCCACCATCATGGAGGATGTAGGAAAAAATATGGAGAGTGCCCCATGCAAATACACACATTTCAAGCAGGCAGTGACTGTGTGTGGGAATCTTAACGCAGGACGCTTTGTTCTGGAGGTGTCAACACGACCCACTGTGACACCCTGGTACTTTACATTACAGTCAATATGACACAGAGGAAAACCTTAAAAACTTACCACCTATGTCCATTTTTCAAGATAAGGCAGTTGTATTGATCTGCACCTTCCATGTTTCCGATGCATGTTTGTGACAACAAAAGGGATCTCGAAATATGCATTTTATCACACATTCCTGGTTCTACTTTTCTCATGGTAAGGATAAGTCTGCTGCTTGCTTGTGTGAGTTCTCACGTAAATATGGAAATAAATCAACACCAAACCAACCACACGGCACAAAACATTCACTGTGACTTGGTCTGTTAGGAGGAAAACCATGCACTGGGGGTGTGAATCGTTGTTGTGCACTTCCTTGCTATTATAAAAGAAAATCTTGAGACGAGACTTTTTTCTAAGAGATGTTTTTAAGTCCCGCGAGACAAGACTTTGGCCATTAAATTTTGTGAAGTCCCACCCTCCTCTCAACCATTTACACACCACATCCACAGTTCTCTCACCTCTCATTCGTGTGAATGCCTTTGACAGACACACTTCCTGCGCTCTCAGCTCTTATAAATTTTTACATTTTGCTCACTTTAAGTTCCCAATTAAAGAAGGTGTATTATGTCCAAATCTTATTGATGAATTTCATCCCGAAGGGTTATCAACAGAAGAAATGAGGGCACAAGCAATCTTAGCACCGAGAAACGATGAAGTCAAACAAATTAACACGAAAACAGTCAATCGGTTACATGGCAAATTGGTTAAATGTGTATCAATAGACTCTGCTGAAACAGTTGGTGGTGATGGTGCGGGAGATGAAAACATTAACTTACAATATCCCGTAGAATATCTACAACTGTTAACATTGTCTGGTCTTCCACCGACTGAATTACTGTTGAAAGAAGGATGTATTGTATATGACAATTAACAAATCACTGTGACAAACATTCGACAATGTCGGTTTATTTATTAGAGAGAAAGAAATGATATTCACTCACAGGCAGTTATACATTGCGTTGTCACAATGTAAGTCCAAACACAGAATCAATACTTCAATGTGATATTGACGAAAAGTTAATTCCAAATATAGTTTTTACTAAAGTTTTACAGTAAAAGTGTAAGTTTAAAAAGTATTTGCATGTTAATTTCAAAGCCAAACAGAATGAAAACATTTAACGCAACGAATACCTCTAACGCAACATAAAGCATAATTTTCTCTCAATTTACGACATTTTACTCTTTTTTAATATGGTCAATTACTCACTGTAATGTAAAATAGTTAGGTCTATTATGCATATGTAACAATTCCCATGAAAATAACAATCTTGTTTAAATTGTACATCCGCTTCCCCATACGTGAGCGGCAAAACCGCAAAGAGGCTAGCGCATAGTGCCCGCCTGGGGGTTAGCAAGCAAAGCAAGCATTGGGCAGAGCCCCGTAGTCTTTTAAAGAATACTGAAAAGCATCAGGAGTAGGTCTTTATTTTTTTATTATTTTTACTGACAATGATTAAATACAGACCTTCGGCCTGACCCTCTACCCTAAAATCTCAACTCACCTCCTGCACTCAACCACATTAAAAATTTGGTAGTAAAAGTAAGAGCTTCATAAAACAAAAAAAAAAACAAAACAAAAATTGAATGAATAACTTGGCTATTTATAAACGGAGAACTGAGAAAACAAAACGTGAGTGTGTGCATGGAATGATGACGGCAACATTAAAAGTCAAGGACGTTTACATTCTTAATGCAGCCCATTATTGGATTGCTCTCTTCTTCCAAGTCTAAAGTTACCCAGGCTCTTAAAATCTTTCCAGATATTTGTTGCAGACTGTGCCATTTGAATAAACAACTGAAATTCTATTTGCAAAATTCTAAATATGATCAAAAAATGTATTATTAACTGCAAAAGTTGTGACAATAACAGGGAGTGTAAGCATGAAAAATGAATGTGTGTGTCTGTCTGTCTGTCTGTTGAGGGCTGCCTCAAGTGTTCAAGGCTAAAGGGGCGGGGCTGTTCAAGAGAAAAATGAGGGTGTGGCATTTGCCAGCAATGGGAGGCGGGGCTGTAATCAAGTGCTTATGCATAAGCAGGACTCACACAAATGGCAAGATTAAGTCATGTGGACCGGGCAGCCATCGGGCACAAGGCCACATTCACTCACATGGGGCCTACTTAGAGTCACCAATGCCAACTCTTTGGGATATTGGATAAAAACCTTGTCTGACACAGAAAAAACTTGCAAATTCCACACATGCGACAACGATGCCAGGATTTTACTCCAGAACTACAAGTTTGTAAGGCAGCAGCACTAACCACTGCACCACTCTGCTGCCTCACAGCGTCAGAGGCATGGGTTCAAGTCCCCGGCCCAGGCACTTCCACTATCCAAACTGGCCCAGTGTGTCTGTGTCCTGCAAGTGACTGGCACCCCCCTCAGCCCTAATAGGCACCCAAACTGGTTAATCAGATTAGAAAATGGATGGATGATCTGCCACACCTGACTGTAATGGAAATTCCATTAAATGTTCACCTATTTCTAATTTCTTTAACCAAACTGTACAATCTAAAACCAATGTATGGCTTTAATGCTTTTCACAATTTCATTTACAGAATTCCTGAATAATAATTTCACAGAATTGGTGTGCAGTTCAAGATGGTGAAATAGCTGGTGCAACCTGCAAAAAGTGGAGTGCAGTAAAATGCTGGTAGGAAAGTTTAGGCAAAGCAAAAAAAAAAAAATCATAGCTGTTTTCTTGTCAGAATGACTGATTTCACTTCTCTTTTCATAATCTGATTTTCACTATTGGGCTGCAGCAAACACAGTTGTGCTTTCTGGAAGGCAAGAAAAGAAACAGTTACTGTATGCCTAGCTCAGATTCTGTGATAACTTTATGACAGCGGTTTTCTAAATTTCTGTTCAAGTTCATGTTCAGCCATCATCTAACAACTGCAGTAAAGCAGCAAGCTTGCAGTAACAGTAATTTCAAACACTGATAGCTTCTTAGCATGCAAGTAAGGATCTCAGTGCACGCTGCACAAGCAACAAGTAGTAACTGTGCTTACTTTAATGATCATAAAAAACTTGACAAACAAGAGAAGAGAAGACCATTCAGTCCCTCAGGCTTGATTGTTTAACTAATTGCTAAGCACAATAAAGCGACTCACTGGCTAAGCCAGAGGATTTACAGCTTCAGATGGCCTGAATAACCCATTCTCACGACACTGCAGCTCACACGATTTTATCAAGTGAACGATTTACTATCACTTTGAACCTTGTGGCAGCTCTCCCACATTTATGATTTCTAACATACTTGCACATTTCTAACATTTTGCACAGTTATGGCCTTTACAGGACTGAGTGTTATGTTACGTGGTGTTATTCAAAATGGGCCCTGTGTGAATTTGGATCAGTGAGCCCTGCATTGCATTGGCCTGTCCTCCAGGTCTAGCTCCTGCCTCACACTCAGTCCCACTTGGATACCTTCCAGCCTCCTCAACCCTGACTTTAATTATGTGGGTAACTTTTCCTTGTAATATAAGGGGTGTTCAGAAGGCCCAGCGCTTTCCTGGTGTTCACATTGGTTTTCCTAGAGTGCAACATTATTCCAGATTTTTTTAAAAATGTAATCCCCACAGGATGTCACGGAGTTTCATTTTTCTAAGCTTTCTGCCTGTTGGGTGCCACATCTGCTAATAGAAGAACTGAAGAAGCATTAAGTCAGATTTGGTTGGGTCTTTCTTGCAAACTTTCAAGCGGGTCAGTATGAAAAATCTGACGTTTTGGTAACAGGAAATGAAGCCTGGTTTCACTTTTTCAGCCTGAAAGTAAAAATCAGTCAAAATTGGGGATCTCCGAGGGCCTCAAGGCCACAGGTGTTATGTACTTGAAAGTTGTAAAGCATGTCCTGAACAGTCCCAAAAATGGCCACTAGAGGGAAAAACACGTTTAAAAAAAAACCTGGCTAGTGACACAGAAGGCCACATAGAAGGTTTATTAATACAAAAATGCACTGTAACAAAACAAAGTTCTGTAGAGCATAAAAGGCAAAAGGAGTTGTCTGTAAGAAAAGGCAATCTTTTTGCAAACAAAGTTCTAATACAGTAATCCAATGGTAAAGTAAAAATAAAACAATAGAGCAGAAGGTCTAAAACCCAACAATCAGAATAAGCACAAGCACAATAGAACATCAGAACGATCTAAACGAGGACAGGCCATTCAGCCTAACAAAGCTTGCTGCTCTATCCACTTAATTCGAGTTTTGATGTCTACCACGCTACTTGGTAGCTTATTTCATGTGTCTATGGTTCTCTGTGTAAAGAAACACTTCCTAATATTTGTGCAAAATTTACCCGTGTAGCCGTGTTCTTGATGAATTCCTTTTAAAATAACATTCTTGATCCCTTGTACTAATTCCCTGTATAATTTTAAACACTTCAATCACGTCTCCTCTTAATCTTCTTTTGCTCTAACTGTAAAGGCTCAGCTCTTTTAATCTTTCCTCATAACTCAACCCCTGTAGCCCTGGACTCGCCCTATTCACTCTTCTCTGGACCTTTTCTAGCGCTGCTATGTCCTTTTTGTAGCCTGGAGACCAAAACTGCACACATGACTTCAGATGAGGCCTCACCAGTGTGTTATAAAGCTTAAGCAGAACCTCCTTGGATTTGTACTCCACACATCAAGGCGCTATATAACCTGACATTCTGTTAGCCTTCTTACTGGCTTCTGAACACTGTCTGGCAGTTGATAGTGTAGAGACCCCTACATCCATCTCATAAGGTGTACTTTCAATTTTCTGTATTCAAGCCTAACATTTTTACTTCCTATGTGTAATACTAGAAAGTAAAAATGTTACTTTTGAATACACAATTACAAACAATCACCGACTTCCTAGCACATCTGAATGAACCACCAAGGAATTGTCAACAGTGTCAGCCAAGCAGAACTCGGAAGTCTGGACTGAGGAGAGGTCACTTCTGGTTTCCCCTTTCCTCCAGCCCAACAATGCACCAGGTCACACTGCTGAGCTGAACATGTCCACCATTCAGCAGTCTGGCGTTGAGTTGGTGGAGCCCCCCCTTAATTGGCACCCTGCAATTTTTGGTTGCTTTCAAAAATCAAAGAACCTCTGCATGGGAAAGGTTTTTTTTGGAATCATATTATCCAACCCAAGTCAGTTAGACAGGAAGTCAAATTGTTTGAAATTACAACAACAATAGAATTGATTTCTATAGCACATTTACATGCGTAAGAGGTGCAAAGTGCTTCTCAACCACTGGGTTGTGACACACTTTTGGGTTGCAGGCTGCCATCACTGGGAGCAAGAGTGGCTTGCCATGGGACACCTAGACGATCAGAAGCGCTCTGTGATATTTGCGCTCATTTCACCACTAGGCACCCGGACCCGTTTGTGGGTCGTGAATAAATTTAAAAAGGCTGAGAAACACTGATGCCAAAGAAATAGTTACAAGAAAAGAAAAACACAGTAGAAATAAATAATAATGGGAATGAATAAATACCATGTGGTGGCCTGGCGCCCTGCCCATGGTTTGTTTCCTGCCTTGCGCCCTGTGTTGGCTGGGATTGGTTCTCCAGCAGACCCCCCCGTGACCCTGTAGTTAGGATATAGCGGGTTGGATAATGGATGGATGGATGGATGGATGAATAAATACCAAAAATAATAGATAAGAATAAATCCATGCACACTTACATTAGCATACATTACAAGTAATAATGAGCGTCTACTGCAAGTGAGCCATGAAAATCCCCCAGCAGCTCCTCTACTATGAACTGTACTTTTTAGTTTGAAAGCACTGGAAACGTCTGGTAAAACAGCAGCAGTTTAGTTCATTTACTGATGACGACATCAGCTATATTTGTACTTATACTACATATACTATAGTTATTGTATTTGTGAAAAAGAACTGTAACAGAGTCAAAATGTCAGCTCTAACGGACCTAATGTACACCTAATGTGCCCACCTTTGGAGTGATCTGTGTGTGTGTGTCTTTTTATTAGGATATGAGTCTATGAATGTTAACTCAAAACTTAAAACAGCACAGTTATTATGAGTCCGGTAAAACGCTAGAAGCCTATAATGCTGAGTCTCAGTGACTTCTGCACAGCCATGTGTAAGTTTTGCTTAAAGCTGGGTGGGACAATTAGACAGCTCACTGAGTGTCATATTTTTAACCAATCCAACGCCTCATGATGGAGGAGCTCATTTTGAAAATAAACATAACCTGATACAAGGGAAAAACCTTTCTGTAGCATCAGATTATATATTGGCATTCGACGGCATCAATGGATGAACGGTGGACGTGAATACCATGTTGCTGTGTGTGCTCTCTGTTGTTCAGCGTTTCGACAATAGCATGGGAATCCATGTAAGCTTGACAGAATTGGCAACTACTGTATATTCATGAAAATATGAACTGCAAAATATGCATTTGAAGTAAATGGTTAAGTAAACATGTCGAAGAACCACAGGAGATGCAGGTTTCAGTACTCAAAACACCCAAATCAACAAATCTGCTGAACAACACTAGTAGATGTACAGATGACACCGCACAATGTTCACCTTCTGAATGCACAACTAAACAAATAACTAAATAAATTGGAAATGAAAATATGCCATGACACAATAGCTGCGACGTTTTAACACACTGACCAAAATGCTTACTTAAACTCTGTTTGCTGTTGTTATGTCGTACAGTGATGCAACAGTCAAAATGACACAAAGATACTGTAGCAGACAGATGCTGTTTTCAAAAATGTGGAGCCCAGTAGCCGCGGTGGTCTACGTTTGTGTGTCTGTCTGTCTCCATTGTCGAAGCACTCATTACAATCTGCAAATTAATTATCAAGCGTCAGTTACCGTCTGCTACTGAGCCCCTGAAAGGATACCAGCTGTTTTAGCTTTATCTTTGTTCTCAGAGTCAAGTTTTTTGTTCAGTATCACGATACCCCAACAGGAGTTTAAAATGCATGGACTGGTGAAATTAGAGGCTGCTGTTTTAGGAAGAAGTCCTGTGGGTGTAGCCACTGGAGCACAAGATTTCGCCCATTTTCACTACACACTTTTGAAGGGGTTGTTCCCAGACATGTATTCTGGATTAAGAATCACTTCTGGCACCACAAGCCTACCTCTACAGAGATAATGATGTTTTGCACATATTGGTCTACAACATTTTACAGCAGGGTGGCACGGTCGTGCAGTGTTAGCACTGCTGCCTCACAGTAAGGAGACCTGCGTTCGCTTCCCGGGTCCTCCCTGCGTGGAGTTTGCATGTTCTCCCCGTGTCTGCGTGGGTTTCCTCCGAGTGTTCTGGTTTCCTCCCACAGTGCAAAGACATGCAGGTTAGGTACACTGGCGATCCTAAATTGTCCCTAGTGTGTGTATGTGTGCTCTGCGGTGGGGTGGCGCCCTGCCCGGGATTTGTTCCTGCCTTGCGCCCTGTGGTGGCTGGGATTGGCTCCAGCAGACCCCCGTGACTGACTGACTGACATTTTACAGCAAAAATAATGTTGTAAATTGTGTGCTGGATACATGATACTTTTTAAAATCTTTTCTTTTTATCAAAGGCAAGGAAAATGAGCTAACAGAAAAAGACATAAGGCCCAAATGGTAGGATGTTTGTGCATGACCCTCGGCAAGGGGGTCAACAGCGTAGAGGCTGATCAACAGGATGATCTACTGAACAGAGGCACCGCCATTCTGTGTCAATGGCACAATTTCACAAGTAATACCCCAATGAAAATCCTCCAGGGACACAGAGTTAGAAGTAGTAACACGGTCATTTGGGGTTGGATTGTTAGACAGACATGTTTACCACTCTGGTTAGAAGTGAAGCCCCGTGCTGAGTAAAGCTACTGAGTGGCTTACTGGCCTCTTGAGCAGGTGTTGGGGCTCAGGAGTGCTGGAACACCTGATGCCAATATGGAGAGTTTGAAGAGGATGGTTCCAGGACTTTTAGAGGGCACTCCCCAGAAGTGCTTACCAGGATATCCCAGAATTTCTTCGGTTCCAGCACTAAAAAGCTCCTGAAAGCCAGTTTATGAGGACATTTAGAGATCATTTGACTGAAGAGTTCAAAAGGTGAGGCAGAAGTGAGAGAAAGGAGGTGGGCCAGTGACCTCATCTAATATCCTAGTTTTAGAGGCTCAAGATGTGTGTTCTGCTAACCTTACACAACCTCCATTATAACACTTGGCCTCTTGAATTTCATTCTGGGTTTTGGGGCAACATGTGAGCAACCCCTATCTTTGTAACACTAGTGAAATTGGTAGGCCTGCATCAGAGCACATGTGGTCCCAAAGTCCAAAGTTTCTAAAGAAGACTGCAGTGTTAGATCACTCAGAGCACTAAGGAGGACTTTGCTGTAAACACAGGGAAGCCAGCCTTACAAATGTACAACACGACAAAAGCTGAACTCTTCACAAGCAGCATATTTGAATAAATCTGGCACTGTTTCCATCTTTTCAATGACATTGTATCACTTTCAAATTTAAAATCACAAACTATTATTTCACAGCATAAAAATCAAATCGCAGAAATCCATGTGTTCTTCCCTGAAACTAAATAAGTCCAGCTAACCAAAAATAAGAAAACAAAAACTGCAATACAGGGTCTTACCTCTGTGGCCTGTTGCTTCAACTTATCACCCCCAGTATACCGCGAATAACATGAACGATGAGTGCCAGCACTGCTAGCCTCACAACAAGGAAACCAGGCTCAAGCTCCGGGTTCTCCCTGCATGTTGTCTCTGTGTCTGTGTGGGTTCCCTCTAGGTGCTCTGGATTTCTCCCACAGTCCAAAGTAATACAAGTTAGGTGGACTGGCAATGCTAAACTGGTCCCCGTTGTGTGTGTGTGTGTGTATATACAGTATATATGTTCACCCTGTGATGGGCTTGTGCTCCATCCAGTGATTGCTCCTGCCTTGTGCCCAATGTCTTCTCGGTTAAGCTCCAGCTTCCCCCTTGGCCCTGCTATGGATAACTGGTTTAGATGGAGGATGAATGGAAAGAATGCACTCTCATATGATATGTTACAACATAGCAGTAAGAGGTCTTGGCAGATGTATCCTTAATCTAATTGTAATTTATAAACAATATTATTTATCTGTAGAACTCTAACTTCTTTCAAATGGCCACTTTTAATGTACCCTTAGATTTAAGAACGCTTGCTCTCAGCATCATTGACCACACTGCAATCCCACTCTGCACTGAATGCTTTTCTGGGATGTACAAACTGTGACTCTGCTCAGGATGAAACACGTATGAATATTGGACATGGGGATTGTACAATCTGTTTAGCAAGTTACAGATTTAGCTTTATTTGATAGAAAATCTGCAATTAACACATACAGCACACCAAAATTAAGCAATTCCTTCATTAAAACACCAGCTAGGAAGAGTGTGGTTGTTACCTGCCAAGTCTTGCTTCAGTGCTGTTTCATAAGAGCACACAGACAGTTAGCAATTTCCTAACCAGCACCACATGCTGACATCTCCCTTTTAAAAATCCACACCCAGGTCAAGTGGCATTTAGAGGGGCTCTCAAGCAGATCCCATGAACTTTTTCAGTAAGACCGCCTGGTAGGATGCAAGATGAAGGTATATAACATTTTTAACAGTTTGTTTTTGAGCTTGTTACCTGTTTCACAAATGGCAATAGAAGTCCACATGACCATCATCATTAAGTTCTATGTGAGCCCTGAATACAATGAGGACTGATTGTGAGGTCATTTATGTTGGGTAGAATGTCTAGAGGGGGCTGGGTGGTCTTGTAGCCTCGGAACCCCTGCAGATTTTATTTTTTTCTCCAGCCGCCTGGAGTTTTGTTTGTTTTTTTCTGTCCTCCCTGGCCATCAGACCTTACTTTTACTCTGTTAATTAGTGTTCCCTAATTTTATTTTCTTATTTATTTTATCTTTTTTTCTCTTTCTTCATCATGTAAAGCACTTTGAGCTACGTCATTTGTATGAAAATGTGCTATATACAGTAAATATATGTTGTTGTAGAGAATCCAGCTTGACATCAAAAGACGGATATCCACTTTAATAAAAGTAGGAATGTCTGTCTGTCTGTCTGTGTGTACGTTAGGTTGCTATGTCCCTGTCATTCCAAGAGATATTTGTGATGCGGCATCTCTTGGAATGACAATTGCAGTGCATTTTACTACTACAAATGTTTGTGCTGTGCCATCTGTTGGAGTGACAAACATAGTGCATTTTATTACTACATGCATTAAAAAACACATTCCAATAGATGGTGCACTGCAAGCGTTAATAATGCTGGGGTCTAAGTTAATTACTTAGATTTCAACCTGACTTAAACAGATAGCACAGCTAGTACTTCAATAAAATGGTGACACCGATAAGACAATTTAATTGCCGGAATATACAGCATATCCGAATGCTCAGGTATACATCAGACTATTTGTAACTGGTATGGATAAAACATGGTGCATTTTAATTATATAAAAATCTAAATCCAACTGTTCGGTAAAATGCAGGCTGTTATACTTATCATCCCGAGTCAAGTAGGCTAAGAGCAACTGAACAATGGAGCCTGGAGAAAAGCCATTCTGATCGTATGAAATGTCAAATGAAAACAGTCAGCAAAGACTCGGTCGCCACATCATGGGATCAAGAATTTGAATGGCCACTCTATTCTATTTACTAGCAGAATACCAAACATTACATGATAAATAGCTTTTGTTAACAGAACAGTTTGATTTCATCTTTAAATTTGGCAATGGGTGACTTTCATTAAGCTCCAGTTGCATGTTGCTTATCGGCACACCTTGCATATGGTGGGTGTTCAATTTTTAACTTGGTCTAAGGTGCCATTTTCTAAATGTATATAAGCCTTACTCATGTCAAGGTTGTACAGCAGTTATCTTTTCAATGCCAAAAGATTTATTTGTGCAGGTACAGTATTTCTCCTTTAGACTTAGTAATAACCAAAGGTAGGGACATTCTGTACCAGTGCTTTAGTTTTTACAGGCCTCCACGGTGCACACACAATGACTGATCATCAAAAATAACAAATGCTGAAAAAGGACAACCCAAGGCTGCCCTGGAAATGAAACAAACTGAATGTAACTGAAAACGTGCATCCCAAGACTTTACAAGGCAATAGTGCAATGTAACTTGTTTCTTCCATCCTTCCCTTTTCTAAACCCACATATCCAGGGCAGGGTTACAGGACAGCTGGAACCTATCCCAGCAGCCATTGGGAGCAAGGCAGGAAGGACAGCTGGGCAGGGGGTGCCACAGGGTGAACACAAACACACACACCAGGCCCTAATTTAGCAATGCCAGTTCACCTAACCTGCAAGTCTTTGGACTGTAAGAAACTGGGAGAACATGCAAACATCAGGCAAGGAGCCCCTGGGCACTAATCCCAGTCTCCTTATCGTAAGGCAGCAGCGCTAACACTGTGCCACCGTGCCACCCTAACTAATTTCAAAATTGTTTAAACATATTGTCAAATTATACCATGTATGCTATTGCAAAAGAGCAAAGGATGCCAAGAATGAAAAGTAGCATCAGCTGAGATGAGATTTTGGCTTTAGATTGACACGTCAGTCATGACTTGAGATATACAATACTGAACAAATATAAATACTAATTAAATGTAAAACATGTCTTCACACTGCCTAGAAATATAAGACTAAAAACAGAGGTACATATAAATGGCTTGACAGGAGACACAATTCATTTAAAACTCTTAATAGCTCACGGACAGCTTGTCGCTAGGTCTTCTGTGACGCTTCACTCCATTAGCCACTTGCAGTTGATTCAATAAAAGGACTGGCACCCCATCCAGGGCAGGATTCTGCAATGTGCCCAGTGGCTCCAGCCCACTATACGCCTGAATTAAGCACATTTCAGATTGTTAGGAAATTTTCAAATTTATGTTTCTCAACCCTAGCAAAATACAATGTAGGACTATTGTAAAGGTTATTATCAAAAAATATTCAATGAAAAGTGATTTCAGATTAGAACTTAGTGCCCACATTTTGTGTGTACAATGTGCCTTGCTAGATTATGATTTCAACCAATGAGCTATTAAAATAAATGGAAAAGAAAAGGGCAAGCCAAGCCAAGTGGCACATCTATTTGTCTTAGTGCCTTTCATCATCTATCTACATTTACATTTATTTGGCCGATGCCTTTGTCTAAAGTGACTTATAACATTTCAGATACAACAGATTACATTTCCTTTATTTTTCCAGTTCTGGTTCAGACAGGTGAAGTGACTTGCTCGCGGTCACAAAGTGTCATTAGTGCGACTTGACTGCACAACCTCAGGATTTGAGGTCCAAACCCTGTCTGAATGTCAAAACTTAGTAATTTTCATAGCTATTTGTCTATGCACCATATAAAAGGCATGCCCTCCTGGTACATGCAGATAAGTTGGCATGGGCTGCCATTTCCAAAAACATCAGAATTGAAACCCTGTGCCTAGAAGTACAGTACTGTACTTCTAAAGTTAAGCTGATTTTTAGAACTGGACAATAATGGCCAAAGAAATCACTGTACGGCACACGTAACACTTTATCAGAATTGTGTATAGCATATCACCATGAGAGAATTGTATAATAATATTCTTAATACAAAAAAGGAACAGGTCCAAGTTTAGCTTTCTCTGTACCTGTGATCACCCCAGCAGACATTGTTGTATGTTTTTCACAGAAATCCAACTGCTACTGCAGCACTGACTGGACCCTTCTTACAATGTGGCTATCTGGACTTGCAAGCGAGGCTGCCATGTGGTGCAGTCTCATAGCCCAAGTAAATATTGTAAACTGGCTACTGGAAAGAGCCAAGACCTCGCCATGCAGACAGGGGCCCAAAGACAATTTGAGGATGAAGAGTAGCAGAGAGCAAAGGCAAAACATTGTCAAGACTTCAAAAGCAAGGTGAGCACAAAAAATGGAGAAACATTTGAACTTGAGACAATACCACTCCAGGAATAAGCAGTGAGGAGGTAAAAATACTAACAATATTTTAATATTCTTGTAATTAGGAGTGGAGTGCAGGTGTACTGTAAACTGACAACTTAAGTGTGTTGTGTTCTTTTATGAACAAGAAAGGAGAGACAAATTACTGGAAAGGGACGATGCCATCAGGAACATGAATGAATGCCAGGTCTCACTTCGTTCACTAAAACAACACTAGTTTCTTTAAAAAGTGTCTTTTGTATCCATCCATCCGTGCTCTAAAACCACTTTATCCTGATTAGAGTAGCCTGTCCTAGCAAGCACAGGGCGCAAGGCAGGACTAACCTCTAGACAGAGCACCAGTCAATTGCAGGATGAGTACACTCACATTCACACACACACACATGCATGCCAATTTAGTATCACCAATCCACCTAACTGGGGACTGTTTGAGAAAAGTGGAACAATCCCCACATGTACACAGGCAGAACACACAAACTCCATACGGGGCAATCCAGGACAGGAATCCTTTCCTCCTTACTGTGAGACCGCAGTGTTACTGCTGTGCTACCAAAAGTCCACCAAATAACCCCTTAAAAGTGGGTGTGAATCCAGTATTGCTATAATCAACTTGCCCCTTACTAGAAGAAGAGCAAAATGTAAGTGTATTTATACTTTAGTGAGGCAAGTGGTTTAAATAAAGGGCTGTCAGGAATCAGCAGAAAGCAGCCAACCAAAACAGAGGAGTAAAAGCCAGAAAGAAATACAGCAAAATGTCAAAACCAACGTCTAAAAACCCCCAAGAACTCCCAGTGGTCAGTTCCCCTTTGACAAAGTTCAGACAAGACTAAACTATGTGGCTCAGCCTACAATGAGGCTACTATAATGTCACCTTCAGACATGGCCACACCTAGCAGCACACAGCATCATGGGGACACAAACTCAAAATTGTAACGATGCCATCATTAAGTAATGACTAAATGGCAAGAAAAAAAAACAAATGAAAGGTTATCTTTTCTCTCAGACTGTTAATCCTGCTTAGACAGCTATATGGCTTAGATAGGTACCCCAGTGGCACAGCAATCAGCGCTTCTGCCTCCCAGCTCCAGAGCAGAGTTTGAACTCTCTTCCTGTCTGTGTGTCTGAGTACCCCTTTAACCTCCTTCATCCAAAGACGTGATGGATAGGATGGCTAATAACTCTAAAATGGCCTCTAAAAGGGACTGAGTGTGACAGTAGAAGTCTGGGGTTGTTTTTATGCCTTGTGCCTAATGCTGCCATGATAGGTCTGGCTCAGCAACCGTAACTTGACTTAAGCTGGTTTGGTACCAGACCCTGAGGCAACAAGGGAAGGAAAGAAGACCCCCAGCAGTTATTAAACACATTGGCTTAGGCGCACACTGAATTATTTTAATTCTTTGTCCGTTTCCAAAACAATCTCTTATCTAATTAGGCAGCAGTAAATCAAAACCAATCACATTACTTGATAAACTCCATTACCACAACCTACAATCCAATTATGTAGTAC
This sequence comes from Polypterus bichir lapradei, assembly GCA_026402145.1. Classification (NCBI taxonomy): domain Eukaryota; kingdom Metazoa; phylum Chordata; class Cladistia; order Polypteriformes; family Polypteridae; genus Polypterus; species Polypterus bichir. Next base: position 26,059,699 of record JANRMT010062834.1, on the reverse strand, counting down.
TTTTAATATACAATTAATTTTACCAACATGGAAAAAGAATCTTGCAGACTTTGAAAGCAAGATATTGAGTTCTTTTACTTTCCATTGTTTTTCTCTCAGAGGTTGAATTGCTCTTAGTTGTAATCATTTTTATATTTGCTTTCTGAGTCAGGTGGCACGGTGGCGCAGTGGGTAGCGCTGCTGCCTCGCAGTTAGGAGACCCGGGTTCGCTTCCCGGGTCCTCCCTGCGTGGAGTTTGCATGTTCTCCCTGTGTCTGTGTGGGTTTCCTCCCACAATCGGAAGATCCTAAATTGCCCCTAGTGTGTGCTCCCTGCGGTGGGCTGGTGTCCTGCCTGGGGTTTGTTTCCTGCCTTGCGCCCTGTGTTGGCTGGGATTGGCTCTAGCAGACCCCCATGACCCTGTAGTTAGGATATAGCGGGTTGGGTAATGGATGGGCTTTCTGAGTGTTGTTTTTGACCATACAGTGCACGTTTGAATGACTGAAGCTTTGTCCTCTCACACAAGACTACTTGCACATGCATCACAGTCAGGGCCTGTAAAAAGTATTCACCCCCTAGAAAATGTTCACATTTTAATGTTGTACAACACTGAATCACAAAGGATATAACTTGGCATTTTTGACACTAATCAACAGAAGAACAGTCTTTAATGTCAAAATGAAAACAGGTCTGTGCAGAGTGGTCTAAGTTATGACAAATATAAAACATAACTGATGATACAAATGTTCATCTGCTTTAATGTGACACACCTAAATCATCACTGGTGCAGCGAATTGGTTTTAGAAGTCACACAATTAGTTCAATTGGCATCACCTGTCTGTAGTCGAGGGGTTTCTCTTGATTGCAGTATAAATGCAGCTGTGTGTGAAGGTCCAGTATGGTGGTCTAAATTACACAATAAACACAAAAGAACACTCCAAGCAACTCTATGAAAAGGAGATTAAAAAGCACAATTCGGGATGGAGACAAAAAAACTATTCAAGACACTGAATATCCTCTGGAGTCCCGATAAATCAATCATAAAGAGAAGGAAAGAGTATGGGACAGCTGTAAATCTGCCCTAAGCAGGCCACCCACAAAAACCGAGTGATCATTTAAGAAGAAGACTTGTGAAGCAGGTCAACAAGAGACCTGTGAGAACTCTGAGGGAGTCACAAGCTACAGTAACTGAGATTGCAGTGACTATGCAGACAGCAACTTTTGCCCAAGTGCTTCATCAACCACAGCTTTATGGGAAAGTGTCAAAGAGGAAAAACACCAATGGCATCTTAGCTACAGCTTAGCAGAAGGCAGCTAGTAGAAGATACTATGATGTGATGAAACCAAAATTGAGCTTTTTTTGTTCATCAGAATAAACACCATGTTTGGTCTAACCCTGTATATTATCAAAAACACACCATCTCCGTGACAAACAGTGATGGAGGTGTGGGGATGCTCCTCTGCAGCAGGGCCTGGAAGACTATTGAGGGCTGTGGGTAAAATGTATACACCAAAATACTGGGAAATCTTGGAAGGAAAGCTGATGCAAGAAACCTATGCATTGGGAGAAGGTTTGGTTTTTCAGCAAGACAATGACCCCAAGAATAAAGCCAAAGCTACACAGGCATGGCTTCAAAACAACAATGTAATGTCTTGGAATGACAGTATCACAGCCCAGATCTCAATTCAACGGAAAATTAGTAGCTGGACTTGAAAAAGGTTGTTCATTCACGATCCTCTTGCAACCTGAAAGAGCTTGAGGAGGAAATGGCACAAAATAGAAGCAGGGTGATCTCCTGATTCAGCAAGGCAGCCTGTGCCATCAAGACACCCATCCATCCATCCACTTTCCAAAGCTGAAGCCTGTCCCAGCAAACACTGTGCACAAGGCAGAAACAATTCGTGAGCCAGCCAATTGCAAAGTGAACAAATACAGACATCAGGAGCCAGTCTAGTACCACCAGTCCATCTAACCTGCAATGAAACTGATTAATAGAACAGAACATCCTCAAACCCAATTGATGCAATTCAAGGTTGGGATTGCCAGAACCTGATCCAGCAGCAAAATGTAGGAACCAACTATGAACAGCAGCCCACTAGTCACTGTCTTTATGGAGTTTGCGCATACTTACACTGAAATATTTTAAAACATTATCCAAAAACTACAAGTAAATAAAATAAAGAGCTGTCATTCTGGTGTGAAGATAAATGTTTTAAAACCATGGCTGCAGAAACACCTGTGCCACTAACATCTTTCCAGACAGTTCTCTGCCCAGTAACAGACATTCAATTGAATTATTTCCTCTTTCTATGCTTAAAATAAGCTACACACCTGACCAGATCACTTTTAACTGAACAATACTATGAAATGTGTGTCCATCCTTAACATAAGTATACAGCACGAGTACAACTATGGGGGTGTGACTGAATAGGTCTTACCATGGACTTTTCTGGTTTTTCCCCCAGCACTGCCAGAGTAGACCATGGATTGGATTAAAATGTTTGAGAATGTTATGGTCTGTTGTGTTACAACATTGTACATATTTCACACATTAGCCTTATCTCGAACACAAGTGTTCCATATCAAACCTGCAGCATACATTTTCAAGTAAACAATATTTGGCACTCTTCCAATGTAATGGAACATTTTCACCTATGGCATAACAACTAAGGACCCCTCTTTATCATAGTTTATAAATCCAGACCCACGACACACAGTCTGCTCTAAAGTATAATACAACTTTGAGGTGCTCTTTGTGGAGTACAAAGAAAGTACAAACCCACAATGGCATGGAGCTGACTGACAGCAACAAGTTTTAAAGTGTTCAAAAGTGCTACCTCGCGCTCATCTAGCATGACCAGAAAACAGACAGTTTAATATTATGATCTTACTCATATAATTTTCTATCCCATTTAATCCACTGGAAATACCCTGGACAGAGTGCTGGTCCATTGCAGGGTTAACACACACACACACACTAAACACACAGTAGGACTAATTTAGCATCACTAATATCTTCTAACATGCATCGTGTTTGGACAATGGGAGAAAACTGGAGCACCCAGAGGAAACCCACTGAGACACAGCAAGAACATGCAAGCTCAGTTCAGGGAAGACCTAGGGTACAAACCCACAGAGCCACCATGACACCCCTGCTCTTACTCATACTAACACATTTTGTACATCTTCAGTGGATCACAAATCCCAGACCTTTCAATGTTTCCTCAAGATTCCACCCACCCATTCAAACCTACTTATTCAATTCAGGGTTACAGAGAAGAAGAGCCCATCCTGAATGCACCCAACACAAGGTTGGTACCAGTTTCTCAATCAGAGGCTGATCAGGGTGTTTAGTTGTTTCATTCAACTAGCTGATCCTAAGTTTGTAAAATTCTGAAGGAGATGCTGGTCTGGGTTTTGTCACAGAACTTGTACTCTGCCTCTTTTCATATGCCCATTATGGTCTCCATCTAAATCTGGACTGGTCAACTCAAACCATGAAGGGCTATAAACGCTGCATGCTTGCAACGCAAATGGCCTTTGAATTTTATCCTTAATTATTTTTCCTAAACTGCAGGTAATTTACAATGAAAAGGCCCTGTTGTAAGTGGCAATAAAGATGGAGCTCCTCTTGAAGGTATGTTGCATGTTATCACATCTTGTTTTTGGGAGTAGAATGCCAAATTTTATAACTCCTTACACAGTGGGGAGCCAACAGAGCACATTTATGTGAAATAAGAATAATAAGCAGAATTCAAACTTAATAAATGTTGAGCAAAGCTTATTCATAATCTTTACTCTTCAGAAAAATTAAGCATCTATCTATCTATCTATCTATCTGTCATTGTGCCTTTCATATCTATTTCTATATGCCTGTAAAATTTGCACATGAACCACAGAGACACTGCTGTATGAGTGCAAACTTTAAGACTGAATCTCAACTCAGTGGTTACGTTAACCACTACAATAAAACTAATTTTCTGTCCATAAGCCCTAAGGTGCTCTCTCATAAAGAAGCCAATGTTTTAATTGTCTGCTGGAATAAGGTAAGCAAATTTAATCAGAGATCACTGGGAGTACAACCAGCCATTGTGAAAAGTTATCATGTCTACTGAATACAAGTGAAACAGCCCTGCTCCTCCTCCTGTGTAGTTTGGCACAGCGGTTAGTGCAGAGAGTCCTCGGTTCAGATCCTGGCCTGGTCAGGGTCATCTAGTGGCATTTTAAATCCCTCACCACCAGTTCACAGGGTCACCCTTAGCCTGCCTATGCTCCAATTGTAAAAAATGCATCTATAAAACTGTACTAAATTTCTGTAAATGTAAAAGTGCCTTGAGTTACTTATAAAGTTATTAAGGGGGTTGTAACTTTAATCTTTACTCATCTGAGTTAAATCAGCAGTTTTTTTTTTAAGTTAAAAATAAGGACATTTTTTCATCTGTTGTCATTTCTCAGTTTTCTGATGAGTGAACAAGATTTTACTGTGGCTTGAACACTAGGGCCATCAAGCCCACACTGCATTTATCACAAAGAGTTAATCCAAAATGCTTCCTGTATTTGTTTATCAAGATGGAGCTTTTTTTTTCAATTTAGGTTTACACGCTATATACTTAAACACAGCCAAAATGTTTATTGCAAAAACATATGACAAAATATCACTTTGGATGGTAAACTACAACTTTGTAGTGTATACTCAACATCATTGTCATACCACAGGCCTGGACCTATGTTTTACTATAATGTTTTATTATTATGTTTATGTTATTATGATGTTTTATTATTTTAATACAATACAGTGGATTCCCACCTTGACTTTAGTACTAGGGTGTTGTACCGTGTTAGCTATTATGAATGTAGAGAAAAGCCAAGCAAAATGACACCTTTTATTGGCTAACTAAAAAGATTACAATATGCAAGCTTTTGAGGCAACTCAGGCCCCATCCTGCCTGAAGAAGGGGCCTGAGTTGCCTCGAAAGCTTGCATATTGTAATCTTTTTAGTTAGCCAATAAAAGGTGTCATTTTGCTTGGCTTTTCTCCACCTTAAATTTGAAAGAAGTTCTTTCCATTTTATTTTGTGTGATAACACATTATACCATTACCATAAGTTTTAAGCTGCTTCACATTATGATATAGGGCAGCATGGTGGTCTTCCCTGTGTGTAGTTTGAATGTTCTCCCCTGTTTTCCTCTGTGTAGGCTTCCTCTGGGTGCACCAGTTACCGTCCACTATCCAAAGACATGCAGGTTAGGTGATTTTGCAATGTCAGATTGACCCTAATGTGCGTTTGGTGGGTGTGTGTTCGCCCAGCGATGGACTGGCACCTTGTTCAAGGTATGTTCCTGCCTTGCACCCTATGCTAGCTGGGGTAGGCTCCAGCTTTCCCCACAACCCCATCAGAAAGTGACATGACTTTATGACTTCAATTGGATGCATTCAGGCTAAACAAACATATAGCTATTTGAAGGATTAGTTTTATTTCATGAGGCACAAATGTATCATAACAGGAAGTTAAATCCAACTGTATACTCATTTTCTAAATTCCACTTTATCTTAGTGATTTATTACATACTACTAAGCAGAATTACAGCAATAAACACCAGTACTGCCCTCAAACTATGGTTAAATCAGTCAACCATATTTTGCATGTGTGCGTTTAAATTTGCCCTTTGCTTGCCTAAGGGTCACTTACCCTACCTTTGGCCCAATGCAGCAGTCACAGCGAGGATCTTTTGTTATCCACAATTCAAATTTGAACTCAGAATTAGCCTATTTTCTGTTTATTCAATCTCAAATATGAAAAAATATAATTTAACTTAGAAATAAGCAGTATCATAGTCAATTTACATAGAGAGTATTTAATGGTGATGCGTTTTTTTATGTAGCTAATAAGAGATTACAATGCAACATGGTGAACCGTCAAATCTCCACAGATAGCACAATGTGTTAGGCACAAGTCAGGAGAGGCTATGCTCAAGATGTATTATTCACTTGTGAAGCCTCATCTGGAAATATTATATACAGCTTTGTTTTTCTTATTATAAAAAGATCAGACAGAAAATCCAGACAACAGTGCCAAGGCTAACACCAGGGGCCTCATGTATACACAGTGCGTATGCACAGAAATGTTGCGTAAGAACTTTTTCACATTCAAATCGCGATGTATAAAACCTATACTTGGCGTAAAGCCACGCACTTTTCCACGGTACCTCATACCTTGTCGTACGCAAGTTCTCCGCTCGGTTTTGCAGACTGGCGGCACCCAGCGTCAAAGCAGTGCTACTATTCCTGTGTGGTTACCCTTTTATTTAACTGACGCAGCTTTATAAATACACTGAAACTAACCGCATATTGTTATTAGTGTAATCCATCTGATTGTAATTAACTTGTAACAATATAATGGTCCAGGGAATAGCCATAGTATTCCAAATACCATAACTGCTTTAGCGTTGTTACTCTCACTGCACCTTCTTCTTCTTTCAGCTGCTTCCGTTAGGAGTTTCCACAGTGGATCATCTTTTTCCATATTACTCTCACTGCACCACTCGGAGTATTTATATAACTGTATCTGAGTGTGAATCACAGCAGCAGCTGATCGGAAAGAGAATTATCGGTATAAGCTTCAAGCACACGCTACCTCAGCCACGGCAAAACGTTTCAAAGCCTTTCCTGTACGGACCTCGCGGTTGAGAAACAGTTTCACCCCAAGAACTTTAAACGCACTCACTCAAGTGCTCCTTGTAGAACTGTTTGTACTTATAAGTACAATTACCTCACTGTAAACTTGCACTATAGTTATAATATTGCACAGCCTGAGCCACTTTATAAAGCGCGTATTTACATATGATGACGATATCATTTTTAAGATGAAATGCAGCAAAATATGTTTATTATATTATACAGATAAAACTTTAACTTCATTTAAATAATATATATTCTTCACTGGGACTGGCGTGAAGGATAGAATAATTAAACATGTACTACGAAGATATTTCAATGTTCCTTAAACGTTTTGAAGAATCGGCGCTCTAAGCTTACAAGTGGCTTAACATTTATTACAGAGCTGATTGTGTGGCGATCAGTTACTTGGAGAAAGAAAAGCAAGGACTGCAGGGGCAGCCACGCCAATATATATTGAATATAAAACAGAAAGAGAAAATAACGACACAGCTAAAAACGCAGTGGCAAATTTCGACAAAAGTTAAATGCTTGTGTCATGAGCACGAGGCGGCTATGCAGTGTCCGCAACGGACGTGGCCATCCACCGTGGATAAGATACCATATTGACATTGGCAGGCGAAGGGGCCACCGATTCTTTCTCTGCCCAGGGCTGCCACAAGCCTAGAGCCGCCCATGAGTACTGCTGCAATAAATGATTGATCGAAGGTCGCGAACAATCACTGCGCCGTGAAACCCATGTTTAATAACGTGCTTTAACTCCTATCATCATGAAAATGATATTACGCATAAATCTCAGTATTTTAGCTATTCAGAGCTGTAATATCATGAATTTAATGGATTCTGTGTCCTGTCGGAGGAAGAGAGCCGGTTTAAGAAGCAAGTAGTGATTCACACACATACAGCACATAGAAGATCACATACAAAACAAAGCATTTAACGTGCTATACTTTAGTTACGATGTGACTTGAGAAATTGGTTGATTAAACGATTTTAAGATGAAGTTTATGATGTTATACTTTAATGACAAAATAAACTACGTGATTAAAGTGGAAATGTCGAGATTGAAGTTGACATTTCGTGCTTTTTCCCCCTACTGTGTGCCTTTTTTTTCTCTGTACCCTAATAAGCTTTCATATGATACTCAGACAGTGGGCTACAACTCACCTTTTCACGGCAACTTTGATATGTGACAACTTCTTTTTTTTTCCGACACTGTGCGACTTTGTGAACGTGAGCTTTCAAGTTTCTCCAACACGCTATGTCACTCGATCAACTTCCTTTTGTTGATTATACCACAGTTTAATTAAACAAATCGTATGTTTTTCCTTTGCCTCCACTTGGTATTTGCTGAAATTCTTATATTTTCCCCCGTGCTTTTCCCATTGTCTTTTCACAGAAGGCTGAGCTTAAGGGCGATTTATATTCATTTGCATATTCAAAGAGCCGTAATTCTGGGAGGAGTTGGGGCGATACATGAAGTGCGTGCACGAGTGTTACTTTTCACGCTGACCGGGATTTATGTAGCGGAAGAACGTGGAAGTTGGAGTACGCACAGATTCCTGCATCTGGATTTTTCTGTGCGTAAGCACATTTCGGCTTTTGTGCTTCCGCCGTGTTATAGTGCGAATTCTATGCACGGCGTTATACATAACAGCCCAGGTCTCCTAACTGTGAGGCAGCAGTGCTACCCACTACACCACCATGCCGCCCCTACCCCTGCTGGGTCTGAACTTTAAAGTAAGGCTCAAAGAATCAAACCTTTTCAATCAAAGCAAAAAGAGGCCAGGAGGTGACATGGGAGAAGTGCTTTAAATCAGGAGTCTCCAACTCACACTATTTAATTATACAGCTTGGTATTACAGGAGTAGTGGCTACTGATTAAGAGAGTGGCCCGCTTTAAATAATAAAGGGAACTAAGAGGGTAGACGCCAGTTGTTACTTTAAAACGAGATCTTCAGCTAAAACGCGTGGGCATAGATGGAGGCTGGTTATGAGTAAATTTCACACTAGTCTTACAAAATATTTCTTCCAACACAGAACCACAGATAAACGGAATATGTTGCCAAGCCATGTAGCAGTTTGTAGTGCTTTGAAGACCTTCAAATCTAAACAACTACAATAAATTGGTCTGAACTTTAACTAATTTAAATATACGGTAATAAACAGGCAGACAGGAACAAGGTCTTGTGGAGTTTTCCACTGCAGGATTTTGTACTATGTATTTACAATTACTTTAAAAAAGTTTCAAAATGTTTTTCTGTTACACTTTTCCTCCATTTTCTTTTTTCTTTATGATCTGGCTGGTCAGATATCTACCAGTTAGAAAGTGTGTCAAGAAGGCTTTGCCTCGTTAATCTGTATTGTGTAGCTTCATCTTACATCTTACTTTCACTGCACAAGTCAGCTTTAAATAAAATCAGGCTTTTGTTTTTTTTTTCTCATCAAATAAGTGTAAAAGTTAACCTCTGAGAAAACCGCACTGAGGTATGAATTAGCAATGTTGTTTCCTTCTTTATATTACTTTACAGAACCTCTTAAACTGGTGAAACAATAAATCTTCTGCATAAGCACAGCTACATTAACATTTATGATTATTTTAAATACACACTCTTCCATATCTTCTTAAATATTCTGTTAGTTTAGTATCTACGTTCCCCTCGGGGATTAATACAGTGTACCAAATACATAATCTTTATAGTTCAGATTTGGGAATACTGAAAGTAATATACATAAAGAGTTAATTTTTACGGTCTATATGTGGCATATCACAAACATCTATTTATTAGGCCTTAGATTTACCATTAAGACTTTCAGATCATGTGGGGACTTGGAATCAACAAGGTATCTAAACTACAAGATCAGGGTAACTTGTTCCATTTTCACTGCAATGTGTCCTTATTGTCTTAAAAAATAGCTTCTGGTTGATCTCCAATCAAAATAAATTAACTGGACTGGAAGCTGGTGGCTGGGCATGGGCAGCATTATCAACTCCTGCAGCGTTCCCTCACTGTAGCCACATTTTCTCATTTTTTGCTAATAAAGCTAAATGCTAAAAAAGCACATGTCACAATATACATGGCATAGAGATAAACCTGCATTCTAAGAAGAGAACCATAAAAGAATAAACAATTCCAATTCATTATTAAATATGTGTAATTCTCAGAAAAATGCTAGTTGTTAATTTTTGTTGAAGCTTCTACAATTCTATCCTTTTTCATTGTTTTATGTAATGATTACAAATTGGTTCCCGCAACAAAAATAAGCCACAGAAATGGTTCAGATGCTTCAAATCTAATTTATACCCACAAATTTAAGAAATATCAGCATCTCATCATGACTAGTAACTTTCTTGAGCGCAACCAGTGTACTTAGTTCTGTAATAAAAGAAAGAGGTAGTATTAGGATATCAGAGAGGAAAGGCAAATGTTACCACCTGCACTTGTAATGTGAGCTGCAGTCTGATTCAAGCTTGCAAGCTTGCATTACAAAACACATTTCCTGAGGAATTGAAAAAGTGCAACATAAGAACAACAGAGTTTACTTTTAACGGCTTTACTTTACTGATGTAGAATGCATGTAACCATTCATTTAACCACTTCCATGTTCCCTAAAAGGAACAGTGACATGGTAATTCTGTAAAACAGATTAGAAAAAATACAGAACATGCATGTCCAGCCAATGAGAGCCATTAACAGCAGCACTTACAAAGGGGATGGGAGGGGCAAACCGTCTGAAGTGTTTCACATAATGTAGTCCTCTGAGTGAGTACAAAATAAAAAATCTGTTACACAATACCTAATGGCCGCCTGATTTGATTCTAATACAATCTGCTCTTTTACACCCTGCGACAGAAATCTACATGATACAGCAGCAGGTGGAAGTGAAAATAAATGAACTGAAGGGTATCTCAGAAACTACATAAATGCTGTTATTAAAACCTTGTATGTTAGTTACTTCCTACAAGAGGTAATCAAAATTTTTCAGTTTGACCTATTAAGGAAAACACCAGTAGAACCAAACAAGTTTTATTTTTCAACATAGACCCTGTGAACACTAATACATTGCTTTTCTGTGCCAATCACATTGTGTAACTACTCTTCAGTGGCTGACTATCGACACTGGCAAAAGCGTGTCCAACAGATGCAGTCCTTTAGACTGGTGGGAGTAGTAACACAGGGCCAGACCTGGAGAATATGATGGGTGCGACATCTCTTTGAAACCACAGTTTGCAAGCCATGCAGTGTAAGTGAGAGCTCTTGTTATGAAACAGAAGGAGGAGGAGGAGGAGGAGCATGGTCAACAGTTTTCTTCGTAACGTTCCCCTAACTGACTGATGTAAAGCCACAACACATCAGCATATTATTAACAGGTTATGTGGGCCTTTTGAGGCAGGACATCAGTATAGATCACACTCCCCACAACATTAAAACTATCGATATGATCTTGTTGACACTAGCCTAAATCTAGAAATTCTTTGGCGTTGGAAGATTGTCATGCTTCCATTTTTTTCAATTCTTGTTTGGACTCTAGGTGACACTGACTTATCACAGTTTAATCCTCAGGTGTGATAGGCTTCTTTAATATCTTCCATTCTCAATTCTTCAGCTTGAGTTTCTCCTCAGAACACTGGATGTAGTAACATCTCATTTCAGTAGTGAACATTCTGAACTGCCAGCATGCACAGACACACCTTGCTTACTTTGAATTAGTTATGAAGGATGAATTCAGTTATCCCATAACTAATCACCATAAGGACTGCTGTCTAATGCACTGCCACAGTCCACTTCTCTATTACAATTCATTTTATGATAGCAACATTTTTTGTGTCATCAATGTCAAACACCAACTAAAACTTCACGTTTGAGACAGTGGCACATGAAAGAAACTAGTCTTGGTACAAGGTAACTAGACAAAAATGAATCTTTCATTCATATTCTCTTTAGCATTAATAATTCAAAGATAGCACAATGGTACATTTTATGTTTGGTTAGGTTTAAAAAAAATATACACTGTAAATTCCAAATGATAGAAACTTGTCTCTCTATTATAAAAAAAATCTTGGGATGAGACAAGACTTTTATTCCTGCGACGAGACGTGATCTTTTGAAGAGAGACAGACTGACACTTTCACGTCCCGCAAGATGGTCAAGTCACGTCATACTTATAACCTTTGGAAGAAGTCCTATGAGACAGTGACTTTTGCAAGTCATACCCTACTTACAACCATTTTCAAACAAGACCACGGTCGACTAACCTCTCAGTTGTTGGAATGCTTTTTGCAGACACGCTTCCTGTGCTCTCAGATCTTAATCTTATACGTCTTAGATGACACGTCATTGACTAAGTGAAGAAGAAAGAGCAGCGCATCACGCCCGGGGCCAAAAAAAGACAAAGTAGAACGTCGTAAAGAATTCAAAAACGTTGGCACGATACACATGCAAAGCAGGTTAGAGATAATGGAAGTACGAAAATTTGAAAGTCTCAAACAAATAGAAAATGTTACTCTGTGAAATAATGGAACAGCGAAAAGAGATCAAATAGTGTTTGATGATGTCTGGGGGAGAAGAGAGACAAGGCAGTGAGACAAAAGGACAGCTGCTGCACAGGCTTTTAAATGTTTGAAGTGCCACACAGATGCAGATCACGCGGCACGGCAGCAACGGCAAGCCAGCAGCTGATCAAGCAAAGAGGAGGTAAAAAAAAACAACAACTGGATTTGGTTCCCATTGCTTCACCGTTTAAGAGGGGTTTCGAAGGAGCGACCACATCTCCTTGGGGTGCGTTCAGAAAACCCCTCTTCACAACCATGCGTAGCGCTGCGCAGGTTGGAGGGGGGCAGGCCCCCTAGTAGTTATATATTTAACTACACCACTAATCACTGGCCATTTGTAAAATAAGAACTGTAGAAAATCTCTTACAGTTTCAGTCAAAAAACCTTTTGATTAACCCTCATATTATTAGACAAGTTAAAAATGGGAATGCAGTAGTACACCTTTACAAATTTTAATGAAAGAAAGAAAAACAGAAATGTAGCTTACCTCATTTCATTTATTTAGCCATTCACTGAACATGCTGTTTTCAGGACCATGTTCAGAATTAGAGAGTATTCAGAATTAGCTGAGAGCAAACCCTAGGATGAAACACTAGTCCCTTGTACACTCTTAAAAATAACGTTGCCATACTGGTCTGAATGTGGATCCCAATGTCCAAGTGCAGTGACAGAGACACAGTGATGTAAAAATGGCCCTGTTCTTCAGCTGAGACGTAAAACCTGTTAATTTGTTCATTAAAGATCTGGGCACCCTTCATAAAGAGTAGGGTGTATCCCCATTTCCTGGCTAAATTAGCTACTTTTACCTGGTCATTCTGGCCCCCTAATCATCCCCTATATCTGACTGGCTAACAGCTAATGTGTGGTGAGCGTACTGGTGCAAAATGGCTGCAGGTGCATCATCCAGGTGGATGCTGCACATTACAGGGGATTGCAGTGGCTCCCCACTTACTGTGTAAAGCACTATATAAATGTAATGAATTATGATTATTATAATTGTAAAAGTCACTACTAGTCTGTAGTGTGCATTTTTGAGATGTGGGAGGAAGATCGAATCACATGCAAGAAACCCACCAGAGACAAAGACAGACTGTGAACACTAAACACAAAATGTGATAACGTCAGGATTTAAACGTGGTCTCTGGGAGATGTGACACAAACCACTGCACCACCATCAGCTCATTTTGGTAGTTGTAATGAATACCATACTTTGAGTTTAAAGACTAAAAACTGTGATTAATATATATATATATATATATATATATATATATATATATTTGTGCGTACACAGTATACACTGTGGACATTTGCCCAATGATTGCTGGAATAGGTTCCTGTTATCCTGTCCTGGATTAGTGGGTTAAGAAAATAGATGGATGGGTATCAATACAGAATAGTATTACATTATTGTTATATCTATATTTATATTGTTATATATAATTAATAAACTGAGAAGAACTATTTTTACTGGTACTTGTATACCCAATTGCGTTGCTGCTACATTCCTACGGCTGACATATCACTAATGTCAGCACTCTACTTAATTTCCTGTAACATATACTTTGTGTTTTGGTTCAATATGAGTTTTTATTGTGTTATGGGGGAAAGAAAAATAGCAAATTAATGCAGTATTTCAGTAAACTACAAAATAGGTTTGTCTCTCTCTTTTAGCTGCCAAAAGTTGCAGTCAGTAGAACCTGAATTCTTATTTATACTGATTTTAAAAATCTTCATGTGCACATATTAACATGCAATGGGTGCTTCTACCAGTTGTGCACAGAAGAAAATTATGTGTGGAAAAAAAACCTCATCTGAACTAGCTTGTCATTTGCAGCTTCACCATTTTCCAAGGTCACAACTGGCTCAATTTCATTTCAATGTGAACTGAAAATCTCACATGAGCTGCGACAAAGCTCTGTGTAGCAAAAGAAAAAGATGCCTGAAGTAATTAAAGCACTGGGTTGAAGAGCTCAGGACGTTCACTGGATGTGTACAACTCCAAAGGTTAATTAACAAGGAATTTCTTTCGGTATTTAAATACTGAACAATTATTCAACACATTTTGGAAAGTTTAATTTATTGTAAAAAGGGCAAATTAATGGTCTAGCAATATGTACCACATTTGACAATACATGTATGTACTGTAGAACAAAGACTTAAATAGATAATCACTACTGACTACTTAAATGTTTGATGAACATTAAAACTCAAATTGGTGGTGCTAATTTTAAAGCAGGGAGCAATAAGCCCCATAACCCAGAGTTAAACTATTACATTACTTGAAAGATTTAACCAAAAAATATTACTCACAAAAGTAAGCTTATTGATTGGTCTACTGAATCAATGTTGTTTTAAAATGAAAGAAGTGATGTTACGATCAATCAGCCACCAATGTAAATCGTCCAATTTTCACTATAAAAGATGTGACTGGTGATCTGTAGATTGGCTGATCACAAAAAAAATATTTTTTCAGCATCTTCTAAGCTTTGTGATGATATAGTTGTAGTGCTCCTTTATGTGAAGTGTTACAGTACTTGAGCGATTACACATTTTTTTATGCAAACCTCCTGTAAACACAGAGCAGCAAGGATGATTTTACCAGAGAGAAACAAGACTGAAATATTAGCCTTTACATTAAAGAAAATGGAGTAATAAACTGAGAAAAACAGAATCGGAGAAGTCATCCTGTGCAATTAGAGAAACGGTAAGGAAAGCTACTTTAATAAATTCAGAACTTTTTATTTTGTCCTTTAATTAAAACGTACACTGGACGGTAAACGAGCTTGTGTTAACTACCACAGCTTGTATTTTCAAGATATAAAGAAGAATTTGAAATTGCTGCTTAGTAAACAATAGGCTTATTACCTTAAGAGCAAAATTTGTTTTGTTTACTTGTACACTTGTTAAGGATTTTAGCTTTTTATCTTCTTGATAAATGTCTTATCCAGCGGCTGTGGGGCATCTGTTGGTGAAGAAAGATTCACGGATCTTGATTTTGCTGACGATGCTGTGATCTTCGCAGAGTCAATGGAGGCTCTGATCGTGGCACTCAAGAGACTAAGTGAGGAGTCTGAGTGTCTGGGCTTGCAAGTGTCCTGGATAAAAACCAAGATCCAGGCCTTTAATGACCACTTGGGCACAGCCATCAGCAGTGCGTCTGTTTGCAGAGAGTGCTGGCCTTGTTGAGAGGTTTACTTACCTTGGCAGTGACATTCATGTCTCTGGTGACTCTTCCTGTGAAGTCAGTAGACGGATTGGGAGAGCATGGGGGTCATGTGGTCGCTGGAAAGGGGTGTGTGGCGCCCCTGATATCTATGCAAAAGGACAAAGGTCCAAGTCTTTAGAGTCCTGGTGCTTCCTGTCTTGCTATATGGTTGCGAGACATGGACGCTATCCAGTGACCTGAGACAAAGGCTGGCCTCCTTTGGTACTGTGTCTCTCTGGAAAATCCTTGTGTACCGCTGTTTTGACTTTGTGTCGAATGAGCAGTTGCTCATGGAGTCCCAAATGAGGCACATTACCTGTATTGTGAAGAAGCGTCAGTTACGGCACTACGGCCATATGGCGCGTTTCCCCGAGGGTGAAGGGGTCGCCCAGGTGACACCTGGCTGCAGCAGATAGAGGGTAATTTCCGGAGGGTGGGACTGGACCGCGTGTCTGCCTGGGGGGTTGCAAACCGGGATCCCAAGTTGTTTTGTCGTGTAGTGGGTGCGGCAACGCACTGTACCAGTGCATGCTCCCCAACCTGACTTGATAAATATCTTATGAACATTTGATAGATTTGTGGCCTTTATAAAGGTTTGTACTGTGCTTATTATTTGTTTGTGTGTGTCATACAGTATAAGTTTTGGTGAGAAACAAATACTGCATAATAAATAATGGTAACCCATATGTATAATTATACCTCAACTATTAGGAATGTCTAGCTGATACACTGGAAAAAAAGAACTTGTATAAATACAGTAAATGTGCATTTTAACAGCAATAAAAAGCTGTAGTACAATTAATGATAAATGATTAAAACCTATAAGTGCATTTATATTTACATTTAATCAGTGCCAATATATACTATACTGTATATGTATGTTTTGTTAGACAAATGAAAAAAAATACTTTTCTTAAATCAGGCTTTGCTTCAGATTAAGTATATGACAGAAGAAATTCAACAATATGACAGCTTGTAATTATGGGAAAATTTTTATCTTCTTTTATGCCATATGCATTATGTATAAATATTTTCTGTACATATTTTATTAGATTAAAAATCATGTATTTTAAGGAAACAATTTTATTTTAGCATTTTCGTGGCCACTGAACAATAAGCCTACAGAATTTCACTTTGTTAGTAAAAAATGAACACGTAATACCTGTGGTCTATAATTTAATTATAAAAATACCAAAGCTAACACTTTAATATAGAACATAAGGCTTCTACGTGTCTGATTATGCAGGAGCTTTTCGGTAACATGAAATCAGTGATCAGTATTGGTCCTGAATCCCAAAATGAAAGGTAGACAGTAGAATCAATTTGTACATCATCTAATCTAGCAGGAGACATTACACTATTTAGCCCTCAAAGATAAAGTAACATACAAGGATACCGGATGGCAAACAATATGCTGTATTCTTGGAAATGTTTTCAAATTCACTATTCAATAAGAGTTCAAAGTGATTTCAAAGTGTTAATGAAACTGAAAGCTGGCTGTCAAGCAAGCTGTTGATGAGTAAATGAGCAACAGCCATGTTGGCAAAATAAGAAGATTGATGGATAATTACCTTGACTGTGCTGGGTGGACCTCAAGGCCTGACACAACTTCTGTGCAAAGGCAACGAGAATCACACAATGACAGCAAGCAGTAAACATGCTGCATTTGAAAGATTATTTTAAACTTCACATATATCACCATCTAATTTTTAACATTTCCTGTTCACCATTTTTTGTTTATTGGCTTGTAATTTTCTTAAGCTCATTTCAAATCACATTATAACAAAACAGCTTTTAGGACCTTGTGCTTAACCCTACAAACTAAAATCAGTCCAAATTAAGCAGAACAATTAGTATCTACATATATTCTACAATATTTCTACTTTTTTAATTTGGGAACATGATTATTGATATATCTTAATTTTTTTAAGCACAAATTATTTTAACTTTACAAATGACACTAAATCCATTCATTTGTCTTTTGCAGGCAGCTTTTCCAAGAGTGGATCATGACAGCAACAGGCACAAAGTTGGAACCTAGATTATATATCATTGTGTTGCAAAGCACATACTTTCTCACTGGACCAATTGTGAGCCCCCAAAGTGTCTAACAACGCATCAAAGGCCTGGGAGGAAGACATAGGCACCAAAAAACAGGTAACCTATAAACTGAAAATAAATCATGCAGGAACTAAATGGTGAATACAATATGTACAATAAAGATACAACAGGGATCAAACTACTCTAAATTATGATGCTGTGAGTATTATGTCTCCTTCATCTTTGACAAAACATACACAATCCCACAACAATAATAATGACCCTGTAAACAATTGTCATGACAGAACAAGTATTTTTGGCATATTGATGACATCCTCCAATTGAAATAATTGGAATGGTTACTAGTTAGGAATTAAGTCTACTTCTGACACATGATGCTAAAGAAAGTACAACAATGCAGTGCGTGTTAAGAGTTTTGCTTGCAGATCACCAGCAAACTGCAAAATGTAAATGAATATAAACATTCCCTTTCCTTATGGGAGTCCTGATGATCAAAAACATTAAGTAAAATTAATTATTTTTTTATTGTGGCAAGTCTTCCAAACCATCCATCTAATCTCTGAACTCACTTTCTTAAACACTAAAGTTATGGAGTGAAGGGGGCAGAGCCTGTTGTAGCAGCATTAGCTACAAATCAGGAACCAATAAAGGGCAGGACACCAGTCTACTACTGGGCAAATGAACCTGACCTGCATGTATTTGAAATCAAAACTGGAATACCTGAGAAAAAAAAAAAAAATATGAAAACATGCAAATTACACAAAGATAGTGACAAAGCCAAGATTCAAATCCAGTCTTTGTGAGCTGTCAGGAAGCAACACTGCTGTTAAAATTAGTTCATATGTAAATGAAAACTAAAAGGAATTCATTCACATTTCCTTGAAGCTACTGAATTCCCTATTTCAGAATACAAAAGTCTTGCAAAGTTTTCCTGAGTGACCCTGAGAATCAGTTTATCTAGTGTACACTACTATTAATGTTAAGATGTGTGACACTGTGGATGTTTTGCATGCTTTACTTTAATTTCATGTTATTAAGCAACACAGATACAAAATAAGTTGTGTAAAGAGATTAGAATTCATGAATGTATTAATTGTTAACCTGCTTCAATATGAATCAGTTTGGAGTAATGTACAGCTTTTCCTGCAACAATTAATTAATCCTTTTTATTAAATATTGGTAACACTGTATAAAAGAATAACTCATTTTTTATATTTGCCTACCACAAAAGAAATCTGAAAAATATATTATTCTACAAGATTAAAATAAGTAAAATAAAATTAACAAAAACAGAACATAATATGGTTATTAGAATGAAATGTGTTAGAAGGGTGAATTTCATATTACTTTTGGTAAAAAAGTTACCTTTCTTATTATTTGACTGGCACTTATCCAAGGTGACTTTTGAGATAAAACTGGCTACATTTGTTTTATTCTTCCACTTGATGTTCATGGCCACACAGTGTTAGAAACAGGATTTGAAACCACAACACCTTAGGGTCTGTGGTCCGGAGCTTTAACCACAATGCCACACTGCCTGCCTGACAAAGCCTCTGACAAAATATCACAAAGCATTTAACAGCAATTGTATTTTTTTTTTAAACCAGTGGTACTATGGTCACTGGGTTTGACTTGTCCCAGTCATTGTTTTCTGTGGATTTTGCCTTTTCTTGTGCCTGTGTGGTTTTTCTATTTCCTCAAATATATGCTGGTCATGTGACAGAATGGCATCTCTTTTTGGTTATTTCATGCTTTGTGTCCAATGCTGCCAGGGCTAAGCAGATTGGCAAAATTGATTAAATAATGTAAGAAAACATCACAAATATTTTGTCAACATTTCTGCATGAAAGTTTAAAGGCTTCAAAATTTAAAAATGAACTTAAAAATGCATTTGCTTTGTTAATGTAAACACTTTATGGCCTAAGGGCCATTCACTGTTGTTCAGATGTGCAATAAATGTAGACAAGTGGTTTCTATGTAAATATCACCATCTCTGCCAAAACAGTTATTAGTTACTCAAGGAAATAACTGCAATATTAAAGTTCCTGAGGGTGTGCAACAAATTCACGAGATAATAGTGTTTGCATTGATCATTCACACTGCATTAAGCAAGTCTGAGAATTTTATGTATGTTTGTTTGGGTTTGCCTTATAAGGTAGAAGACTATTGATGCCAAAATGAAATGCAATCCTGCCTGTTAACTCCGTACATTGTAACACATGGTGCATTTAATTTTGGCACACTTTCATCTTGTTATAATGAATAAACCTATTAACCATATGATCAATTACTTTTCACTATGGCACACAATTCTTTTGTCAGTTTAAAATGCAATACAAAGCATTTTAATGTACTTCCACAGATTGCATTTCATAATTAAAAGCAAAGCAAACATATTGCATTTTGCTTAGCGTCTTCTCTGAGTGTACTGCATATCGATTAAAGACCACACATTAATTAATCATGCCAAAACTAATCAAATGGCCAGTCCGTGTCAAAACCTGGGGCTAGAGGTGTCAACAGTTTGGGTAAGTGGTGGTCAACTTCTAAACAGTTCTATGTTCTGGCGTTAAGCAAAGTGGAATGATTAAACAAAACTGTGAGAAGTATGTTTTAGGTCTTGCTGAAAAAGTTTACTTTTAAGTTGTTTAACTAATGTGTTACGATTGTCTTATATCATAATACTTATATATTATTATCAGATAGTCCTGACTGATACGTCAAGAAGTGTGGCCTCTTACCACACCTATATTCTCCCCTTGCAGACTCCTAGGCAATAAAGTGTTTTCACTAATAAAGCAAATACATTTTTAAGTTAATAATTTAGGTTTCAAAGCCTTGGAATTTTCATGCAAAGGTTTTGGTAAAGTATTTTTTTTTCTTTTCTTGCATTATTTTACCAATTATGTTAATTCACTTATTATTTGTTTCATTTAATTATTCCATATTAACAAAATGTTTCCTTACTGCCAGAACACAGAAATGTTTAGAAGAACGCCTCTTACATCAACATTTGACACCCCTTACCCCAGCTTTTTACACTGATTGACCATTTAGTATTCACTTTTGGCATGATTAATGTGTGGTCTGCAATCGATATGCAATAAACTCGGAGAAACCACTAAGCAAAATGCAATACATGTACTTTGTTATCAGTTATAGCAATCAGTTATAGCTGTCAGTTATGATATGTGATCTATGGACATGAATTAAAATGTAAAACAACTTTTGTTGCATAAGTGAAAAGCAGTTAAACATTTGTTTGATATGTTTTTAATTATGACACCATAAAACTGTGCCAAAATTAACTGCATTGCAATGTAGTTAACACGCTGGATTGTGTTTAATTTTGTCATGGATAATCTTCCATAGTGATGATGTAATTACCCAATATTAAAAAAAAACTGATATAAAGAAAAAATAATATATTAACCATTATATTTTCTATTTTTATCCTATTACATAACAATATGTTTTCTGTTTTTTTGATTCTGTATTCATAAGCTCATATTACCTAAAGCCCTGCCAGTTCCTCTTCCTCAGTGCAGTACAGTATTACAGTAAATGGGATTTTTCTTGCTGAAATTGACAAATAATGGCTTTTTAAAACAGCAGTGACTACCAGTGACATTAGATATGAATATTTTAAAGTACGGTTTTGAATTTAAAATCTAGTAGCTGCTCATTACCTAAGTAATTAGAATAAAAGCAATACTGTACAGCTCGCGTTGTATTTTCAAATATTTAAAATGATGTTCACCATCTCTATATATAATCTACATTTGGATCTTGATCTTTGTTTGTCCGCGAATGAATTAGAAGAAGAAGCACTAGATGGCAGTAGAGAGACAGCTAAAACATAGGCATTGCATTAAGAATCTCCTCCAGGCTTATACTACTGAAGACTTTAGTACTCCAGTCACACCTCAAAACACAGACATTCAAACTAAACAAATTGTTGTGCTTTAAATTAACTAAAGAGATCTTCATTTAGATCTTTATCTTTGTTTGTCCGCGAATTCCACGCATGCGTAGACCACCTTCCAGTTTAGTACGTTGTTGTTACTCACGGATGTCAACAATGTGCCAGAATAACGAAAGGGGTGGTGGACAGTGTTATGCTGGTTAGAGAATGAGATTGCCGAAGATAAAAGGTATGTGCCTATATAACATATGAGTGAAAGAAAGACAGTGGGTAAAATTAATGACAACGTAACAGCACGTTCCGGAAATTATTATTGTTACGTTGTAGCCGGCGAGTGCTGCCCGTCTCACAGTTGTACTATGCCTTGCTCACATGTCAGTGAAGTGATCCCTATTTATGCTTTAAAGAGCCTGGATACCTATGTGTCCCCCTTTTATAACCATTGCTCCGTGTATATTGCCTTACTCTTTGAATTGCCACAAAGCAACCTGTGAGATTGGAGAAAGGTTGAGAAGACATCGTGAGAGGAAACAATAGCGTCGTGAAACGAGACGGACTGTGAACGGACAGAAGCAGAAATGCTCGTACACCACCACATAATTACTATTCAGACAGTGATTCCGAGTAGGCCGTTCCTATCGAATCAATGTCCAAGGGTTTTCTTTTGTAATTTTGTTTCCCTTATAAAAAATCATAATGTTGTGCGACGAAGGGCCCAGTTCACAACTGGCAGCCGCGTTTAAACAGGGAGCCCTTCACAGACAACTTTAACATGAGCAACGTAGTTGGGCGCACATGGCTAGTATCAAAATAATGGACTAAATTTCATCTGACTACCTTTGGGACTTTTCATGTTTTCCTAAAGATGTTCCTAAGGTCTGGCCTAACATAAAACTTGAAAGGGTTTTTTTATGTCTCTGCATAATGTTTCATTGGGGATTCCCATTTCAATGTTGACAGGTGGCTGCAGAAGTTACTGGTTTAAAAACGGATAATCACTGTTGTAGATATTTATCCATCCACCCAGCTTGGACCGGGGGCACCAGACTATCGCAGGAAACACTTATACCCACACTCCTCCACACAAGGCCAGTCCTGGGCATGGGCATTTAATTAAAACATACTTGTGCAAATTTGTGTTTTTGTAATTTTACTTTAAATGATATAAAACAGGGCAGCACGGTGGCGCAGTGGTAGCGTTGCTGCCTCGCAGTTAGGAGGCCTGTGTTTGCTCCCCAGGTCCTCCCTGTGTGGAGTTGGCATGTTCTCACTGTATCTGCGAGGGTTTCCTCCTACAGTCCAAAGACATGCAGGTTAGGTGCACTGGCGATTCTAAATTCTCCCTAGTGTGTGCTTGGTGTGTGGGTGTGTGTGTGTGTGTGTGTGCAAGCCCTACGGTGGGCTGGCGCCCGGCCCAAGGTTTGCTTCCTGCCTTGCGCCCTGTGTTGGCTGGGATTGGCTCCAGCAGACCCCCATGACCCCGTAGTTAGGATATAGCGGGTTGGATAATGGATTGATGGATGATATAAAACATAATAATTAACACTATTTGAATAGCGTGAATTACATAGATTCTATTCTTCACCTACAGATATGAAAAGAAATTCCAATAAGTCAGAGAATCCAAATGAATCAATAATCAATTATAAAAAAACCCTTAGTTTTTTAGTTCAAATAAATAACATCTCACTTCACATTTTCAGTGATCTCTATAAAAATGTCTCATGTAATACAAGCTAACAGTGGAAAGTTTAAAATTTTAATCTATGCCTCCTATGAAAATACTCCAACATAAGGGTTCCTTTATTAAAAAAATATAATCTAAAACAAAAGATTTTTACACTGCCTTATTAGCAATAAGTTGTTATAAGCCTGCAGAAAGTTATGGCATTCTCCAAATTTCTAATTGTCTCCAGTTCAGGGCTGCACCAGCCCATCGTAGTGTACACTCACACAGGGTTAATTTTGAGTTTCCGATAATAAACTTGCCATCCACATCTTTGGGGTGTTAAAGGAAAATGGGAATACTCAGAGGAACACCCACACCACTACAGAACTTTATACTTAAAAATAAAACACAAAGTTGACTAGACAAATGAAAATATTCCTTTGTGAAAAATATAACTTTAATGATGTTTATGATAAAATGATTAATGACTATAATTCTTACTTCCATTTAAGTCACAGAATGGGTTCTCAAACCATACACTGCATTGCATGGGTGGGTGTATCCAGAAGGCTACAGACCTAAGGGATAAAGAGGATCACAAAGGCTCTGTCCTCAAGGACTCTGCTTTATGCTGTGATAGTGTAAGTCAAAGAGAAAAAGGTAGAAATATGGAAAAAATAGTTAAATAGAAATGATGTCCATGCAAAAGTCTCTAGACATAAAGGGATTTAAAAAATAACAATAAAGGTTATATTCAAAGAAGGTGTAAACTCCCTGGTGCACATGCAAGTAAGAACTTAACTGTACTCTAAATATATAACATTATTACTTACACTACTACAGTACGTACAGTACTGCCTAATGCAAATTATTTGGACAACTAAAAATGAAAAACAATGAGGAAGTAATAAGGCACGTGGGGCATTAAAATGTACAAAGTTTCTGCAGTATACTGTGTGCAGCACTAACATTTTTTAATCATCAAGACAAGAATCTGCCATTTTAATCACGGCTTTCACATTACTGCAGGCACATTTAAAAGTAGCACCCATGTAGTCTGTGTTAACACATGGCACACATTTTTAAAGGTTTCATATGCATGTAAGACAGGTCACTGAAGTAAACGTGCTCAGCATTTCTGAAGAAGCACATAATCTCATCTGGGCCAAGTGAAGGTATTATAATTACCAATTAGCTAATGGATAGATGCTGCTGTTTTGTATTAATATTAATTAGTTTCAGCTATGTTTTTGATGTGTTTTAACAAACATGTATCCTCCTATGTGATTCTTCTATATTTAGTGAGTGGTATAATCTATTTGCGCATTTTATGCCTGCACTTGTTGAAGAGGGGCAGCACAGTGGCGCAGTGGTAGCACTGCTGCCTCGCAGTTAGGAGACCTGGGTTCGCTTCATGGGTCCTCCCTGCATGGAGTTTGCATGTTCTCCCCGTGTCTGCGTGGGTTTCCTCCGGGTGCTCCAGTTTCCTCCCACAGTCTAAAGACATGCAGGTTAGGTGCACTGGCGATCCTAAATTGTCCCTAGTGTGTGCTGGGTGGGTGTGTGTGTGTATGTGTGCCCTACGGTGGGCTGGCGCCCTTCTCGGGGTTTGTTCCTGCCTTGCGCCCAGTGCTGGCTGGGATTGGCACCAGCAGACTCCCGTGACCCTGTGTTAGGATATAGCGGGTTGGCCAATGACTGACTGACTTGTTGAAGAGTGTAAAGTTTGTACTATTGTATGATACTTCCGAGGTGGAAATGATAGATCGTCCATTTAGCTTTCTGAAGAGGCTTACTTGCGTTCTGTTTTGTGAATAGTATTTACCCCATTTTTTGAAACCCAATGCATGTGCAACCTACCTGGGTTTGAATTGCTTTCCCCAATAAAGAGTCAAGGCTGGGGGGGGTTTGCTGTCAAAAAACAGGGCATGTTAAAGCCCATTGAAGCATTCCTTGTGTGATTTTGGGCTATATAAGAAATACATTGTTGTTGTTGTTTAATAAAGAGGTGATGTAGCAGGAGGGCACTACCCACGTCTCTTATTTTGAGTTATAAGAACTACTTTTTAAAGGGGAAGTTTACTTTTTTGTCATTTAAGCTGTTCATAATGGGTTTGCAATGAAAATTTAAACTGCTTTAAAATTGGCTGCTTTGATTTTGAATGTTTTATATTTTTCCTGGCATGGTGCTGCAGTGGTAGTGCTGCTGCTTTGTAGCAAAGAAACCACATAGTTCACAGCCCGGGTAATCCCTACATGAAGTTTGTATATTCTCCCTGTGTCTGTGTAGGTTTCTTCCTAAGTCCAAAGAAATGCGGGTTAGATGGATTGGCAAGATGCCACACTGTCCCTGGTGTCTGTGTGTGTGTGTATCTCTGTGTATTCAGCCTGCAATAGATCAGCCCCCTGTGCTTGCAAGGAAAGTCTCCTGTGACCCTGCACTGGATTAAGCATGCTTAGAAGGTGGTATGGTATGCTTCCCCACCCCCAGATGGCAGTTTTCAAATTAGTTAAAAATGTACTAAAAGCCTTGCCAATCACATATAATGTGATTCAGCTTTGAAAAAAAAAAAAAAAAACTAAATGTCAAAAGTTAAAAAAAAAATCAATGACCTACTTCTTGGTAATGCTAGTCTCACAAACTAGTTGTTTCCTTTCATACACATTGTTAGCCTGACAAAGTGTGTCTTTATGATTGGTCTTCTACATATGAAATAAGTTTGTTAAGAGTTTAACCGGTGAGTTTAATCACTCTGGAGTGTACATGCAAATTGTTGATTACAAAATGTAAGTACAGTAATATAATAATTTATGTCGTTATTATGGAGTACTGAAAACTATTTTTACAACGGGTAATATAGAAAGACAGATGCCAGATATGACATTTAAGCTGTGTTTTAATGCTAAATACTGCATCGGTCTCAGTGTTTAAATCCAGGCAGAGGACTCTCTACCCCACTGTAACATACCCATTTTAAGGCTGATGATTATGATGTTCATATTGCAACTCTGTTTGATCATCATGTCACTGTCTCTCGCAGTATCCTGCTGTGGTGCTAGGTGCCAAGGCTGCACAGCTAAGCTACTAGTCCAGTCCGGTTAAAGTGACAACAGGGATATTGGGAGGCTTGGGATTACACAATAAAAGAATCTGATCTGCTTCTTATTGGGTTTTTCAGTACCGCAGAATGCATGGCGCTGTTGACCTGGATCAGTGGTTCTCAATCTTTATTCCTCCAAGATCCCCAAGTGTACTGCAAGAATATGGCTGTGGTATCTACCCTCTTGTACCTTTGCTGATGTCTTAACTTTTTGAACATACAATTATTAACAAAAGTATATTTTCTGCTAGTGCTATTACACTGCCTGTGTTTTTTTTAAGTGTAATACAAAATTAACAGGCCATTTAAAATTTTAATACATAAAAGTCACATATTACTTGTGCCTTTCTTAATCATAACATAAAATAACTAGCCATTTTTGTAAAAAATAATAACTAGTAATTAGCAAAACACAGAATTTGTCACTGCAGATATTTTCAACAACATAATCTGCTCACTATGTTAAATTAAGCATACAACGATCAAGCATTTATGAAAATAAAAAAACAATCAAAAGTAATTATTAGGCATGATTAGTTGTTGCAGACATTTTTCCAGAACTTAATTATATAAGCTACTCTATTATCCTCTTGATTCAGCACTGGAGCCTTTCCACCTCTGATAGCCACATTTAACACGAGTGGAAATGCAAATGTGTTTTCTCTCCACACACAGCAATTAAGTCAGCAGGAAAGAAAAAAAAACATCAAGGCCAGCAGTGGCAGCAGTCAGGTAAACCACGGAAGATGGCCAGGCTTGACCCTTCTGCAGCCTTAAAAAGTGAGCAGTACACTATGCAGTCCGCATAAGCACGAGCAATCACTAAAACTCTAATTGCTGTGTGTATATGGGAGGTTCAGCCAATCTCTATCTGGATGTGATGTGGACACTAGAGACACATTTTAACGCCCGGTATTAATGTAATCCTCCTCAATTATTTGCATATATGAATACAAGCTATAGATGAAAAGCACTTTAAAGTGGGTCTTTGAGAAGACTAACCTAAAGTCATTGTCGGCTGTATGTAACATGTTTTGAATACTGATGAGTCAGGCCACTTTAAAATATCTCAGGGCTGGATTAAGTTTGATCACCCTACTGTAGCTTGACTAGTGATTTAAGTATTTTGCTGCTATTTTGTAATTATTTTCAGGCATCTTGTGGCTGCCCTGGAAGTTTACTGAGCTTCCCAGTGGGTCATGGCTTTTGTTTGTTATAGCCAAATGTGGACCCCCAGAGGTTTACTTTGCTTTCTTCTCCTTCTGTCATCAAATCTCATTTATAATGTAAATTGACTTTACAGTATCACATTGGTTTATGTTAATCATAGATATTAATTTAAAAACAATATTAATTTGAGTGTTAATGATGTATAGTTTAATAATTTACTATAATTACATTATAATTGCAAACGTGTGAGTGAAAGCAATAAAATAATCATTGAATACATTTTTGAGGTGTATCTTGATTTGATTAAAGTAAATCTTTAATACAAGCAAATGAAATAAAAACAGTTTGAAGTTCATACAATCCAGCCCTGGAGATAATGCCATATGTCAAAAAGGGGGAACCTTCCTTCAAAATGTGCCACTCCCTGCCTAATGTTTAGAGTTTAATCTACCTATTACACAACTATAGCCCTTAACGCAGTACTCTTACAGTACAGTCAAAATGTATGCCTATGTATACAGTACATCACACATTATTTAGTAATGCAAATTTTTATTATATTAGTTATCTCTGTGTCATATATAACTGTTCTACTATTGAAAGTTAAGATTTTTAGTGCTCCCCAATAGGCCTGGGTAAAAATATCGATTTTCCAATTAATCGTTATTTTTCGTTTAAACAATTTGATATCGATTCTTAAAGTCTCATGATCACTCTTGTGAATCTTTGTCCCATTCAATTACTATATGTTGACTTTTGCTGATCTTCATTTTTGGTGTCCGATCCAACTGATGTCACTAATGAACCTGTTAAGGCTTTCTATGGAAAAAGCACTTTACTGCCTTGCATAAAATAAGAGTAGGTCGGGCTGCTGGTAGGACTAAATAAAATGGTATGTCCTCCTCAACTGAAATCAGCACCTTTGACACTTAAATCAGATGTGTGGATTTCCTGCGGGTTTAAGCGGTGCATTGGTAAAGAACAACTGGAATAATGCAAAGCCATATGTAAGCTCTCCAGCTCAGAAATTAAGTACTGTTGTAAGAAATCATTTATGCCGACGTCCTACATTCATGTGTTATGAATCTCCATGTGGACACCCTTCAACTAAACTGTTAGCCAAATTTATTCCCTATTGGACATTTCATATAAACATAATTTCAGTTAACATCCGATCGAGCCTAAACAATCTACACTGGAGACGGCAGGTAGCTCCAATCTTCCGTTTAATTCTCCTCATGCCCAATCTACAGCAGTTTTTATTAATAAAGACGATATGAGACCCTACACCGTTGTTGAAAATGAGTGCTTTTGACAAATGATACAGCTTTTCGAATTGCAGTATGCTACACCAAACAGAAAGCAAATGAGTGAAGTTATTGTACCTAGGCTTTATGAATATCTTAAGCAAAGCATCGCCATGTCTGTCAGGTCAGTGGAGAGAGTGGCCATAACTCGCGACAGCCAAACATCCAGGAAAGCAAATTCCTAAATGACAAATCTCATGTCACTACATTAGTAACGATGAGGTACCTATGGAGTATGTGTTGTAGACAAGCATGCTGCATGCCAGTCACACCGCGAGCAACCTCGCTGCCTATACAGTATACTGAGACAGCTGGCTGTTGTTCCAAAAGCCTTTTTAGCATTTCCAGTGCACTGATACTGCCATGGTGTTAAAAGTTTGCAACGCACCTGACCCGGCCAAGCAGGCGGACAATTGTTGGAAGATTCAGAACAGTTTGTGATACTAAAAAGAGTGCGCAAAACAGCCGGCGTCGTCAAGTATCTCCATAAGCTGTACTGCACAGATCATATTAGCAGGGTTGTCAGTCACGATAAACAGTTGTTTTTCTTTTATGTTCCATTCATCCAATGCTGCCGTCAAAAAGCATTATCACTAGATCCTCATTTTAAAACACTTCCTTTTTGTATAGTATGAACTGTGAGGACACATTTTCAAGACTGATTAATGTGACCGCTACACTTGAGCAGCTGAAGATGCAACTTGTAGAATTATAGAAAGACATGAATCTTTCCACTATATCTTTAATTTCGACTAATTCAAGATTATATGAAATGTCCAATAGGGAATAAATTTGGCTAACAGTTTAGTTGAAGGGTGTCCACATGGAGATTCATAACACATGAATAGGTTATTCAATGACATGTATTATTTAAGAAGCAATATTTGATTCTTTTATAATAATAGTATTTGCAAGATAATACAGATGTTTTATAAAGTAGATGCCATTGCATTGTATTAAAACAAGGAGCCATGATATGTGTGGCAATACATATGTTAGTTAAATTATGGTGAATTCTGAATGAGTGCAGTGTCCTGAAAAAACTTTTTTTTCTTTTCTTTTTTTAAAGGGTAATGATATTTTGTTCCATCTGTTCCAAATACTGATGTTACCTGTTCATTACTAATCAAGTATTTCTTCTTAAATGCCATTCCATGCTTATGCATATGTTATGAAGTCACTAGGTAGGCAACCTTCAAATAAAGTATTACTGAAATTTGTCAGATTATTATTAATATTCTCTATGCTTGGTAAAGAAATCTCTAAAAAAGCCACAACTAAAAATATATCAATGCACACTAGTCAGTCAAGATAAAATCGGGACATTGTGAATTAAAATTGAATTTGGAGATCAGTGCCAATGCCCAGCCCTAATCTCCAAGGACATTTTTCACTTTAACTAAAATTCAAAATTCAAACACGACTCTTCCTTTCTTGCCTAGTCTGTCCAATTAAATATTTCCCATCAGCAATGTAGCACAAAGATTTTCATTAACTCTGCATTATTTCTTGCTCTCACTTCTCCTTAGACAACTATTTTTAAAAAGTTACTAAATAAAATCAAACTGTCATTTCTAGATGGACAAACAGCAACTTCCAACTTTTTTCACACATTCTCAGGCTTAGCTACATTCAATCTTTTATCTTGTCTTCATTTTTTGCAAAACCTCTATACGTAGTTTCTCAGTACACAGATTTATGGTAATAACTACTTCTGACCTTGTTGCTTCTGTGTACTCAATTTTCCTGTTTTGTGAGGCTTCAGGGAACTGTACCAGCATGAAGAGACAAAGATCACTGGTAAAGCTTTTACATGTGGATGGTGTGCACCGGAGAGCTTGACAAAAGTAAGTCATTGCTGTCGAACATAAGGTCAACAGAACTATCTGGCCAAAACTGATAAAAAAAGCAGCAAATGAGGCAGTATCCAGAACAATGACAACAAAAGACCAAGGCAAAGATCACATTTCAAAAAACAACAGGAACTTAAAGCTAGAATAGAAAGTACTGTCTAAAAAGTTAACTTAGAGAAGATAAATGTTTGAAGAGATGCTAAAATACACTGGTGCACAAGCAGGCCTCAGTTGGCTCACTTGAGATAAAATAGTGGCGTGGCCACAAGTCATGGAAGACATGAAGCACAAAACATTTAAATCTAGAAAAGAAAAAAACATGGAGTGGAAAGATTCAGCAAATATTGTGCTATACTTATGACATTAAAATCCCAATATATTAGCATCATTGGTCATTTGGAACATGAAAATAATCTTAACGGCAAGTAAAGAAGGACTAAGGCACAGTAACACCACCAGCTCCTCCTTAACTATGGCATCACTACTTTTGGATGTACACGACAACCCGGATGTTACTGATCTTGTGTTTTTAAATTTGCTGTTGCTTATCAGAACATCATAAATGGAGTGGTTTGTATCTGCAAATTAAATAGCAAAATTTGCAGTGACTGTGATGTTTATAGCTGAAAAGTCATTTTGCTTGTCTGACTATACAGAAATCTTCTTTTTCCTCTGCTCAAATGTATTTATTTTTTATAAACATTACTGTTACAACTTAGTTGGATGGACTTTTGAAAAATAAAGAACAGGAAACATTTTTTAAATAGTTTCTGTCAGGAACCATTGTTTATTGAGCAGATAATCACCCTAGTTGTGCATGCAATAGTTTTTCAGTTTATCTTAGCTGAAGCTCTCCCCATGACTGTTGGGATCACTACACTGGTGGTGACAGCGTGACATAATGGGAGCATGGCCACGTGAAGTAGTGGGTGTGGTCACATGATTTGGCATGTGATGTCACAGCAGCTGTTTTCCCTGCATAAAGGAGGTTTGGTAGGGTCATCAGGTCTTCCAGATTTGTTTGGGTTACAAGACTCTGGCATTTCACTTTGCTCCTTTTCGTATTTGCTGTTTTGACAGCAATCACTCCCTCATTTTTTATTTGTATATATTTTGCTTTGGTTCTGCTCCTTTGTATTTTTGTTGAAGCCAGATTTGCTTTTTTTGTTTAATGATCTGGTGCTAGTTTATGTTAGGAAGGTACTCGTGCAATCAGTTAGGGACACATGGGAGAATCAATTTCTTTGCATTCAGCCACAGTTTCTCTTTTACCACCTTTTGCAGGCTAATGTTACGGTCTGTTTGATTTTCCATCTTTCCTTTGTTTTGGTCTCCCTGTTATGGCTTAATGTCAGGGAACCTACAGGTATATATTGTATTACTATAAAATATAATTTTATTTCTATGTGATAGCCACTACCTCTAAGGAAAGTGATCAGAGAGCACAGAAAGAAACCAACAGACAAAGAAAGAGTGCAGGCAGTGGATGAGGCCAGGAGAAAAAACCTGAAGCCTGAAGTGACAACCATGTTGCTGTTCTACAAGTGACCATCTTATAATAACACAAGCCAGCTTAAAATAATAAATTCTGCTCATTTATAAGGCCAGTAGGGTTGGGCAAAATAGTTTGACTTCAGAAACAGTGGTGATTGCAAAAGGACACATTCACAAATATTGTACAGTTGCTGCCACATAAAGTGGAGACGATTATTAGCACATCGATGTCACTCATTCAGTGCATAAAAAAATTGTACTATTTGAAATACTGTTCAATGTACTATTTGGTGGTCTATGGTGTCCTACTGGAGTGATCAAGGAACAGAGCTTAAACAGAACACAGTGTATCAGTGCCTGACTAGCCTTGAACTTCCTAAGTGCTCTTCTCCACATTTTTTCATCCACAAGTCAAACACTGCTAAAAGGACATCAACACATGGTATACATAAAACTAACCTGTGAATTGCTAAATTAAGTCCACATATGGATGCTTAAAATTATCTGAATAACCAAAGCATCCTAAGCTTTTTTCTAATTAATTTCATTTTCGCAAGTAACAAATTACACCGTGTAAATGTATTGTCTCTGTTGTCCACCTCTACTTGCATAATCATGGCACTTACTTGTACTCTTTAACTAGCTCAACTGTGTTTGTACCTTTTCATTTTCAGAACAATCTTCTTATTATAACTTAATGTCATATTTTATTAAAATAATCATAACCTGACTAGAATTTTTGATTGTTTAAAATCCATATTAACCGTTTGTGTTATTAAGGAGTGCTTTACAGCAATTACACATCAGGAAAGTCTCATTACTGAAACCACTTAAATTTGCGTTACTCATTTAGGCACTAAGATGCTGGATATTGGACAAATACAAGCAAAGCTTCAAAATAAAACTTTCAGGAACATACAAATGAGCATTAAAGATAATATAGGCAGGAGACCAAAAAATGGAAGGCATGAGAAATATGGACACCTTTTTCAAATGCTGAAAAGTTTGGTCTGGAAACCATGCCCACATCACAGAGCATACTCAACGACACACTCCAACGCCCACACTTAGAGCTACTAATTGACCTAACGTCCGATGTTTAGTACATGGGAGAAATCCCAGAGAGCACCTGAACAGATGTGAGGGGCAGCCTTTCAAACTCCAAAAGACAGTGATCAAGCTCGTGACTAAGTGTTAGCTCTTGGAATTGAAGCTGGAGTGCCTTATTGCTTATCATGATCCTGATGTGCCATCTAGGTTAAACAGTAAACAATGTATTTTAGGTGTGTGGGGAGCTATGGCACTGAAAGAATTCATTGCTAAGCAACAGAGAGAGGGTGGCAGCAAGGGAAAACTAACTCTCGTAATGTCTGGCTCTTAGAAAGCGAGTAATACAAAGAGAGTTAGCATTTTGAGAGGTTCAACACACAAATCATTATAAGATGCTATTGCGTATTTTAATGTTAAACTATAAGCTGATATTTTGTGGCACACAACTGTTTTAAGTGAAAATACTTTATTATCAAGATGAGATAATCAGGTTCTCAATTTTTCTTCTATTAATGAGTAACCATGCATAGTATCAGATGCTACATATACCTGCAGTGCAGCTAATTCCCTGCTGCCAGCCTTCTACTTGTTTGCATGACTGCCAACCACTCTTAAAGCACAAATTCTAATAACTTTCTCCCTAGACCTATTTTGGAAACTCAAATGACAACATTCACATCTTAAGACATACCTTTTTTATGGCACTAAAATCCCAATTATTCTTCCTATGATCCATTCCCAGCACTTTATGTTTTACATTTCAGTCTAAAGCTCTCTTTGCTGTCACTACCCAACTGCTCCTTGTAGCTCTGTATATGGTGTGGCGGACGGCCGGAGCCCTTACTCAGCCGGGATGCCCAGGGTATGGTAGGACCAGGGAAGAGAGCATTTTCAGGACAGTTTCTCTTCCGAGCCGACAGAGAGCAGCCCCCTTGCTTTACAGCATAGGAGCTCAACACTACTGGGTCCCAGAGCCACTGCCAGGGTGCACATGGACTTTTACAGTGCCCTATTTGGAAGCACTTCCACCACACCCGGAAGTGCTGCCGGAAGATGATCGTTGGGCACCTGGAGTCCTTCCGGGTGCCCTATAATAAGGGGCCTGTTACCACCACTCGAAGGCCAGACTCGGGAGAAAGAGGACAAAGCCTGAGGAGGAGTGGAGGCAGATGGACTGGCGGCAAAGAAGGGATTGGATTGTGTTGTGTGTTGGTGATTTGGGCACTGTAAATAAACTGTGTGCTGGGTGCAAAACCTGTCTCCTACCTGTCTGTGTCGGGATTGGCTTCACAATTGCTACAAATAAAGGTGCTATAATAAGTAAAAGTGGAACATTATTCCTCATTCTAAAGCACTCGGTTCCAAATAATTCATCAATGGGCCCACTTCCAAGTCATATAAATTCATTACATGCAGAACATACTAATAGTATTAAGTCATTGGGGTCACTGCGAATATCCAGAACAAGACAGAATTATCACTGATGATCTAGAAACAGACATATGACCCAAAGCCAGTTAATAAGGGATTTTTTTCTGACACTTTACCAGGTGCTAGATTGTGAGCATATACTAAATCTGTTCAAAACAAATGAGCAATCTGTACTTAAGAACTATTAAGAATGAACTCTCCAAGGTATTCATTGAATAACCACTCCAAAGTCTGCAGGCTCGTGAAGCTTAAAAATACATTCAGTTTAATCATTTGTTATAAAAAGATCATTTATTTGCACTAATGATTAAAATTTGTGTATTATACTTCCAAGGCATGTAACAGACATGCTTCACATATCTCAACTTTAAGGAACTCACCATCAATCTTATGCAAAATGCTCCTGAATGCCATACACGTGCCTAAAATATTAATAAAGGGATGGGTATTATTAAATATTCATAACTTCACTATTTCATCTTCTTTTAAGAAGGCTATATGGTAAGAGGAAAGTATGATGTGGTTTCATCTTATTGGTCTCAGCCAACTAAAAAGAGACACGTCACCAGCATATAAATAAGTAAGGCTGATGCAAAGAAATAAGGCTGTCAGTGCAGACAGGAGAGCGTACACCAATGACAGTGGTTTAAGAGTTAACAGTAAATTTTACATAAATCTTAGAACATTTTTCTTCTTTCAGCTGCTCCCGTTAGGGGTCCCCACAGCGGATCATCTTCTTCCATAGCTTTCCTCTGCATCTTGTTCTGTTACACCCATCACCTGCATGTCCTCTCTCACCACATCCATAAACCTTCTCTTAGGCCTTCCTCTTTTCCTCTTGCCTGGCAGCTCTATCCTTAGCATCCTTCTCCCAATATACTTAGCATCTCTTCTCTGCACATGTCCAAACCAACACAATCTCGTCACTCTGACTTTGTCTCACAACCATCCAACTTGAGCCGACCCTCTAATGTCCTCATTTCTAATCCTGTCCATCATCATCACACCCAGTGCAAATCTTAGCATCTTTAACTCTGCTACCTCCAGCTCTGTCTCCTGCTTTCTGGTTAGTGCCACCATCTCCAATCCATATAACATAGCTGGTCTCACTAAAAGGAGTATAATGGTACTGTTGACCACTACCTTAAAGACTGCTGGGTTTTATTCTGCACAATATGACCAAAGGTTTGTGGACACTTGGCTATTAAAGCTACTTATATGAGCTTGTTGGACATCACATTCCAAACCCACATGCATTAATATGGAGTCGTACAATTCCACTGCTCCTGAGTCCAATGAAGGCATTCGTTACTGTTCAGGATGACACCTGGCATTGTGCAGAGGGATGTTATACTTATGTGCAGCTGTTCATTCATGGAAACCTATTTCATGAAGCTTCTGATGAACAGTTTTTGTGCTGATGTTGATTTCAGTGGTAGTATGGAACTCTGTTGTGAGTGATGCCACAGAGTACAGGCAATTTTCATGTGCTATTGAACCTACTCTGCTGTTGTTGCTCCCACTTCACAATAATAGAACCTGAACTGAATAATTTGGAGGAATGTCCTCATATTTTTGGCATGATACAAGTCGTGTGTATAGAGTTGGTTTAGTTTTCTGGGTACACGGTAGACTTGGATCAGTACTAAAATTATGACTTTGGTATCAATACCAGCTTTCAGACCTTTGTACAGATACCAAAACGGTTCAGAAGCAAATAGCAGATAATTCAATCCACTGTTAATGAAGAGAGGCTAGGAGCACGCACTGATACAGCACATGACAAACCAACTCAGGATCCCCAGATTAGGACCCAAATGCAGCCATGCAATGGGTGGCACCTCAGCACCACACCAGCTCAGATGGAATGGAACAGTGTGAAGTTTTTTTTATGATGGCTGGAGTGCCAATTCTGCCACCAACCCCCAGGTTTTTCCCTGCAGGTTGGAGGGCCTACGCAATTGCAGGTTAAGGGCCTTGCTAAGGGGACTCTGTCACATCGGGCGTTTATGGGATTTGAACTGGTAACCTTCTGATTACCAGTGTAGATCCCTACCTCTGAGCCACCAATCCCCCCTATAGGTTCAAAAGGAAGACAAGACAATTCTAACTTGCATTAATGCCACAACCACATTATACCTCGTTGGCTTTCTGAATGCCCTCCAAGAATTGTTTTACCAATAAATACAATGTCAGGGATATCCCACCATCACTTCTATTCTGTATAAATCTAGTAGTCCCTTGATTCTTCTTGTCATCTCCCACAAAACACTTAACTTTTGTGTCCCCATTCAGCCAGCTGTCTCCTGGTCCTGTATGTGGGCTTCATCTGTAATTCTTAAGTCACGTCTGAAAATCGTTTTTTCTCATATATATTTTTATCTTCTGGGTGGCAAAGTGGGTACAGCTGCTGCCTCACAGTGCCAGGGACATACTTTCAGTTCCCATTCTGCTAATTGTTTATTTGGAGACTAAATGCACTTCCCATGTTTGTATGGAGTTTTCCTACACATCCCACACAAAGCACATTGGTAGGTCCGGCTGGGATCAGTAAATGAGACACTTTTTGTGAGGCTTCCATGATGGTCTGAAATCTAATTCAGAGTTTTTCTTGCCTTGAATTAGACAGTGCTGCGGCAGCATTAGCCTACATGTAGCCCTGCAAAGGACCGATGGGTGTTTCTGTTTATTCCATCACTCATTTGCTTACTCGAAAATATGAGATTTATCTTCTAAAAAATGATACACATCATACAACAACAAATTAGAAATAAATAATACAGAAACTAACAACATTAAAAAAAAAACTCAAAAACATTATCTAAAGAAACACACAGCATTGTCTGCCTTGCTTACTATCCCCAGTAGTTTTTGGGTGTAAAGCAGGAACAAACTGGAATGGGGTACCAATCCATCGTAGGGCAGACCAATTTGAAGTTGCCAGTCCACATAACATACAAATCTTTGGGTTGTGGGATGAAAAAAAAAACACAGGGAAAACGTACAGAATCGTCACATGTCAGCTATCAGGTGCAGGATCCAAACCAAGGCCTTGAAGCAGTTCCTACCAGAAGATCAATGTGAATCCATTTAAATAATTCAGGATTCAAATCTAAACTAATCTTCTGTGTAAACTCTACCTTTTCCTCAAGGTTTTGGGTTCTGTAAGCATCACTGAAAAAGTGGTATAGAAAGAGGGGCAAAGGGTACCTTGAGTAAGATCTTGTTTATCGTGGCTTTGGAAAGTGGCAACATATTGTATTGTATTTAGATGGGATATACAAATAAGAATTTCACTGTACTCTGTACACATGGCAATACTCCTACAATACTCATTTTCAGAAATTAATCTTTAAAAAACAGTTTTTTGATAACTACGGCTTTTAGGGTCCAAATCGTCACCTTCACTTACAAGCCACAGTCATATGGAGTCTTCTAACTCCTAAAATGATGTGGCACTTGGTAGCTAAGGCCACTAACCTCCATGATTTATTGAAGACCAGTGTTGCATGTAATGGGTGTCTGTCATCAGTTAAGATACTGTATGTCCTAAATTCTTCAGCACTGAGGCTTACACACTAATCTGTTCATAAACATCACCTGCAATAATGCTGCTGGAAATCCTTTACATTTTATTTATTTTAGCCATTTTACCAGATCATAGAGACAAAGGTATTGCAGTGTAAGTAAAGCATGATGCCCATTGTGCTTAGTTAGTAATTTGAGTGCATTGTGTGACATTTTGTACAGCAGAGGGGAGGAAGAAGAGGAAGGAGGTCAAGAGAAGAGTACGAGTAGTAAGATGAGTAATACAATTAGAAATGTTTGATTGAGATTGTACAGCAGCCATCCCACCTGCCCGTCATAACAGCTAATCCACCTGAACCTAAAGCATATTTTCAGCCCTGCCCTGCCAATACTTAGGTGGGAGACCATCTAGGACAAGCTTGGTGTTGCTGCTGAAATTGACGGTGGAAAGGCGATCAGGGGGTGCTTACCCTGTGCTCTGTGTGTGGACCTCAATGCCCCAAGGCAGCGATGGGGACACTGTGATGAAAATGAACTGGTGCTGTCCTTCAGTTGAAGTGCTGACTCTCTGTAGTCATAAAAGGTAGTTGGACATCTTATGAAAAGAGTAGGGTGTTTGCAAAGTCCTGGCTACACTCCTCATCACTGTTTGATTATTCTGGTGCCCAAATCGCCCCCAGTCTCTTATTGGCTAACTGTCTCTCTCAGCCCTTCACCACTAATATATGGCATGCGTACTGGCTGCTGTGGATTCGTCCTGGTGGATGCTACACATTGGTGGTGCTTAAAGTTGTACCCCACCGTCTATGTAAAGCACTTTTGAGTAGGATAGGAAGACGCTATGTAAATGTGAGTATTTTTTTCCTATATAAATGTATGTATTTAATGTACTGTATGGACATGCAGTGAGGAGAAAAACTGGAGTGCCGATTGAGACAGTATGGAGACGACTGATGGGGCAACAGAGGCTCAAGTCGAGATGTGGACAATAGCCAAAGGAGGAGAAAAGACAAAGGCAAAAAGAAGGTTTGAATGCAAAGCTCTGCTCCACAGACGTTATTGCATTCTGCCACGATCGTTCCGTGTACCTGAGATGCATCCCGGAGCCATTAAACAAGCACGTTACCTGCTGAGTGCACAGCCATGCACGGGCGTCCCGTCTTGTTCCTGCCTAGCGCCCAACTGACGGTTGCTCGCGATGGACCTAATGGATGGAAGGGCCTAACTGAATGAAATCCACAAACGGATAAAAACGCAAAGCCTGGAATAAGCTTCGCTGATTCGTTTCCCTTCCCCGCTGTCGATAGAAAAAAAAACTTGAATTTGAACACAGAAAATGCGAGATGCTTGCCTGTAAACGCTCAAAAAGTTTAGTCGCCGTCACTCGGGTCCTCGCTTTGGCGGTACTGTCACACAGCGTCCGCTGGGCAAACGCGTTTTAAAAAGTTCGTTTCGTTTTTTGTTTTTTTTTTTTTTTTATGGGAGTGGTCCCATCACCGAAGCTTCTCGTTTCAAATCGAGAGATGACGTTCGGCTGTCAGGCGCCAGTCGCCACCCAGAACAGCAGGCTCGGGCTTTCCGCTGATGCGTTCCACCCGAACTCGCTGTCCTGTCAAAACTCCGAGGCGGCTTCTTGGGTAACCGTTATGTCTATTAAAAAAAAAA
Organism: Polypterus bichir lapradei; assembly: GCA_026402145.1. Taxonomy (NCBI): domain Eukaryota; kingdom Metazoa; phylum Chordata; class Cladistia; order Polypteriformes; family Polypteridae; genus Polypterus; species Polypterus bichir. Next base: position 26,020,030 of record JANRMT010062834.1, on the reverse strand, counting down.
AGTCCAGACGCACGCGCGCGCGCGCTCGCTGCTCGCTCGCTCACCGGGTCCACCCGCCCTTCCCTCCGCCTGAGAGGAGCAGCAAAGCCAACGGCGCCGCTAACCGCGCGTTCTACTCACCGAGCATATCTCGCGGGCGCGAACCTCTTCTGTCTTTCTTTTTCTTTTTCTCTTGTCTTCCACCCCCCTAAAGGGCCGCCGGTCTCCGTCCGCTTGACGCCTCGCTTCTGAGCTGCGATGCAAAGTGAAGCGAAGGAAGTGAACGCAACTGTTTAGAGGAAGTCGGCGACAGCCAAGTAAGTAAGTGAACGGCGCGAGGAGGAAGTTTATCATCCAGACGTCCCTAACCCGCCCCTACCACCCCCTCCCAAAAAAAAGTTGACAGTAAAGTGAATTATCTGTTGCCTGCCCGGAGCAGCAGCCGGCGTGACGGACTGTCGGTGTCTCTTGCAGCACGCGTGGGGTGGGTGCGCCCACCTCGGCCATCGAATGCCAGTAATATAGACCAACCTGTAGGAAGGGGCTTGACCTCGATGTCCTCGGGTTAACATTTTACTGAGAGAAAAAAAATTATGCCAGCAACGTTTTTTTATATCTGATTGTAATGCTTTAAATAAAATGTATTCCATGTCTCGTCTTTTCACAGAAAGTGACACGGTGACGCAGTGCTTAGAGCTCTTACCCTACAGCTTCAGTCTGTACATTCTTAAAGTGTCAATCCATGCGCAAGAGCAGCAATCTAATCAAAGAAAGATACCCTTTCATCCCTTTAACCTAATACCTCCTCCAAGTCCTCAAGACAGATACCGAATATAATCTCTCCAGCATGACTTGGGTCTGCTCCGAGGTCTCCTCCTGGTTTATACATGCCTGAAACATCTCCACAGGCAGGCTTCCAAGAGGCATCATAATGAGATGCCCAAACCACCTCAAATGGCTCCTTTCGATGCTTCTACTTTGAGCTCCTCCCAAATGTTTACACTACTAACCCTTTCTTTAAGGCTGAGCCCAGACACCAGAGCCGGTCAATTCATTATGTGTCACATGGGGGGCAGCGTTTACGAAAGTTAGTGGATGCTTGCTCTGGACAGTGAGGGGCGCCACTTATGTAACTCATTAGGACCCTGCTCTGTGCCTTTCTGTTAAGAGTCATGCTAAGGTCATCGAGGGGTGCTGTATTGGTAACTCAAATAGAGCGCACTCTGGAACACCCATGCCAAGCTACATTTACACTATGGGCACCAAGTGGTGCTTCTCTGGTAAAACTTAAAGGAGGTGGTGACGCCTAGGCCTCCAAATGGACTTTGACCAGCTCACTTCTGCCGCGTTATATCCACAATCTAGGTGTTTTGGTCACTACCCAAAGTTTGTGACCATAGGTGAGGACAGAGACGTAGATCAACTGGTAAATCAAGAGGTTTGCATTTTGGCTTAGCTCCCTCTTTGCCAATGACTGACCGGTACAATGTCCACATAACTGCTGATGCTGCTCTGATCTGCCTGTCAGTTTCTCGCTCCCTTCTTCCCTCACTCATGAACAACACCCCGAGATACTACAACTTCTCAACCTGAAGCAGCACCTCTTCCCCAACCTGGACAGAGGCACTGCATCCTTTTCCAGCTGAGAACCATGACCTCAGACTAGGGGTCACACAGCCCAAATGAGCTTCGTACATGGGGCCGTCCTCCAGTGGGCTGACCACCTGCAGGAGAAGTCATAAGGGGCTGGTGCTTTGTGGTCCAGGCCACAGTTGAAGGCAGGTGTCTTGGTGGACTGATCTCTGGTTACCAAAACTGACTCTCAGAGTGTCTGCTTTTCTGTGTCTTTACAGTTATATTCCCACAACCCAAAGGGGTCCATGTTAGGCTGACTAGCAATGAATGAGCTATAAGATGAAGTGGCATCCTTTCCAGGATTGTTTCCAGCCTTGCACCGTGCTGCAGTGATAGGATGCAGTGCACCACAGACCTGGCTTAGATGAAGTAGGGTAGAAGTTTAGTGGATGGATGGATCTTTCAGCATTGGGCAGCAGCATTGTGGCATTTATGCTTATACATTGCATTGATAACGTAGATCCAGCAGACTTCTTTCAATTTATTTGTAAATCACTTACTTGAGGACACCAGTGGAAATTAAGGAGAAATGCTTTTAGGATTGAAGCCAGGAAGCACTTCTTTATTCAAAGAGTTGTGGGAATCTGAAACAAATAACTGAGACATGTAAGTAGGAGCAGAAATCTTGACGACCTTTAAGACGTTTCTGGATGAGATACTGGGAGAGCTTAGCTATTAGCTAAACAAACAAGCTTGATGGCCTGAATTTGTTAAATTTAGATTAGATTATATAGATAACCCTTATTGATCCCAAGGGGAAATGTAAAGAAACATAAAAAACTAAAATTCTGACTCACAGGCAAATACAATCAATCAACAGATAAATAAATAATAAATGATTATTTGTACAGAAAAATGAATTTAAAGAGAACAAGTATTTAGTCTGAGGCATCAGCAGGAAGATTTGAATGTCCGCTGGCAGTAAAGACCCCCAGAGGTGCTTCTTAGCACACCGTGGTGGAATGAGCCTGTGGCTAAAAGTGCTCCAAGAGAGGGCCTCCTGTAGGGAAAGGAGGAGATTTTTCATGAGGACATCTGATCTTCAGTTTTCAACAACCACTTCCAGTGTGTCCAGGGTTAACCTTCTGATGGCACAGGTTTTTCTGATAAGTTTGTTCAGGCATTTTGCGTCATTTGAACTCAAGTTGCTTCCCCAGGAGAACACAACATAAAACAATACACTGGCTACTATGCGCTGGTAGAATATTTTCAGCTTTGCTGCATACACCACATCAAACGACCTTGCAGTGCCTTGGGAAGTACAATCTGCTCTGGCCGTTCTTGTACAATATTGCTGTGTTGTCAAGCCAGTCCAGTTTGCTGTTTATGTGAGCCCCCAGGTACTTAGAGCTCTGCTTTATTTCCACATCCTCCCCCTGAACAATGACTGATCTCAGAGGTTCTTTGGTATGCCAGAGGTTCACCACCATTTCTTTTGTCTTCTTGATGCCGAGCTGCAGGTGGTTTTCCCTGCACCACAAGAGAAAGTGTTCCACAAGCCTTCAGTATTCAGACTTGTCTCCATTATTAATGCAGCCATTATACTGGAAGTCTGTTGTCGAGAGGGTGAACAGGAAGCTCCATTATTAATGCAGACTATGATGGAGGAGACATCTGAGAATTTGTATCGATGGCAAGAGCTGCTTGTTTACTGGAAGTCTGTTGTGTAGAGGGTGAACAGGAAGGGAAACAGGGCGGTTCCATGAGGTGCCCAAGTATTGCATTACACACCACCGTTTTTGACACATAATCCCTCAGCCTCACAAACTGCTGTCTGATGGCCATGAAGTCCATGTTTCTCCAGCCGATAAGGCAGAATGGTGTTAAAGCCACTGTAAAAATGTGGTGCCAGCTTTGTCCAAGTGGGTGTAGATCAGAGCATTGTCCACACCTACTTACTGTATATGTGCCTGATAGGCAAACTGCAGAGGCAGGCCATTCTGGCACACTAATCTGTTCATAAACATCACATGCAATATTAATGCTGGAAATCCTTCAGATCAAGAGCGGCCCCAGGCCCCGCACCTAAGGGGGCCCCGCTTTTGAGGTCCACGTGTCCCATTCGAGTGGATTTGTCAAATTATATTCTCCAGTATATAAATATATCTGAGATGCTTCTAAGAGGAACCCTTTAAAATCCCTCTTCAAGGTCAAATTGCATGCATGTACGTCTTTGAAAACATTCTATTATTCGAATATTAATGCACAAAAACTGGCTAACATGATGTGAACGTGAGTTATGACTATGACATCCTGCATATTGAGACTCACAGCATACTTGTGATTTGGGTACTTTTCTAGAATAGGCGCTGCTAATTTCCGCTTGATACCACATCGCATTTCACAATGTCGTAGTATTATCATGAATTATGAATTGCACTTTTTCAATAAATGATATCATTATATTTTGATAAAGTCCGCATGTTATCTTGCAAAAATGTAGCTGAATACTGTAATGAGAAAATCCGGTGTATGTTAACATTATTTTTATTAAATTCACGTGTAGGTTTACACAGTCCACACATACCATTAACAGCGTTTGATGTAACCGGCCCCGTGTGGGGATGGTCAGCCTTAGGCCCCCCCTGCACACCCCTAAGGCCGCCTCTGCTTCAGATTTTATTCATTCTAGCCATTTTACAAGACCATAGAGACAAAGATACAGTAGTATTAGGACAGCATGATGTCCATGATGTTTAGTTAGCATTTTGAGTACATTGTGTGTCATTTTTACAGCGGAGGGGAGGAAGAAGTGGAAGGAGGTCAAGAGAAGAGTAGGACTATTAATGATAAAATTAGAAATGTTTGATCGATTACAGACCTATAAATACCTGGGAGTGCAGCTGGATGATAAATTGGACTGGACTGCCAATACTGATGCTCTGTGTAAGAAAGGACAGAGCTGACTATACTTCCTTAGAAGACTGGCGCCCTTCAACATCTGCAATAAGATGCTGCAGATGTTCTATCAGATGGTTGTGGCGGTGGTGTGCTGGGGAGGCAGCATAAAGAAAAGAGAGCCTCACGCCTGGACAAACTGGTGAGGAAAGCAGGCTCTGTTGTAGGCACGGAGCTGGACAGATTGACATCCGTGGCAGAGCAACGGGTGCTGAGCAGGCTCCTGTCAATCATGGAGAATCCACTGCATCCACTGAACAGGATCATCTCCAGACAGAGGAGCAGCTTCAGCGACAGACTGCTGTCACTGTCCTGCTCCACAGACAAACTGAGGCGATCGTTCACCCCCCACACTATGTGACTCTTCAGTTCAATACCCGGGGGTTAAACGTTAACATTATACAAAGTTATTGTCTGTTTTACCTGCATTTTATCACTCTTTAATTTAATATTGTTTTTTATCAGTATGCTGCTGTTGGATTATGTGAATTTCCCCTTGGGATTAATAAAGTACTATCTATCTATCTATCTATCTATCTATCTATCTATCTATCTATCTATCTATCTATCTATCTATCTATCTGTCTGTCTGTCTGTCTGTCTGTCTGTCTGTCTGTCTGTCTGTCTGTCTGTCTGTCTGATATTGTACAGCAGCCATCCCACCTGCCCTTCAGAACAGCTAATCCCCCTGAACCTAAGCATATTTGAGCCCTGCCAGTACTTACGTGGGAGACTATCTAGGACAAGCTTGGTGCTGTTTCTGGAAGAGATGGTGGTAAGGCCATCAGGGGGTGCTTACCCTGTGTGAATCCCAATGCCCTAAGGCAGTGATGGGGTCACTGTGATGAACAAAAAAAAACTGGTGCTGTCCTTCAGTTGAAGTCCTGACTCTCTGTGGTCATAAAAGTTCCCTGAACATCTTATGAAAAGAGTAGGGTGTTTCCAAAGTCCTGGCTAAATTGTCCACCATGGCCTGGTCATTCTTGCCCCCCAATCATTCTGTGTCCCTTATTGGCTAACTACACTTTAGACCACTTCACCCCTTTAATGTGTGGTGAGTGTACTGGAGCAAAAATATCTGCCGTCTCATCATCCAGGTGGATGCTACATATTGGTGATGTTTGAAGTGGCTCCCCAGCTGTCTATGTAAAGTGCTTTGAGAAGGTTAGAAATCTAATTAATTATTGTTATTGTAAGAAGTGGAACCAGAGGTAAGTAGAACTGAATAATATTTAGTTAAGAAAGCAGCAGAAATGATAACTTGCAGCCACTGTGCTCCTAATGGAACTGAGTCTAACACCCCTCAAGCTATGTACAAAGCAAGATATTCATAATAATTGTTTTTTGGAGTACATCAGGATTTGCTTTAATAATTGTAAGTCATCATTTTTAGGTTGTTCTAGAAGTAAATCACATTTTACCAAATGAATATAAAATAACTGGTACAAATGACTTAGTCAAGACTGTAGTTGTCCTGCAGATGGTCACAAGAAAAAGGTTCATTACTTAAATATATACTGATGAACCAAAACGTTATGGCCACTCCAACATGAAGTGAATGACGTTGAACATTTCATAACATAGGCACATGTCAAGGTCAGGAATGTTTAAAATGTAAGCTGACATTAGGTACTCGCAGTCAAGATGTTGAATGCAAAAGATATGGAGCGGTGTAAAGACCTGAGAGACTTTGATAAGGACCAAATCATGATGGCCACAAGACTGGGTCAGAGCATTTACAAGGCTTGTGAGATGCTCACAGTCAGCAGTACGGTAGTAAGTACTTATTGACATTGGTCCAAAGAGGGAAAAAATTACACATACAGCAGACAGGTGTTGGGTGGCCAAACCTCATCGATGCAAGAGGTCAATGCAGGGCCATCCCATCTGAGCTACAAACCAAATGAAGGGCTACTGTGGCAGAAATCACAGAATTTTAATGATGGTTACAGGTGCAATGATCCCTGCTGTTTTAGGGTGGGAGTTGTGTATCTGTAGGCCAGTCAGAGTGGCCATGCTTACCACTGTCCATTATCAAAACTGCCAGCAATGGGGTTTCAAGTGTCAGAGCTGACCCTAGGACCAATGGAACAAGGTTTCATGGTCCCATTTTATTGTTGCATCATGTTGACAGGTGCATACACATGTGCATTGTTTACATGGGGAAGAAATGGCATTAGGATGCACTGATAGAAGAAGACAAGGCAGTGGAGGGAAGGTGATGCTTTGGCCAATATTCTGCTGGGAAACATTCAGTATGGACATTCATGTGGATGTTAATTTGACACCCACCATCTAAGTAAACATTTCTGAAGCCTAGGTACACCACTTCATGGCAATGGTATTCCAGAGATATGCATTGCATTTGTCATTCCAACAGATGGTGTTGGAATGACTAAAGCAGTTGCATCATTGAGCAGTTACAACTGCTTGATCAAGAACCTTAATTATGCAAAATGTAAGATGATAATGAGAAACTGTTTTCTACCCTGTATATTCCAATGAGAGGAACTACTGAGTGTTAAACTGAACCTAATCCTAATCCTGATCAAATATGAGTGTTAAATTGAACCTAATCCTGATCACATTTGTTATGGTTGCAATATGGCTTTTATTGTACAGTATGTTGTCAGCATATATTCTGAATTGTGTTCTGGACACTCTGCTTATGGGCTGCTTTGTGACTTCATTAATGAGGAAGTGATGTGAAAGGAAAGCCAGGATCTCAGTGATACTCTTCAACTAGAGTTTCATCACTTTTGTCTTCTCGGCTTTTATGAAGGCACTTTGCATTTGCTCTGCTTTGTTCGTGATTGTTTGCACTTTTTGAATTTTTCCAAATCTGCCTGCTTTTTCTTTAGATGTTGGCCATTCTCTTACATTTTTTTCAGCATTTGTCTCTCAATGTACAAAAAATCTGCTTGGTTGTTGGTTATACAGGTATATATATATATCTACAGTTTTATTATTGATCTTATGGTTCTGCTCTACAAAATGTTCAGAACAACTTCCAATACAAGTTACACATTGTGAACGCTGGCCCGGACACAGACAGACGGACATCGTTGGCTCCACCACACACTGTTTATTTACAATTATTATTTACAAGTCTCTACCGTGCACTCACACCCCAGTGCCTCCAGCACCGATCCCCCAAAGTCCAGGCCACACAGTCCTTTTGCCTTTCTTTCCTGGCCACCGCCAGTCCTCACTCCAGCTCCGTCTTGCTTCCTCCCGACTCTCACGCCGACTGCTGGGAGGCGGCCCCTTTTATGGGAACCCGGATGGGCTCCAGCTGCTTCCCGGCACTCCTCTGCAGACACGCCCTTGTGTGGCGGAAGTGCCGGCTGCGGACCCGGAAGCCGTCCGTGTGTCCCCTGTCGTCTTGCCCCCAGCACTTCCTGGTGTGGCGGAAGTGCTGGGCTCCAGGGCTGTTCAGGCAGCGGGGCGCCGCCTGGCGGTGGCCACGGGCCCCTACAGGGCTGGGTTTCCATGCCCTCTACCCGAGGCCACCAGCGTAACCAGGACGGATGCCCCCTCGCGGTCTGGAGGAGGTACAAGCCCTCCTCTGGTCCTCCTGGGCGTCCCGGCCGGGGACCACAACATACTCAGCACTAATTGGAAGTTCTTATCTAACTTCCCAAGTAGGAGTTACAGTTATCAAAATAGAATAGAATAAGACAAAGAAAAAGTGAGCAAAGAATTGGAAAAACAGTGACCCAAGTTAAGTATTTTCAACATTGTCTTTCCTCAGAGAATCCTATGAAGACCATGACCAGAAGTCATGATTACTTTAATCTGAACCAATTAATGACATTTGTAGATTCCTTATACTGATTGAAGACATCCAGAAGGAATGAGAGAGAACCTGAGTTTCGATTACTAAGATATCACAAAATACCCAGCCCCTTAATTTCGAGTTCAAAGCTTAATTGTCATATCTGCTGCATACAATCATTTCAATACCAACTAGCAGTTACAACCAGAGATCAGCTACAAGGAAGTGCGTGGAAAGAGGAAACAGAGCAACACCACAAACCATTGTTACATATGCAGAAAGCAAAAATCAGCAGCACCCAGGAGCAGAGATACCGGATACCTCTAGTTGTCAATCCACTAACCACCTAAGACTGTATGGGCTTATCATTTACATGGAACAGAAGGATAATTGTTAACTCTTGCTCAGGACAACATATGAAATGCTAGTTACATCTCAACAAGTACAAAGAGAATCACCCCAAATCCATGACTGTGAGACAGACTCAAATCAGATCCTTACAATATGGGAACAAGTTGTCAAGTGCAGCTCAGAATAAAGCTGGATTTACAAATGTAGACATTGTGTAGAAGAAGATACCAGATTTATATAGCATGTTGCTCACTACCTAAAGTGCTTCAGTAAGTGGGACGCCACTTCAGTCACCACTAATGTGCAGCATCCACCTGGAGGATGTAGCAGCTGCCATTTTGTGCTAGTAAATGCGCACTACACATTAGCAGTTGGTGTTGAAGTGGCGAGTGAGATTGCTTTGCTTTCCAAATAGAAACAGAGGATGATTAAGGGTTCTGAATCACTAGGCAATGGTGAACAATTTATCCTGGACATTGGGAAACACCCTGCTCTTTACGAAGGATGTGCAGGGATCTTTTATGACCACAGAGAGTCAGGACCTCAGTTTTACACCTTATCTGAAGGATGGCACCAATTTTTACAGCACAATCTTCCCATCACTGCACTGGGGTATTGGGATCCACATTCAGACACAGGGTAAGCGCCCCCTGCTGGCCTCACTTTTTCTGGTTAGTTTCTCATCCAAGTACTGGCTGAGCGGAAGTGTGTCTGGTATAGCTGCTGTTATAGCATGTACTGTACTGTATATTGCTGATGAAGTTTAAATACTCCCTTTTTTATTTTTTTAAAGTGGGATATAAAATCTACATGCAAATGTTCAATAGTGTGCACTACACCAGTGTGGCAGTACTTGGCAAGCTTTCAGATTTGCTAAATTCAAATTTTTGTTTTTACCACATTTGTAGTATACAGGTGCATCTCAATAAATTTGAATATCATTGAAAAGTTCATTATTTCAGTAATTCAATTCAAAATGTGAAACTCATGTATTATATAGATTCATTACACACAGAGTGGTATATTTCAAGCATTTATTTCTTTTCATTTTGCTGACTATGGCTTACAGGTAATGAAAACTCAAAATTCAGTATCTCAAAAAATTAGAATATTACATAAGACCATTAAAGAAAAAAAAAGATTTTTAATACAGAAATGTTGGCCTGCTGAAAAGTATGTCCATGTATGCACTCAATACTTGGTTGGGGCTCCTTTTGCATGAATTACTGCATCAATGTGGTGTGGCATGGAGGCAATCAGCCTCGATTATGGAAGCCCCGGATGCTTTGATTGCAGCCTTCAGCTCGTCTGCATTATTGGGTCTGGTGTCTCTCATCTTCCTCTTGACCATACCCCATAGAGAAGGTCAGGTGAGTTTGCTGGCCAATCAAGCACAGTGATACCATGATCATTAAATCAGGTATTGGTACTTTTGGCAGTGTGGGCTGGTGCCAAGTCCTGCTGGAAAATGAAATCAGCATCTCCATAAAGCTTGTCAGCAGAAGGAAGCATGAAGTGCTCTAAAATTTCCTGGTAGACTGCTGCGCTTTGGACTTGATAAAACACAGTGGACCAACACCAGCAGATGACATGGCTCCCCAGATCATCACTGACTATGGAAACTTCACACTGAACCTCAGGCAACTTGGATACTGTGCCTCTCCACTTTTCCTCCAGATTTTTGGACCTTGGTTTCCAAATGAAATCCAAAATGTAATTTCATTCACAAAGAGTACTTTGGACCACTGAGCAACATTCCAGTCCATTTTCTCCTTAGCCCAGGTAAGACGCTTCTGATGTTGTCTCTGGTTCAGGAGTGGCTTGACATAAGGAATGTGACAGTTGTAGCCCATGTCCCTTATACATCTGTGTGTCCTGGCTCTTGAAGCACTGACTCTAGCCGCAGTCCACTCCTTGTGAATCTCCACCAAATTCTTGAATGGGCTGTGCTTCACAATCCTCTCAAGGCTGCGGTTATCCTTGTTGCTTGTGCACCTTCTTCTGCTACATTTTTTCCTTCCACTCAACTTTCCATTAATATGCTTGGATACAGCACTCTGTGAGCAGCCAGGTTCTTCAGCAATGACCTTTTGTGGCTTACCCTTCTTGAGGGTGTCAATTACTGTGTTCTGGACAACTGTCAAGTCCGTAGTCCTTCCCCATGATTATATGGCCTACTGAACCAGACTGAGAGACCATTTAAAGGCTCAGGACACCTTTGCAGGTGTTTTGGGTTAATTAGCTGAGTGGAGTGTGACACCATGAGTCTACAATATTAAACTTTTTCACAATATTCAAATTTTCTGAGATACTAAATTTCGAGTTTTCATTAGTTATAAGGCATAATCAGCAAAATTAAAAGGAATAAACGTGTGAAATATATCATTTTTGTGTGTAATCTATATAAATAAAAGCCAAATACCACTGACTCACTCATCACGAAATCTCCCGAACCATGAGGACTTGGGGCTTTGAAATTTGGAATGTAGATTACCCTCGGCCCATAGGTCCTTGCGGTTTAAAAAACTTTGTGGTCCAAGCACAAAATTTCTTATAGTTTTTTAGACCCGTTTGTATGTCTGTCCGCTTTCCACGAGAGAACTACTTAACGGATTTAGATTGGATTTTTTTCTATGATTTGCTTGAACATTCCGTTGATTTTGTGACTTTCTCATCACACTAAATTTCATAGTTTGCTTCCGGTACCAATTTATTAGTGCAAATCTGAGAGAGAGGCAGCAGGCCAAGGGGAGAGGGGAGGGAGGCGGTGCCCTCCTCACTTACGTGTCTGCCTCGGGGCGTAAGCTTAACTCCGCTTAGTTAACGGACGAGAGAACTACTTAACGGATTTAGATCTTTTTTTTTTCTCTATAATTTGCTTGAACATTCCAGTTGATTTTGCGACTTCTCTCATTGTGCTAAGTAGTACAGTTCGCTTGCGATACCAATTTATTAGTGCCAGTCTGAGACAGAGGCTGCGGGCTGAGGGGAGGGGGAAGAGTGATGGCAGGAGAGCTGGGTGGGGCCCTCCTCACTGTCCTGTTTCACTAATATGCCGGCAAAGCCACGGGCGATGGCTAGTAAATCTATATATCAGTTTCACTTTTTGAATTGAATTACTGAAATAAATTAACTTTTTTATGATATTTTAATTTATTGAGATGCATCTGTAAAATGATCATACTTCATCAAGGGCTACAGTTAAAACAAACCAATCCTTTACTGTAGCAATGATAACTTGTGACAAGTAGGGTTTAGACTGAGATACTTCAAACTACACTAGAGGAAATGTATAAATGCTAGTAATTTATTTAGCTTAATATGGAGAGTTTAAAAGTTAAAAGATGCAGCACCATTTGTCATGCACACTGAAAAGAAAAACGGCAAAGGAGAAAGATGCTGAAGACAGGAAGGTCACATGATAAGGATGTGGGTCTCAGTCATGTGCCAAGTGCTGGTGACTGCACAGGCATTGTAACTACTGGCACATGAAGAGTGACAGCAGAAAGCAAAAGGGAGCTCCAATACTATAAACATGGGACACAAAAAGAAAAAGAAAAATACTCTGTGAAAATAACATTGGAAGGTTAATTCTAACCATTGACATTAAAGTCAGTAAAAAGAATAATGATGAAAACAGAAGTATAGCCTTGAAAAGCAGAAAGAACAGCACACAAAGAGTCCCATGAAAGCCTCACTTGAACATTCACTCATCCTCAAACTCGCGTAATCCAGTTCAGGTTTACAGGAGATGGCAGGGGTCAAGGGTTGGCTGTTCTGGCATAACTGTATGCGGGGCTAGAAGTAACCTGGGACAGGGCATCAATCAAACGCAAGGCCCACTTATGAACACATCGACTTGGGCCTATTTAAAATCGTAAATTACCCTGACTGCGGTGGGCTGGCACACTGCCTGAGGTTTGTTTCCTGCCTTGCGGCCTGTGTTGGCTGGGATTGGCTCCAGCAGACCCCCGTGACCCTGTAGTTAGGATATAGCGGGTTGTATAATGGATGGATGGATGGAAAATACCCTGAACTTGTACATCTTTTAGGGATATGGGAGGAAAAACAACACAGAATTAGCAAACTATACACAAACAGCATCTAATCACTGGATGCTGGATTCATGAGGCAGAAGGCCCACCCACTGTGCCACTCTCTTGCTTGTACAGTAGATCAGCCTCCTTAATTATAACCAGTGTGTTATGGCTGGCTTTAGTGTATTTAATGTTTATTTAATCTTTCTTTTGTTATTTAAATATATTTTTCATGTCATGCTTTTAATTCTAATTTCTTTTTAATTTAAATTGATCTGGCCTGGATGAATGTTGTCTGTATCTGTGAATGTGTCCTGCAATGGACTTGTCTTCCCATCCAGGGTTTTTCCTGCCTACTACCAGAATACTTTAAGAGGAGTGAACACTGGCATAACTGGCTGTAGCTGCTCTCCAGTATTTTTGTGGTATTTTTCTGTTTGGGCTATCTAGACTACCTATGGACATACTTAGCTCCTGGATCTTTTTGTGGCAACAGTGCTTTTCAGTATCCTGTGTTTCTACATTATCATTGCCTGGAGTATTTTTTCATTGCTACTCCATTCAGTTGCACCCTTACTCCAGTACACGTCAGCTAAACCTTTCCAACTTTGCCTTTACTCCATTGAGCCACCCCTGGAACTGTACTGTCGCTTGGACATGTGGGTTGGAGACACATCCATTGTGGGTCCCGTCAGTATTTTAATTTCAATGACTCAAACCCAATACGGTCCTTTTGGTCTTTGATCACAATATTCTTAGAAATCGCCTTAGTCAATGGGTGGGCCTCTCTGGCAGTTTCTTAAATTGGTTTGAATCCTACCTGGCATGTAGAAGATTCTTTGCTAGTTGTGGTAATTATACTCCAAAGACACATGATATTCTATATGGTGTTCCACAAGGCTCTATCCTGGGTCCACCGCTCATTTCGATTTACATGCTTCCGTTAGGTTAGATTATCTCGGGGCATAACATGAGCTACCACAGCTATGCTGATGACACACAACTGTATTTATCAATACCGCCTGACGACCCCGACTTTCTTCATTCACTGACACAATGTCGTACTTGTGTTTCTGAATGGATGAGTAGTAATTTTCTCAAACTAAATAAAGAGAAAACAAATTTTGCTGACTGGCAAAAATGGATATAATGAGGTTATTAGAAATAAACTTGATGCATTAGGATTAAAAATCAAGATGGAGGTAAAGAATTTAGGGTTAACTATTGACTCTGACCTGATTTTTAAATCACATATTAATCAGCTCACTAGGACAGCATTTGTTAACTTAAGAAATATAACAAAAGTTAGACCTCTTATAACATTGCAAGATGCTGAGAAATTAGTTCACGCTTTTGTTTTTATTCAACTAGATTACTGTAACGCTTTCCTCTCAGGACTACCCAAGAAAGACATCAATCGATTGCAACGAGTGCAGAATGCAGCTTCTAGAATCTTAACTAGGAAAATCCAAGCACATCTCTCCAGTTTTGATGTCACTACACTGGTTACCTGTGTTTTTCAGAATTGACTTTAAAATCCTGCTTATAGTTTACAAAGCCTTAAATAATCTTGCTCCATCTTATATTTCAGAATGTCTTTCACCTTACACTCCAAATCGTAACCTTAGATCTTCAAATGAGTGTCTGCTTATTATTCCGAGAGCTAAACTTAAAAGAAGTGGTGAGGCGGCCTTCTGCTGCTATGCACCTAAAATCTGGAATAGCCTGCCAATAGGAATTCGCCAGGCTAATACAGTGGAGCACTTTAAAAAACTGCTGAAAACACATTACTTTAACATGGCCTTCTCATAACATCATCTTAGTTTAATCCTGATGCTCTGTATATTCAATTAATTATCATTATTATTCATGGTGGCTCCATAATGCATACGAACCCCTACTTTCTCTGCTGTTCTTTCTATTGTTTTCTGTGGTGGCGATCTGTGCCACCACCACCTAATCAAAGCACCGTGATGTCCTTACATTGATGGATTAAAGGCCAGAGGTCCACATGACCATTATCATCAAGTCCTTCCATGAGAACCCTGAATACCATGAGGACTGATTGAGGTCATTTATGTTGGGTAGAATGCCTAGAGGGGGTTGGGTGGTCTCGTGGCCTTGGAACCCCTGCTGATTTTATTTTTTTCTCTAGCCGTCTGGAGTTTTTTTTTTGTTTTTTCTGTCCTCCCTGGCCATCGGACCTTACTTTTATTCTATGTTAATTATTGTTCCCTTATTTTAATTCTTATTTATTTTGTCTTTTTTTCTTTCTTCATCCTGTAAAGCACTTTGATCTACATCATTTGTATGAAAATATGCTATATAAATAAATGTTGTTGTTGTCTTCTGACCAGCAATGCTCAAGGCTACTGACTACAGCGCGTTAGCTAAGCCAGCTAGGTCAGGCAATATTAGGCCTGATGTAAACAGTATTGCTTTTGGACTTCTTAACATCCATTCACTTACAAACAAGGGTTCATTAGTTTGTGATCTTCTGGATGATCAGAAGTACGATTTCATGTGTCTTGTTGAAACCTGGCAGCCTGAATCAGGCTGTGCCCCAAAAAGTTTGCTTACATCAGTCAGCCTCAGGCCTCCAGTAGAGGGAATGGACTCACAATAGTTTACAATGATAGGTGGAAAGAATCTTCAGTGGCTTTGCCTTTATATACCTTGTTTTGAGTCCATGGTTTTACAAATCAATGGCCCCACTTCTACTTTACTAGCCACTGTTTACTGACCACCTAAACTTAATAAGGACTTTTTAGATGAACTTTTAAGCTTTTTAACTTCTCTCTGTCATGTGCTATCTAATGTTATGTTGGTAGGTGATTTCAATATGCATATGGATAATGTTAATAATTCTCTTATGATGCATTTTGTATCTTGACAGTTTTGGTTTACAGCCATACATTGATTTTCCTACACATTGTAAAGATCATATTTTTGATCTCATTTGTTGCACTGATGTAACTACTCTCAATTGTACTGCGTCTGATCTGCCCACATCTGAATAAAGTGAAACATTATCCAAACCTAAGCAATATCATTCTATTTCATTTTGCAATATTAAGAATATTCACTTGCCTACTCTGTACAGTAATCTCCTATGCCAAGATAATCCACTCACAAAACTGGTTTCCCGGTACAATGATGGATTGCATAGTCGAATAGATAATCTTGCCCCTTTAAAATCTCGGTTCGTTTCTTTTACTTGCTCTGTCCCCTGGAACGTCTCTTTTAAGACAGGATCTGCTAAACATAAAAAACATGTATCATGATCATCTGCTTTTTAATAAGGGTGCTGTTTCCACTGCCAAATATACCTTTTATGTGGAACAGTGAAGGTTAGGTGAAGCCAGCCACAGAGGATGCACAAACCAGCGTGTTTCTTCGTGCCGGTCCCAAGCCCAGATAAATGGGGAGGGTTATGTCAGGAACGGCATCCAGTGTAAAATTTTGCCAAATCTATATGCGGACAGATGATCTGCTGTGGCAACCCCTAACGGGAGCAGTCGAAAGAAAAAGAAGAAGAAGAGTGAAGGTTAGGTGAAGGGAATTCTAGAGCTTTATTTTCTGTTGTTAATGTGGTTCTATAGCCACCTAATGCCCATGCACCTCACCTTTACCCCACTGCACAATATGATATTTTCATGATTTTCTTTAATTTAAAAGCTTGCATTATCCATCAGCAGCTGGCAGCAGCGGCAAGTACCTGTATACTACACAATACTAATTTTGCATTTGGTAGGTTTTGCTTAAATTCTTTTTTGTCCTATACACTTCTTACTGTTTCTGAAATCATTGATTTTTATTAGAAATTCTAAATGTTGCTCTTCCCAGTTAGATCCATTTCCCACTTATTTGGTAAAAACCTGCCTAACCTCTATTGTCTTGTTAAAAAATGACCTTATACACTCATCCCTTTCTTCTGTTGTTGTTCCCTCAACTCTTACGTAAGGTGGCTACTATAATTCCCATTTTAAAGAATGCTGGTGCTGATCCTGACAACCTGAATAATTTTAGACCAATTTCACACCTGCCATTTATCTCAAAAAATACTTAAGACATGTCTTACCTTATTGATAATGATTTATTTGAACAGTTTCAGGCAGGTTTTCACCCTTTCTGCAGTACAGAGACAGCTTTGGTTGAAATCACTAATGATCTGCTAATGGCTGCTGACTCTGGGCTGTTGGCCTTTCTGGTGTTGCTAGACCTGAGTGCGGCATTTAATACAATCTCTCATAGCATTCTGTTAGATAGATTAATTCTATTGGAATTAGTTGTATTTCCTACACTTGGTTTGCTTCGTATCCTTCTGGTCTTACACGGTTTGTTCAAGTGAAGAATTTCAGATCGCAGCCCAAGCCACTCACTAGTGGCTTTCTCCAGGGCTCTGTTTTGGGCCCTCTTCTCTTTATTTTCTACCTTCCACCACTTGATAATATTTTTAGGAGATATGGTATTCAGTTTCATTGCTATGCTGATTACACCTGGCTGTATTTATCTACCAAGCCTAATTCTGTCCTTCCTCCCTTCATCCTCTGATTGCCTTGCTGAAATAAAAGCATGGTTCTCCTCCAATTATCTCAAACTTCACAATAAAACTGAGGTTCTTCTCAAGTCAAGTTGGGGAGCATGCACTGGTACAGCACGTTGCCGCACCCACTACACAACGAAACAACTCGGGATCCTGGTTGGCAACCCCCCTGACACGTGGTCCAGTCCCACCCTCCAGAAATGACCCTCTATCTGCCTCAGCCAGGTGTTATGTGGGCGACCCTTTGGCCGGGTCCAGCCACTCGGGTCTCCAACAGTGAGGATCTTACAAACCGGATCACCCTCGGGGAAACGCTCCACATGGCCGTAGTGCTGTAACTGACACTCCCTCAAAATGCAGGTAATGTGCCTCATTCGGGACTCCATGAGCAACCACTTATTTGACACAAAGTCAAACTAATGGTATCCAAGGCTTTTCCAGAGAGACACAGTACCAAAGAAGTCCAGTCTTCGTCTCAGGTCACTGGATTGCGTCCATGTCTGGCAACCATATAGCAAGACAGGAAGCACCAGGACTCTAAAGACTTGGGCCTTCGTCTTTTTGCATAGATATCAGGAGCGCCACACAGCCCTTTCCAGTGATCTCATGATCCCCTATGCTCTCCCAATCCGTCTACTGACTTCATAGGAAGAGTCACCAGAGACATGAATGTCACTGCCAAGGTAAGTAAACCTCTCAACAAGGTCAACACTCTCTCTGCAAACAGACACACTGCTGATGGCTGTGCCCAAGAGGTCATTAAAGGCCTGGATCTTGGTTTTTATCCAGGACACTCACAAGTCCAGACACTCAGACTCCTCACTCAGTCTCACAAGCACCCCGATCAGAACCTCCATTGACTCCATTGACTCTGTGAAGATCATTGTCAGCAAAGTCAAGATAAGTGAATCTTTCTTCAACAGATGGCCCACAGCCGCTGGTCCCCACGACTTTGGCCAACACCCAGTCCATACAAGCATTGAACAGAGTAGGAGCAGAACACACCCCTGATGAACCCCAGAATCAACTGGGAAAAACACAAGAGGACCTGCCTCCACTCTGCACAGCACTCACAGTACCAGTGTACAGGCTGGCCATGATATCCAGCAACCTTGAGGGGATCCTGTGAACCCTCAGGATGTCCCACAGGGCAGCTCGATCAACTGAGTTGAACGCTTTACGAAAATTGACAAAGGCTGTAAAGAAACTATGCTGATATTCGCATCTGCACTCCATGAAAACCCTCAGTGCTAGGATGCGGTCGATGGTAGACTTCTTAGGTGTAAAACCAGACTGTTCCGGTCGCTGGTAGGTGAGCAAGTGACCACGGATCCTATTGAGGACGACCCTAGCAAGGACCTTACCCGGCTCCGAAAGCAGTGTTATCCCCCTGTAGTTGCTGCAATCCAGGTGATCACCCTTCCATTTCCAGACACGGACAACAAGTCCCATTTTCCAGTCAGTTGGGATGATGCCAGTCTCCCAAATGGAAGCAAAGATTGCTTACAATGCCAGGAGGACAGCCTTACCACCAGCCTGGAGAAGTTCACCCCAGATACCACAGATCCCTGCAGCCTTTCCCCCCCTCAGCTGGTTCACCACCTGTGCAATCTCATTGAGACTGGGTGGTTCAAAGCTAATTGGAGGATCAGCCTCAAGAACCGTTGACCCAGAGATATCCAATGTCCTAGCCAGAGGATCAGATTTGAACAACTGTTCAAAGTAGCCAGCCTAGTGGGTCACAACTGCAGTGTCATCCAAAAGGACCGTTCCATCAGCCGCCCTGACTGCGACTTTCCGAGGAACAGATTCGGATGTGTGTGATGCTTCTTCTCATTGGTACTAAATCTGCTCTCACCAGACTTGACTGTTTTTCTTTGTCAATTGATGGTTTTACAGTTTCTCCTACTCATTTTAAGAGCTTAGGTGCGGTCTGTATATTTTCACCTCTACAATATACAGTAATTCGTCTTTGTCCATTTCTTACACCTAGTAGTATTGCTATCCTTGTACGTGCTTTCGTAACATCTCGCATAGATTGCTGTAATTCTGTATGCATTGGCCTTCCTCACAAGCTTCTGCATAGGTTTCAGCTGGTTCAGGATTCTGCTGCTATTACCAGAACCACCTCCATAGAAGATATTACTCTGGTTCTATATGAAGTTCACTGGCTTCCTGTTAGATATCGTGCTCATTTGAAGATTTCGCTATTAACATTCAAAACTCTTCATAAATTATTTTGTAATTTCTTACACATTTATAATCTTAGATCGTCTTACTCAAACCTCCTTGTTACACCCTCTGCTTCTTTATCTACTAGGGGTTACAGATCTTTTAGCTTTGTTGCTACTCGTCTTTGGAACTCCCACCCTCAAGATATCCGCAGCATTGATTAATTTCCCTGATTCACTTCCCAATTTCAACTCCAGACTTAAAACGTAGCTTTTTAAACTTGTCTACTCTCCTGATGTCGTCCTTTGACTTTATGGTTTTGTCCTTTTAACATCATCTCTCTCTTATTATATAAAAAAACCTGGGACAAGATGAAACTTTTTAGCCTGGGACGAGACGTGACTTTTTCAGAGAGATACTTTCAAGTCCCGCGAGATAAGATTTTGTGCCAAGAGATTTAACCACACCCATGGCTGGAAATAAAACACAAGCAGGATTACAAAAGTAGAACGAAGTAAAGAGGTTCCAAAATGTTGGCTTGATACACATACAGAGCAGTTTAGAGATGATGAAAAGTACTAAAATTCGAAAGTCTCAAAAACATGATAGTAAATATTGCATTAGCGCATACAAACTGAAATTATTACTCAGTGAAATAACGGAACAGTGAAAAGAGATTGAATATGTTGTTTGGATTTAAACTTTAAGTTGGAGACTTGTAGATCGTCTAATTCGTGTTGCCATCAGGGAAAAGTAGTGTTTTCCAATGAAGAGGCGAATCGGCAAGAATTAAAAGATTTGTTGTTTGGTGAAAACGAAATCCACATACAAGAGCGGCAGTGTGACGATGCGGGTTCTGGCTCCACACTCCCATCGCTGTTTAGGAAGCTCTTGAACCCCAACACCGTCGGTAATGTTACCGATGAGCTAGTCAGTGAAGGCAATAAACATCTAAGCAAGGGGATGGTTGAAAAAGTGCAACAGTGCTTTTATTTAAACAATCAAAAACAAAGTGTCCATAAACAAATAAAGTGCAGTGCTCCAAGTTCTTCAATAAATAAATAATCCGTAAAAAAAGAAAACGTGGAGGTTAAAACAATAAATAGAAAAAAACACAATCCTTTAAAAACGAGGTTAAAATGTTCCTCTGGAAGCAGTTCTTAAAAACAACAACAACAACAACAAGCCCGGTGCTTCTTCTGTTAGCGTCTCACCTGCTTCTCCCATATGAGACCTGCAACAGGCGAGACACTCTCAATGCAGCTGACCTTCTGCCTACTCCTGCTGCTACTACCACTGCCAGTCGCCTTCCCGATCCTTGGCTCCGGTCGGCTCCCCCCTGACAGTGACTTGGGAATTCCCCTGTGACCAAGGCTCTCACACAGGGAACACTACGTCCCAAGTCCCGACTCCCGCTACCGTCTGCGGAGAGTCCCGCACCTTCCCGGTCACTCCCGCCCTGCAAAAACAAACTTCTGCGGGGGTGACCACAACCACTTCTCCCAGGTGTTGGCCAAACACCCAGTCGGCCTTCAGCTGCCTGCGAGCGTTTGCTCGCCTCCTTCCTGCTGCACCGATTTGCTTGCGCTCTCTCTTTTCTCCTTCCTGCTTCCAACCTCCGTTTCCTTCCCTTTCTTTCTTTTCCTCCCTCCCCCAAAACCGACTCACGCTTCTTTTAAATGACGAGGGGCCATCACAGCTGTAGCATTAGCCACGGGAGCAATCACGGATGTGGGCAGTTCCTCACCTGTGCACTCGGTGAGAAACGCCCACAACCCCGAGCGTCCCGCGGCTCGCTACAACAACGCCCCCCCTCACGAAGCCGCCTCGGGTGCGGTGATTATTTAAAAATGAATGGCCTTTGCTCTATGAGCTGTGGACCCGCTATACCACAGGCAGAGACACCCAAAGTGGCTGGTGCGTAGCGCAGGTTTGGGGGTTGGTGAGCAAAGTGAGCAGGGGGCAAAGCCCCCTAGTTTATATGATGTTATTTTATCTTAATTGTTTTATTGTATTGTTTTCTTTCATTTATTGTAAGGTGTCATTGAGTACCATGAAAGGTGCCTCTAAATAAAATGAATTATTAATATACTTCAGACTGCACAAATCAGGACTAAATGATGAAGCAGGTATGATGGAAGGATTGATATGTATAAAGGTGACTCCCTGTTAAGTGCCACTTCGTGCAGGACTGAAGATTCTGACACATTAAACCACTGGTTATTTCTTCCATATGAGTTTAAAAACTGTAGATAGACAGACAGACAGACAGACAGATAGATAGACAGACAGATAGATAGATAGATAGATAGATAGATAGATAGATAGATAGATAGATAGATAGATAATCTATTAATCCCAAGGGGAAATTCACATAATCCAGCAGCAGTATACTGATACAAAAACAATATAATTAAAGAGTAATAAAAATGAATGTAAAAGCAGACAATAACTTTGAATAATGTTAGCATTTACTCCCCCGGGTGGAACTGAACAGTCACATAGTGTGGGGAGGAACGATCTCCTCAGTCTGTCAGTGAAGCTACTCCTCTGCCTGGAGATGACACTGTTCAGTGGATGCAGTGAATTCTCCATGATTGACAAATTAAAGAATTTAATACACTTATTAAACCTTCCAAAAATGCAGTTTCCTTTACTGTAATGCAATCATATCCAAATAAAACTGTTGCCCCATGTCCTGCTCAACAGGAATCTACTCACCCATCGCCCTTTACAGAATTAAAGCTGGAAGCAGGACAGACTAATGGAGCACCTG
Source organism: Polypterus bichir lapradei (assembly GCA_026402145.1). Taxonomy (NCBI): domain Eukaryota; kingdom Metazoa; phylum Chordata; class Cladistia; order Polypteriformes; family Polypteridae; genus Polypterus; species Polypterus bichir. The sequence goes on along the minus strand of JANRMT010062834.1, from coordinate 25,997,858 downwards.
CTTATTGTACACAAAGGCATGGCTAATCGACCCATACTTACACTTTAATACAGGCATTTACATACTGTATTATTTTACAAATGGCTCTTAAATATGTAAAACAGCAGTCTAATCAAAGGATTTAGTGACAGAAGTTTGACAAAAGGAAATGAGTACTTACTTATATAAACTGACCTCTACTGTGTCCAAAACCATCACAATGCTTGCACCGTAAAATAAAGTCATGCAGAAAAATGAAATTCCAAAATGCAAAGAACAATGCCTGCTTTTATGTATCTCTCAAAAATGTTGTAAGGCACCTTGCATAAAGGTGGCAAACAAATAATAATTTTACAGGAGCTATACTTGATCCATTGCATTATGTAAGATAGCTAACCAAAAATTACAAAATGAAAAAAAATAAAAATGACCAAATGCACAAAATGAACATAAAAACTCCAAGTTCTGATACCCGACCCATACAAGTCAACTGGACCTTCTGTGTTCCACGGACTTTAATGTCATCCACCCCTGATTTTGTTGTTCTGGTCCAACTATACAGGGTAGTATAACACACCTCCCTACCAAAAGACCCAAAGTGTACGGCTATATTGCCACCACTGCCACAATTATTCTTGGCACACTGCACATCGGTCCTATAACTGTACTAGGCTGAGACCCTGAGAGCCTCAAATATTACAATCCAATTCTACATGTAAAATATACACCTGCAAACCTATTATCATCTGATGGCAAAAATGTTCTTTCCTTCCATCAACTCTGACTGGATGCCCCCCTGGTTTAACAGCAGACACAACCCTCCCCAGTGAAACTAGCTGATGACCAGTGTACATACGTGAAAGTATCTCGTACGTACGTGAAAACATCTCGTACGTACGTGAAAGTATCTCGTACTTACGTGAAAACATTATACTTTCACGTACGTACGAGATGTTTTCACGTACGTACGAGATATTTTCATGTACGTACGAGATAAGGGTTATCCCATAATTTTTTTCACTGTGCGGTTCAGAGCTTCGTACAGAGCTTCCGTAAAAAAATTAGAAACCTAGTAATGTCACCATTCCTAGGAATGAGTTTTCTTCAGCAAAATCATCTAGCTTCCAACATCAGAAACTTCTTAAAACCCTCAAAGACCTGAGAGACATGTGCACAGCTACTAATCTAATACAGTAGTTAGAGGGTCTGTGATAAAGCACCTGTGACCAAGACAAATTCTAAATTCCATGTTTTAATGCAAAATGGAAACAACAAAGTTTATTATATAATAAAACTAAGACATGCAGGTTAGGTGGACTGGCGATTCTAAATTGTCCCTAGTGTGTGCTTGGTGTGTGGGTATGCATGTGTGTGTCCTGTGGTGGGCTGGCGCCCTGCCTGGGATTGATTCATGCCTTGTGCCCTGTGTTGGCCGGGATTGGCTCCAGCAGACCCCCGTGACCCTGTAGTTAGGATTCAGCGGGTTGGAAAATGGATGGATGGATGATTTTATTAAAATCAAATAACAGTCCATACAAATAACTCAGGTTTTACAAAAATAGGTTTGAAACAAATCAGCCCCCACCCCTGAGAAAGAGAGCTAGGCCAGCAGAGTGAAACTTTAAGCTAGCAAAAATAAGTAAATACATAAATTAATAAATGACTAAAGATAAAAGGAGTAAAAGAGGGGAAAGAACCTGCTTCCTCAATTTAAATGCTTATTCTAAAATGTTATTGATTAGATCCTGCCAGGTTTTGAAAAAGGACTGCACAGATCCTCTAAGTGAGAATTTGATTTTTTCCAGTTTCAAATAATATAAAACATCAGTTACCTACTGACTTAAATGAGGAGAGTTAGGATTCTTCCAGTTGAGCAAGATAAGTCTGCGTGCCAATAGTGTAGTGAATGCAATCACAGTTTATTTGTCCTTCTCCACTTTAAGCCCATCTGGAAGAACACCAAACACAACTGTTAGTGGATTTGGAGGGATTGTGACTCCGAGGCTGTCTTAAAAGCATTTGAAGGTTTTGCTCCAGAATGATGTTAATTTGGTGCTCACCTAAAACATGTGACCCAGTGAGGCTGTAGCTTGATTGCAGCGTTCGCAGGTTGGACCTTGCCCTGGAAACATTTTGGACAGTTTTAAGTAAGAGAGATGTACTCAATATATAATTTTAAGTTGAATAATTGTATGCTTTGTGCATATGGAGCTCTGCACTGCTACCCTCCACTCCTTTTCTGAGATGTTGAGTGAGAGATCCTTTTCCCAGTGTCCTCTTGGATTTTTGAAAGGGAGGGACTGTAAAATGGTTTTATATATTGCAGAAATGCTATCCAAGTCCTTCAGACTGATCAATATTTTTTCCAGCATAGAGGGAGGTGGGAGGTTCTGTTTAACAAAGTTTCGCATTTTGAAAGTAGTGAAAGAAATGTGTTGCTGGGTTAAATTTGGAGTGTAATTGTTCGTAGGATGCAAAGGCGTCGTCTATGTACAGATCTCTAAGTGATTTAATCCCGAATTGAACAATATTATCAAAAATGTCCCATGAAAAAATCTCCAAAAAACTTATGTCACATAACCTACACGTCAAGTCATCCAGTTGTACACTCACAATGCCCCAAACACACGTTTTTACTAATCGTTTTGTTAAATAAATCACTTTCGAGACACGTTCTCATAAATTAAATTGAAACGCACTCAGAAGTACCACTGCACCTTTGGTAAGGAGGCCCCCCAGTAACAGCTTATTTGTTGGCTAAAATTACATTTCAAATGACATTGACAGAGCAAAGCTCACAGAGACACAACTAACGTTGTAAGAAAAACAAGTTAAAATATCATCAGAAAGAGAAACTGCCTCATCCTTGTGCATATCTGAGATACTTCAACAAGCAGAAGGGTTAGGGTTAGGGTATGATGGACTTGTGCAGTTTCACACAATGCTGCAAAACAATCCACTTGTGGCTGACCGCTTTGAGTAAAACTGTATTGATGGCAGGCAGGTCTTCAATTCACATGCTTGTTCTTACAGATTCCTTAAGAAATAAACATTGTCATTTCCTTTTTTCATATCCAATTGGTAATAAAAAGCAAGCTAATAAGAGATGGTTGTTGCTAAGAAATGAAATGAAGCACACCGGAAAGCCAGAGCATGGATACTGTTTGTGCTGACACAAGCACAATTTACCTGCAGTGGTTATGTCTACAAATCTCTAGCATGCAGAAATTGAATTATTTTCCGTCAAGGACCCTGAATTTGCCAGATTAACATTGTAGTAAAATTTTAATGCAGTTTTAGTCTTCCCTGAATGACTGAGCTGCAAGGTGGTGCAACACTGGGTGTAGTTTGTAGGTTCTCTCTGTGTCTGCAGTGATTTTTCTCAGGATATTCTGGTTTCTCAATTTCTTTTTGGGGTCTGGCAACTCTTAAATTGTGTGTGCATGAGGGTGCCTTATGCCAGACTGCCATCACATAGACGGGTGGATCATTGCTTTGTACAGCGTGCAACTCCCCATGACCCTTTAGATATCGCAATTATGAGCTACCCTCCAATGGATTGATTTATCTGCATTTTCATGGATTCCAGCTAATTGATACAGGAGACAAAAAAAAACATTTGAAACAGCCTTGTTATGTAGTCTGGTTGGGTCCGTGCCTTGCACTTAAGCTGTTGTGACTGAGGTACAGAAAATAGATGGTGCCTATCAGCTGAAGAACCTTATGCACTAATAAATGGCAGGTGCATTTTGGATGTTGTCCAGTAGATGGCAGCAATGGATCAGAATTGATTTTGGGCTACAATTAAGGCAAAAAAAGTAATGGCCAGAGAAAGCAGGCATTTTCAAGAGCTGAGGTTTTAGCAAACGTCAAGCTGATTTAATTGAGTTAGATTTAGCAACAGAGGGGCGCAGAACACAACACTACTTGCTCAAAACACTGCCTTGACATGTATTATTATTTGTGCATTGTTTCGGGAATAAGCAAAGGAGAGGTCAATTTTTTTTAAACTGATGTTAATTCTGGTTTTAGAACCCATTCCATTTCAGAGTCCCAGAGGCTGAAGCCTATCTGGGATTGATGGGTGTGGGGCAGTGGACAACTCTGGCCAAGGAAACAATAAACAGTTGTGGACGGCAGGCTGTATCACAGGGCCTGCTCATGCATACTCCCTTAAAAGGCTAATCTGACACTGCCAGCCTGCTAAACAGGCACATTTTTTGGACATGTGGGAGGAAAACTGGGGATGAGGATTTGCAAACTCCACACAGACCGGCTGTGAGATTTGAACCAAGGACTGTATCACACAGCAAAAGAACTCACTTTCATCAACCACCACATCCTACTTCTTTATTTGCATTGTTAAGAACAAAGCCTTCGTATACGTTTTTATTTAACCTTCAGATGACAAGTGTTTATGTGAAAGAAGCTGCAAAGTAAGTTGCTTTGTTGTATTTTGCTCAACAGATAAAAACACTATTACCATTGTTTATGGACTTGGCTACTTCCTGGGAGGATGCCTCAACAGTATTATTTTAACAATTGTTTCCTGCATCATGTAAATGCTTGAGAGGATGCCCAAGCTGTGCAAAGTGCAGAAGTGTTGGTGATTAATCCACCAACACTTAGCTAATATGCAGTTCTTGGGCAAAAAACCTCAACAAACTTTATTTTATGCATCTGGTAATTTTTTGATACTCTGTAACTTCTAGCAGTTCCTGATAGGACTCAAAAGAAAAAAAAAAACAGGGACACATTTTTTGGTCAAGTGGAATCCATTGTAACATTATACTGAAATCTGGAATACCCGGTGATAAAGAAATGGCCCGTTTATTTTGCTAGAAAATTCTCTTCTATTGTCTTGAGCCACTTCAGGCCTACCTGAAGAGGACTGGGAATCTGAAGTAAACGGCCTGCTCCACCACATCATATGTTAGCTGCATTTAGCAGCTTTTTATTCATCAGGTAATTTAATAAACCTGTTCAACTCCAGCCTATCACACAGTAGACACATGGCACCAACATACAGTGGCTTGCAAAAGTATTGAACTTTTCCACATTTTGTCACATTACAGCCACAAACATGAATCAATTTTATTGGAATTCCACGTGAAAGACCAATACAAAGTGGTGTACACTTGAGAAGTGGAGCGAAAATCATACGTGATTCCAAACATTTTTTACAAATAAATAACTGAAAAGTGGGGTGTGCGTAATTATTCAGCCCCCTGAGTCAATACTTTGTAGAACCACCTTTTGCTGCAATTACAGCTGCCAGTCTTTTAGGGTATGTCTCTACCAGCTTTGCACATCTAGAGACTGAAATCCTTGCCCATTCTTCTTTGCAAAACAGCTCCAGCTCAGTCAGATTAGATGGACAGCGTTTGTGAACAGCAGTTTTCAGATCTTGCCACAGATTCTCGATTGGATTTAGATCTGGACTTTGACTGGGCTGTTCTAACACATGGATATGTTTTGTTTTAAACCATTCCATTGTTGCCCAGGCTTTATGTTTAGGGTCGTTGTCCTGCTGGAAGGTGAACCTCCGCCCCAGTCTCAAGTCTTTTGCAGACTCCAAGAGGTTTTCTTCCAAGATTGCCCTGTATTTGGCTCCATCCATCTTCCCATCAACTCTGACCAGCTTCCCTGTCCCTGCTGAAGAGAAGCACCCCCAGAGCATGATGCTGCCACCACCATATTTGACAGTGGGGATGGTGTGTTCAGAGTGATGTGCGGTGTTAGTTTTCCGCCACACATAGCGTTTTGCATTTTGGCCAAAAAGTTCCATTTTGGTCTCATCTGACCAGAGCACCTTCTTCCACATGTTTGCTGTGTCCCCCACATGGCTTGTGGCAAACTGCAAACGGGACTTCTTATGGTATTCTGTTAACAATGGCTTTCTTCTTGCCACTCATCCATAAAGGCCAACTTTGTGCAGTGCACGACTAATAGTTGTCCTATGGACAGATTCCCCCACCTGAGCTGTAGATCTCTGCAGCTCGTCCAGAGTCACCATGGGCCTCTTGGCTGCATTTCTGATCAGCGCTCTCCTTGTTCGGCCTGTGAGTTTAGGTGGACAGCCTTGTCTTGGTAGGTTTACAGTTGTGCCATACTCCTCCCATTTCTGAATGATCGCTTGAACAGTGCTCCGTGGGATGTTCAAGGCTTTGGAAATCTTTTTGTAGCCTAAGCCTGCTTTAAATTTCTCAATAACTTTATCCCTGACCTGTCTGGTGTGTTCTTTGGACTTCATGGTGTTGTTGCTCCCAATATTCTCTTAGACAACCTCTGAGGCCGTCACAGAGCAGCTGTATTTGTACTGACATTAGATTACACACAGGTGCACTCTATTTAGTCATTAGCACTCATCAGGCAATGTCTATGGGCAACTGACTGCACTCAGACCAAAGGGGGCTGAATAATTACGCACACCCCACTTTGCAGTTATTTATTTGTAAAAAATGTTTGGAATCACGTATGATTTTCATTCCACTTCTCACGTGTACACCACTTTGTATTGGTCTTTCACGTGGAATTCCAATGAAATTGATTCATGTTTGTGGCTGTATGTAATTTGACAAAATGTGGAAAATGGCTGCATCTTCTTGCTTTCTTGTTCTGCATCTGCTATGGAATATTGGCAAATCAAAGCCAAGTATTTACTTTAGTCCCCGTATTTAACATGCTACTTTAGTTATGATGGGATTTGAGAAACTAGTAAATTAAATGATTTTAAGATTAAGTTTATGATGTTCTACTTTAATGACAAAATAAACTACGTGATTAAAGTGGAAATCTTGAGATTAAAATTGACATTTCGTGCTTTTTTCCTACTGTGTGCCTAATTTTTTTTTTGTCTATACCCTAATAAGCTTTCACATGACACTCAAGACAGTGGGCTACAACTCACCTTTTCACGGCGACTTTGATATGTGACAACTTCTTTTTTATTTCGGGCACTGTGCGACTTTGTGAACTTGAGCTTTCAAGTTTCTCCGACACTCTGTCACTCGATCAACTACCTTTTGTTGATTATATCACTGTTTAAACCAACAAATAGTATGTTTTTCTTTGCCTCCACTTGGTATTCGCTGAAATTCTTCTATTTTCCCCTGTGCTTTTCCCACTGTCTTTTCCCCTGTGCTTTTCCCACTGTCTTTTCACAGAAGGCTGAGCTTAAGGGCTATTTATATTGATTTGCATATTCAAAGAGGCGTAATTCTGGGGAGAGTTGGGGCGGGACAGCAGGCGCGTGCACGTGCATTACTTTTCACGCTGATCGGGATTTATGTAGGAAGAATGTGGAAGTTTGCGTACGCAAAGATTTATGCATTTGGATTTTACTGTGCATACACACATTCCCGCTTTGATGCTTATACCATGTTATAGTGTGAGTTCTATACACGCCGTTATACATGAGGCCCCAGGCACAGTGAAAAGTCCATTTCTAGAAAACAACATAACGCACCACATGAAGTTTGGAAACCCTTTGTAAACACTCAACACCTATGTCAAAGAACACCAAAAACATTCTCCGAATGATTTGTTTCCTAAAAATCTCAAAGGATCAGGGAAAATAAAGCTGAAATGATTTCATCGATTACAGAACTTACTTAATTAGGTTCAGGATCGTAGAAGTCTACATCTGTTGTTTGTTTCATAACTCAAGTTCAAGGGGGCCGAATACTTTTGCAAGCCACTGTATTTTTAATGATTAATTTTCCTTACTACCTCGCCTCCTGTAATCGTAATACAAAACCCACCACACCTACTTGACAGTGCCCAAGAATACCATTGCATTGGGTATTAAACCAAAACCAACCTTGGATGGGGTGCAAGTTAACACTGGTTAATACTTTATTAAAAATAAAATATAACAGCTTACATGTAGTTTGGTACAGTATTATCCATTATTGAAACAAACTTTATTAAACCAATGATCTTACAAAGTCATTTATTAGAAACTTGCATAGCATGCATTTTCTTCTCAAAAGTTTAAGCAAAAAGAATTTCAGATTACTTAGCAAAAGTAAAACTGTCTTATTTGAAACATTGTTTACTTGTCATATATAACAGTAATTTTTATATTTTAACATACTTTATAGGCAGTAAGTACATGTATACATGTTGATGTTTTGAGGTCTTCACTTACTTTCTTGAGGACAGGCCACAAAATCTTTTTTTTTTTTTTTGCATTTCTAACACTTTAGCGCTCAATTTTGATTCTGAGTTTAAGTATGATAAAAGCCACAAGGCGGAAAATAATAAAAAATACCGCCAAGATAATAAAATCTATATACACATCAGAAATTTCAACATCAAGTTCTTTCAAAATTGTTTCTGGTTTCTGAAAAAAACAAGTTTGACCTTCTGGACAGTGTAGATCTTCTCGATCAAATCCATATATGCTCAGTAGTATTCCTTCAAACCCGAACCTTGGATTAAAAAAAAAAAACTCTTTAAGTTGCTTAAAGTGACCTTAAAATATTAAATTATCAATCTGATCTAAATTGGGAGTAGGAGGAAGGAAAGGGTGACACACTCTTCAATCAAACTAGAAGGAACTTCTGTTAATCTTTCTTACAAGCCTGCTCTAAACTTCAGTTATGCACAACATCCAAAAGTAAGATGATGATGTAGACTGAAACGTCTTTAAGACGGGGACGGAGGGCTGCGTCATGTTTGGACTTTTTATGTTTCACTGTCATTTTGTTCTTCCAATCCTTTAAATAGTACAAGTCCATAGATTTACACACACAGAAAGTCAAGTTCCAGATTGTGATTTTGGTTGCTAGTACAGTGGACTTTGCAGATGCCATTGAAACGCTGTTGTTTTAGTGACTGCACCTGTACAGTGTGGACAAGGAATAAACTGAAAGGAACCTTGTCCTTGAATTTTCTGTGTGGTTGACCTATAAGTCATTTAGTTATGGCTGCATCTTCTTGCTTTCTTGTTCTGTATCTGCTATGGAATATTGGCAAATCAAAGCCAAGTATTTACTTTAGTCCCCGGATATTTTAGAGCACCGTCATTTTAGTAAAGACGGATGGATGCTTGTACAGTGCCTAATAAAATGTATTCACCCCCATGGAAGTTATCGTATTTTATTTTTTATACAACATATAGTCTTTAATGTCAAATTCAAAACAGATCTCTGCAAAGTGGTTTAAATTACAAAATAAAACACTTTTCATGTAATTTACAGCAGGTATGCATCACCATGCATTTTGATTCTGTGATGGTGCTCAGACATACACTAAGTCATGCTAACAGTCTAATCTGCTTTTTTTATTGTAAAGGAAATGTTAATACCAGGCGTATACGCAGGTAGTCATAAACATGGAGACTCTCAACTGGAAGAATTCTAGTCTATTTTCTCCATTCTCTTTAGTGAGAAAGTCAGTCATTTGCCAACTTGCTATATCCTGACACAGGGTCACAGGGGCCTGCTGGAGCCAATCCCAGCCAACACAGGGCACAAGGCAGGAAACAAACCCCGGGCAGGGCACCAACCCACCGCAGTCAGGGTAATTTATGATTCAATGTGTTCATAAGTGGGCCTTGGGTTTGATTGATGCCCTGTCCCAGGTTACTTCTAGCGCCGCATACAGTTATGCCAGAACAGCCAACCCTTGACCCCTGCCATCTCCTGTAAGCCTGAACTGGACTGGGCACACGCGCACACATACCCACACACCAAGCACACACTAGGGACAATTTTGGATCAGCAATGCACCTAACCTGCATGTCTTTGGACTGTAGGAGGAAACACACGCAGACACGGGGAGAACATGCAAACTCCACGGAGGGAGCGGACCCAGGTCTCCTAACTGCGAGGCAGCAGCACTACCCACTGCGCCACCGTGCTGCCCAAGTGAGAAAGTGACATTCTGTATGATATCAAATTTGAAAAAAATCTAATTTTCTCAGAGCAACATTTTTTTCAGACAGTTCTGAAGTAAGCATGCCAGCCCTGCACCAAAACTTTAATTTTATTTAATTTTATATTAAAAAATACTTTCCATGAGGCTTTTTTATAGCTCTTTTGAGTCAGGTGAGTGGTAAACTTGGTGGATTTCCTGTGGAATACACTGTTAAGTATTTTTTTTATTTGTGACCCTGTAGTTAGGATATAGCGGGTTGGATAATGGATGGATGGATGGATGATTGTGGTTTTCTTTTTTAAAAAGTTAAGTACAGTATTTTTCAAGTCAAAAGTCATTTCTCGCCACATTAAATTGCGTTGTAAAGTGAAGCATATTTTATAAATTTTAAAAAATTGTGAGCCAGCCTGCCTGGAGTTTGCATGTTCTATCCATGTCTAAGTCTGGGTGCTCCAGTTTCCTCCCAAAGTCCAGAGCCTTGCAGGTTACATGGATTTGCAATACTAAATTGGCCCTAGTGTGTGCCTGTGTGTGCTTGTGTGAGTGTGTGTGTGTGTGTGTGTGTGTGAGTGTGTGTTCGCCTAGCAATGGACTGGCGTCCTATTCCAGGTTTGTTCCTGCCTTGTGCCCTCTGGTAGCTGGGACAGGCTCCAGCAGACCTCCACGACCCTGTCCCGGGCTAAGCGGGTTAGAAAGTGACTGATCTGATTGACGAACCTGCCCTTGTACTTTATAGTGGAGCTAAATGGGTTCCAGTGTCCCATTTTTGAAGAAAAAAGCAGCTTTAAAACCTACAGAATGTGTCCACTTTGAAGTTGTAAAGGACTTCTGAGAGATGCTTATGTCTACAAAAGTAAAATAAAAATATATCTTACCACAGATTTTTGGTAACATATGTATATGTGTAAAAAGCACAAAGTAGCACAGGAAATACTGAATAAATACTGAATAATGCATTAAGCAAGGACAGCTGAATTAACCATTTATGAGACTGATAGCCTGTAGAAAGAAACTGTCTGCTTGAAGTTTTCCACAACTGACATCTTATTGTTAAGTATTAAGAATAGTAGTAATAATATTGATGGGCCCTTCCTTTACAGTTTTAAGCAGGTTTAGCTCCATTCTGTTCTGACCACATCAAACTGCCATCTGCTCAACCTCCCTTCTGTATACAAACTCATCACCATTTCTGATGGATCCAATGATGGTTATGCCGTTCACATACCTGAGGAGTTTGACAGAGGTCTTCAGAGGTTCAATCAACAGTATAGAGGGAGAAAAGTAGAGAGGAGAGCACATGCTACCTGTGGGTACCTGTGCCAGTTCTACTGAAGCTATAGGGGAGGTTTCTCCAATTTTACATGTTGATTCCTCTTTGTCAGGAAATTGGTAATCCACTGACAGGTGGAGGCAGGGACAGAAAGCTGGGAAAATTTAAAGTAGAGGAGTTCATGAATGATTGTGTTAAAAAGTGAGCTGAGCAAACAGAATCCTTGCATAGGTTCCAATGTTGTCAAGATATTGCAGGATGTAGTGTAGACCCATCTGCTCTGTACTTGCAATACTTCTATTGCACTATTATATTGTATTGAGGATTACTTGTGTTCTGTTCTGTGTATTGTATTGTATTTACCCCCTTTTTTGACCCCCACTGCACACCCAACCTAAGGGGTCTCTCTTTGAGCTGCCTTTCCCAAGATTTTTTCCAGTTTTTTTGCGGAGTTTTTCCTTGCATTCTTACAGAGTCAAGCCTGGGGGGCTGTCAAAACGCAGGGCCTGTTAAAGCCCATTGCTGGACTTCTTGTATGATTTTGGGCCATACAAAAAAATTGTATTGTATATTGACTGCATCATCCACTGACCCGTTTACTTGATCAATACTTGATAACATTTTTGGTTTGAAAAATGGAGGCTTTTTTCACAATGGGACCCTGGTATACATTAGCTCCACTATAAAATGCAAGGGTGGGATAGTTATTTCTTTAAATTTTAAAATATACTTAACTTTAGAACACAATTTAATGTGGCAAATTAACACATACAAAGCTTGTAAAGAAGTAACTGACTTTAAAAATACCAAGCTTATCCTTTAAACAAAGAAAAAAACATGCATGAGCAAAATTCATGTATTCTAATTGACCAGTGAAGGAGACATAATGGTTTCCCCACGACAGTTTAAATCCCTTCTACTGAAACCCAACCCAGCTCTTCCTATAGCCTCACACTATGCTCAAACAGTGGTAACATGTATCACCAGGCCTATGTGTATGTGGCAAAAGGTTACTGTATTGTCCTCATGTCACTGTCCAGGGGGCTCATGTATAAACAGTGTGTACACACAGAAATGTTGTGTACCCCCATTTCCATGCTCAAATTGCGATGTATAAAACCTAAACTTGGCGTAAAGCCACGCACATTTCCACGGTACCTCATACCCTGTCGTACGCAAGTTCTGCGCTCAGTTTTGCAGACTGGAGGTACGCAGCGTCAAAGCAGTGCTACTGTTCCTGTGTGGTTATCCTTTCTTTTTTAGATCCACATCCCTGATGCGGCTTTATAAATACACTGAAATTAACCGCATATTGTTTATTAGTTTAATGCATCTGATTGTAATTAACCTGTAACAATATAATGGTCCACAGAATGATCAAACTATTCTAAATACAATAGCTGCTTTAGCATTGTTACTCTCACTGCACCTTCTTCTTCTTCTAGCTGCTCCCATTAGGGGTTGCCACAACGGATCATCTTTTTCCATATTACTCTCACTTCGCCACTCAGAGTATTTATTTATATCAATGTATCTGAGTGGGGAATCACAGATCTACAGAAGCTGAGAAAGAGAATTATTGGTATACAGCATCAAGCACACACTGCCTCAGCCATACTGTCTATTGAACTGCTCTCACATGGCAAAAGTTTTTTTTTTGGCAAAGTCTGTACGGACCTTGCGGTTCAGAAACAGTTTCATCCCAAGAACTATAAACGCACTCAATCAATTGCTCCTTGTAGAATGGTTTGTACTTATAAGTACAATCACCTCACTGTAAACTTGCACTACACTTATAATATTGCACAACCTGAGCCACTTTATAAAGTGCGTATTTACATATGATGACAATATCATTTTAAGATGAAATGCAGCAAGATATGTTTATTATATTAAACAGATAAAACTTTAACTTCAATTAAACATGCCAGGACACAGTGCCACAGCGCTAGCTAGGAGCTTGCGCTCACAGATTGTTCCTGCCTCGCGCTGTATTCTTGCTGGTGCGACACTAGAAGGATAGATGGATAGAATAATTTAACATGTACGACGACGATATTTCAATGTTCCTTAAAAGTTTTGAAGAATCGGCATTCTAAGCTTACAGATGGCTTAACGTTTATTACAGAGCTGATTGTGTATTTGGAGAAAGAAAAGTAAGGACAGGAATTAGGGGTTAGTACGTTTGAAAGAAACGGTACTGTTACAATAAACTATTTCATCGAAGGTCACACACGGCGCAGCAAGCATCTTGCGTAAGACATGAACAATCATTGTGCCACCGTGTTCTCATGTTCCCATGTTTAATAACATGATTTAACTCCTATCATCATGAAAATGATATCACGTATACATCTCAGTATTTTAATTATTCAGAGAGCTGTAATATCACAAATGTAATGGATTGTGTCCTGTTGGAGGAAGAGAAAGCCCGGAAGCACGTAGTGATTCACACACAAAGAGCACATAGAAGATAAAATATAAAAACAAAGCATTTAACATGCTACTTTAGTTATGATGGGATTTGAGAAACTAGTAAA
>JANRMT010062834.1:25949613-25983784 GCA_026402145.1 Polypterus bichir lapradei | reverse complement strand
TATATATATATATATATATATATATATATATATATATATATATATCTGCATCATTAGGTCAGGTAACGTCTTGTATATGTGATCAAGAGAAAAGAAATCGAGTACCATGTGTCTAAAAAAACATTGACAGAAGCTTATACTGTCTCGTTATAATAAAAATGTCTGCCAAAATGCACCATTGGATTGACATTTTTAAACATACACTATGGCACTAGCAAGAGAGTATAATACTTAACAAAACTGAAATTGTGTGCCTTATTGCAGACAATGACACTTAAGAATCACTCTTAAGGCACAATGCTTCTACAGTAATTGTGATGTACTGTAAAATGCAAGGCTACTCGCTACTCATGCTTCACCTGCAACAATGCCTGTAACTGCATTAGAAGCAAGTTTTTAGCATGAAACAATCCACGGGTTGAATGGTAGTGGGACATCACCTAAAGAGGAAAACATTTATTCATAATCAAAGTGATTAAAACGTTTCATGCCTGCAAAGCACAGTTGCCCAACTAGGGTCTTTAAACATGTTAAGGAACAAGCAATAAAATTAATGCACAAAGGTTTTTAGGAATTACTTGTGGCAAATAGATCTATGTAAATCTGCCAAACAGATACACAGACAACAGCACATCAGTGCAATATATAACCTACGAGGAATACACAAGTTCCATTTTGTTCTATTGGCATTACATACATGAACAGAACACCTAAGACAAAACACCCTCCTAACAGCCACATACCTAAAAGCAATATAAAACATACAGACACCTATATACTGCATATTGTCACACGTCTGTGCTTTTGGGCAGCTTAAAGGCTCAGAGAATGATAACTTCCCACCAGAACACAAGAGGGCACTGCTGACTAAAACCTCATCTCTTCCTCCTTCTGCACACTGGAAGATTGATGGCTATACCACTCTTGACGTTACTTCTGGTAACCGCCTGCCTGGACACCAGCGTCTTCCTACCAGAAGTCCTTATCAATGGAAACTCTACCATCTTGAGTAGTCTATTTTGGAGAAAATGTGTCTATGTGTCCATAGATAATATCAGCAACCATCAGCTGAGCCTTATCGCACATGCTGGGTTTGACTTCTGTGCTTGTTGTCTGAATAGAGGTTTTATATTATGTTTATATCTGGAAGGATGTTTGTTCCACAGTTCCATAAAAATGCAAGTTAGATTAGATGGCAACTCTACATTGGTCCCTGTGTGTGGACTGGGCTGGTGTTACGCCTAAGGTTGTTTTCCGCCTTGAGGCATGTGCATTCAAGATAGACTTTGGTTCTGATGAGGCAAGTTGATATGTCTGTACGTACTTACAGGAGGTCTCCTTGTTCAGAAAAACCTGTGGCTATAATTTAGCAGTGCTAAACTTCGATCCAAAAGGTTGGGTATTTGTGTACTGAACAAACAATGTACTGGGTCTACGCTAACTGCTCTGGTGCTGTTTCCACTGTATTAGCCAAGCCTGAATTCAGCTTCTGCTCCAAAGCACAATACCCTAAATCCCTATGTGTGGTCTGTCACAAATGGCAGGTTGTTGACCCATTCTCTTTACAGGACTTCCTCATGTTCTTCTGTATACCTTGTGGGGCTGACTATTTCTAAAATCCATTCTTAACAGCTTTAGCTGTGTGTCATTTATTGAGCCCAAGTTTTGAAGACTAACAAGCACCATTACTTCAAGAAAGATACTTCAGGCCTTAAACTTTCAAGCCAGAAAAAGTATCACTTTCCCCTTTGAAGTTGCATAGGACACACACAAAGTATGACAGCAAAAAGTAAATAACAGAAACAACAAAATGGTTTACTCCACTGCAAACAAACTTCTTCACTCAAACATACAGCAAAGACATGCAAGTCCACACAGCACTGGTCATCATCCTTAAAGGCTTCATCTTTCAAAACTGTCTGTGGCATAATAAAATACAACTTAAAGTAACTAGTTAACAGAAAATAGGACCTGCAAGTTTATTGCTGTGTAAAAAGCATACGGGTGCCTCAGTTAAATATTTACAGGTCGTTTACAAAACGAAAAAAGCTTTCAGTCACAATATGTGGCAGTTTGGTCCTCACTATTGTGATTCTGCCTGTTTAACTAAAGTCTAAAACGCTTAAAAGCAAGACATGCACTCCACCACAGGTCTGGACCAAAAGTGTAAGCCTCACCACTCTAAGCAGCACAGGCCCAATTGTGGATCACCAGAATCAAAAATATATTCAAAGGGAGAGAGGAAAACTGTTAAAAGACCCACTCGAAAAAGAAAAGCAAGAAAGTCCATTTTAGATGAAAACTTCGAAATGGTTTTAAAATTTGAGCTGAATGGCCATGGTCTAGGGAAATGCTTTCAAAACATATTCATTGTATAATGTTGCACATACAGTATTGTGCAGAATTAAGTAAGAATTAATACCACCTGTGTGTTGCTCTTTTGACTGTACAGTCCTGGATGAATGTAAACATATTGAAATCTAATAAACAATAAAATGTGGTTCTTATTTTTTACACTTATATTAATTTCAGTGTTCAGATGGTTCAGATTCGATACTGATTTTAAAATAAAGACCTTTCACTTCATTTATACCAGTGCTATAATCACTTTGAAATAATATATTTCAGTCTGTCTCATGTAGAGGCAGGGAGCTAGCTGTTCAATCAATAACTTCATTTTGTGAATACAGTACTTATAATATACCTGTAATTGACACATTATGCCCATCACCTGTCTATTTTCATGTGAAACAACCTACAGTAACAAAAATTCAAAGATTCCTGCAAATATTTTATTCAATTTTGTTCATACAATTTTCAAACCGCAAAGAAGCAGGGAAAGATCAAGAGGAAGAAAAAAAAAGGATTAAAAAATGTTAAGCATAATACTGGAATACTTGTCTGTTCAGTTCATGAGCCCAGTCTGACGTATTCAATATATAGTTCATTATAAAGCCATGTTGCTAATTGCCTTAAATTCTTATGGATGTTAAACACTGAGAAGCAATAGGTGGCATCATTATATGCAGTTGACCAGCAATTCTTTTTGATTAGTAAAAATAACTTAGTTTTTAGTATTTTAGTATTTCTGATAATTTCAAATTTTAATTATTCAGTGCTATAGTTTTAAATTTACTGACTTGTTCAAGATCTTCACTATTGTCATTTCGTGATAGCTTTACACAGTATTGTGGATTCCTAGGAGACACAGCTATCTATCACTGCCCCCGATATACTTTTCCACAGTTAATGCATGAACTACTTGTCCAGTCATACAAGTATAGATGTCTCTCTCTCAAATCAGGCTAGGCAGATTTCAAAATGCAAAAGTATTAGTCAAGTGCTAAACAGCAATACACTATTCACTCATTATTTACTTAAAGTGAGGTTACAGTGGATATAAACAGTTGCTGTTAGTATACTGTTTATTATAGAAAAACTGCATGGAGCTGCCACTGCCCTACAACTTAAAGGCCTGACTTCTATCTTCTTAATTTGCTTGTTTTTCATTCTTTTTTTGGTTATTCTGGTTACTTCCCATGTCTCAAAGAAATAGTTAACTGGTGTCTATAAACTGAGAATATGCATAGGTCTGTAACTAAGTGTAACTGGCAACCTGTCTGTTTGAATTCCACTTAGCTTGCTTTCCATTCAGTTATCTTTGTAATGAACAGTGTGCTAATAAAGTGTATATTATAAAAGAACATATTATCTTGGGTATTCACATCACTTCTCATGTTAACTTGTCTAATTTAGCACCTCAGGGTTTCACACAAACTGCAAAGAAAGACAAGTTCTCTCACTTCCAAAATAATACTTTTACAGGTCTGGTCAGTTTTCTGAGAGCCAATTAACTATAAGATTATTATATAGTGTGTCAGTGACTATTAAAAAGTGGATATGGGTAAAACGCTACTGTAAAATCTAAATCAATATGCTTTTCTTCTTTGCAATGTCTTCCCCATGAAGTAAATCAGCCTAGAAGTTGCCATTTGAACTTCTAAATATCAACTAGTGTCAGAAATACTTATTACTTAAATATCAAAGACATAGAAATTATGTAGAAATTACATACTTGACATATGAAGTATAACAGAGCCACTGAAGGTACTTGGGAATAGTACTGAATTTCACAAAGTATCCAGAAAACAGAAGAATAGGAACTGCACTTACTGGACCAGCATATGTGGATACCTAGAGTAAAACATTACATAAAATTAGTTTATTGCACGGGGCAAAATCTCCGGACCACTCAGAGGAATACAATATACAAAATACAAATATATATATATATATATTTAAAATCCATTGTTTCAAAAAAGTTATTCTAAGTATACATTTATTATTCTTACTTATTGTGAATATTCTAATTATTCTTACTTATTTTGAAGTATAAGTAAAATCTGAAAAGGAAGTTCAGCCAAGTATAACTGAAAAGAATAAACTTAGGAAAGTACTTTGTTCACAAGAAATTCATTTTTTTTTTGTCAGGCACCTCCTCACAGGTATGAGAAAATCTCAACATATGATATGCCATACTAGTTGTCTTGATGTCAAGATGTTGAGTTCTCGGGGTTCCCCCTATTTTGTCTCTCTAGGCCTAAAAAACCTTCATTTTTACTTAAAATGTAGACCATACTTTGTGCAGAAAATTATAGCCTTATGATAAAGAGTAAACTAATTTTAACATCGTCAGCAAAAATGATCAGAAGGACTTGAAGTTATGCATGCCACATAAGTTGAACTCAGGGATTCACCCCTAATGGAGTATATGCGTCAAGCAAAACTTGGAACAAAAATGGGGAAAAGGAATATAGGCATTTGGAGTGTCGTTTTATTCTATTTCGAGATTGCAAATTATAAAATTTTTGATATTCAATTCTTTACTGGTGGTCATAGCCAACTACAAGACACTCACAGAAGGTTGAAAATGAAAATTTTCAAAAAAAGCAAGTGGTTATCTTTTTAGGCTGTTTTAAGGTCAGTGATTACAAATGTTATTTTTCAAATTTTGATCCTTTACTAGGGATTTAAGCCCTCTATGAACCTCCATCAGAGGGTGAAAAATGACAAATTTCTATACAATTGAGAGTATTTAAAATTTTTAATGGAACTATATATTTTAATATTTCAAATATTTGGCGCAACTGTCCTTGTTTATTATGTACTTCTACCTCATGACGTAAATCAGATTTCTTACAGACACCCTGAATTAGGGTGGCCTACATGTAATTAAAATTAAGACTTTTAATATATTTAATTCAAGACTGTGGATAAGGCAGATCATAAAGCCTCACCTGTACTGAATTGGTAGCAGTCCCAATTAACAGACCCATAGACTGTGCGACTAGTGAAACCATTGATCCAATTGCACAAAAAACCACAAAACGTTTTGGATCTGATGGCTGGGAAGTCATCCAATACACTATGGAGCAGTATATTCCTGGAAATATTGCCTAAAATATAAATTATAGAAATTTAAAACTATAAACAAGAAAATTCTTTCCATCTTGAAAAAAGAAATTTCTTACTGTTGATTTCTACCTCACTAGTTTGAAAATCTTTATTCTTAGGTATCTTTCTACCTCACTGGTATAGTAAATTTAAATCATCTATTGGTCAATGTAAAAAAAAATAAATAAAAACAAAAAACAAAAACAAAACTTGTCTGCCCAGAGTGATACAGTAGCCTTTGTTTCTGTATCAGCTATTTGCATTTTATTTTCTTTTTTCAGGTACTCTGGTTTTGCCCACCCCATCTCAAAAACATGAAAGGTTAACTGTCATTTGTAAACTGGCCCAGTATAAGTGAAAGAGGCATTTGTGCAAGTAGTCACTGCCTTGTGCGGAATGCTGCTGGGTTAGGATCAGGCCTCCTATTACCTTCAGTTACTAGCAGCAATTTGGAAAGTGGATGAATGGGTGGATGGATGTCATTACACAAGTAAAGGCCTATTTCACTCTTGGAACATGGAGATAAAATTTCAATCAAGGCTAGAAATCTGACCTTTTTCCTTTTCCTGACCAGTAGAAGTAGATGACATGACAATTTTTGTGTACATGATGTAAAACCTGCTGGGCCAATTAGCACATAACACACCATGACAGCCATGAAAAAATAACCATTTTCAAGAGACTTAAACATTTATGAACTAAGTCTACAAAAACCTTGACTGTTTTGTAGCCCCAAACCCCTAACACGAACACACAAAGAGTCCCAGGTTCAAATACTAAGTATTTATTTAACACAAAGCCTCCAAAAGTAACAAAAACACACTAATTTCTTTCTCTCTCTAAATCCGCTCACCACTACACTACCCTCCTTCAGTCGAGTGTTGCTCCTTGTCCTTCCAGCTCCAACTCACTTGGATAAGGGAGTGCGGTCCCTTTTATTGAGGACCTGGGAATACTTCCAGTGCTAGGGACACTGCCCAATCGAAGTACTTCTGGGTCATATGGAAGTCCCATGAATTGGGGAGTGCAACTCCCTGTAGTGCCCACTTTCGACACCCATGGACCCCAGCAGGACTGTGCTGCCGGACTACAACTCCTAGCATTCCCTATTGGCTCCCGAATGGGTGCAGAATCGGAGGGCTGCTGCCATCTAGCACCTGGGGGGATTCAATATTCCTCTTCCTCCTTCTCAGTCCTTCCCAGTCCTCTTCTTCTGTTGTGGCGAGGGAAGGTATGAACTCCATGTCCGTTGGGACACCTGTCAGGTAAGAAACCATTTCCGTCCACCCATTAGATCATTTGCAATGTCCTTCCCTGTCTTGGCCTTAATGTTTCCATGGGGCAATGTCCTTCCCTGTCTTGGCCTTAATGTTTCCATTGGGCCCCCCAGTCCAAGTGAGGGATCTTCTTGGTTCCTGGCCAGGGTGCCCATCCATCCCGTGTGCCACCTACAATAATTATGCATCAGGAATGTGTCAGGAAATTGGGAATGATGATAAGGGAAATAAGTGAACCACAATGCAATAAAGCGAAAGAGGAAACTGTAAAACTTGGTTAAGTGGGCACACGAACAGTTGTTGAAATTAAATTTCATGCATATTTTGGGAATAGTAAATTACCGTACATACAGTATAACCACTGCTTGAAATTGTTTTTGATTTTCCATGCACCAGAGTATTGTTTCTTAATTGTTAAATTATTTAGATACATTAAGCAATAAATACATGAGCAGCATAAATGCAGCGTTCAATCATTTATGATAATCATTGTATTTAAGACACAAAATGAATTCAGTGACTGTGGACCTTAATCGCACCTTTTAGAACATTAAAACAATCTAAATGAAAACAGGCCATTCAGCTCAAAACACTTGCCACTTAATTTTTCTAAAAAAAAACTTCAAGACCATTTTTAAAAATCCCTTAAATCCCACTGTCTACCACATTGCCCTTGACAAGTTTTTTCCAACTGTGTCCCTGTATTTTCCATGAACTCATTTTAAAATAACAGTCTCAATCCACTGTATTAATTCATTTCATATTTTTAAACACTTCAATCATGTCTTCACTTAGTCTTCTTTTGCTTAACCTGAAAAGGGTCTGCTGTTTTAATCTTTCTTCATAATTCATCCCTTGTAGCCCTAGAATCAGCCTAGGCACTCTTGTCGGGACTTTATCTAGCTCTGCCATGTTCTTTTTGTAGCCTGGAGACCCAAACTGTACACAGTACTCCAGATGAGAATCCTGCCTCTTTGTCTGGAAGTGCACAAAGGATCCCTCATGACCTCACAAATTTAATAGGAAATACTGACATGCGCAAACAAAGAAAATGCAAATGAATTCTTACAATGAGTAACTGAGAATTTCCCAACCCAGCCACAGGGGATGCACAAACCAGTGTGTTTCTTCGTGCTGGTCCCAAGCCAGGATAAACTGGGAGGGTTACGTCAGGAAGGGCATCCGGTGTTACAATTTTGCCAAATCAATATGTGGACAACAATACAAATTTCCATACCTGATTGGTCGAGCCTCGGGTTAACAACGACTGCCACCAGTACTGTTAGCCAAAAGGGTGCTGGCGGAAATTGGGCTACTGTTGGCCGAAGAAGAAGAAGGAGAAGAAGAGGGGGGAGATGTGTCCGGGGGCAAGAGGAGAGGAGGAAAGTAAAGAGAGTGGAACTGAGGGTAGGAACTTTGAATGTTGGCAGTATGACTGGTAAGTGGAGAGAGTTAACCAATATGATGTTGAGAAGGAAGGTTGATATATTGTGTGTGCAAGAGACTAAATGGAAGGGGAGTAAGGCCAGGTGGATCGGGGGTGGATTCAAATTGTTCTTTCACGGTATGGATGCGAGGAGAAATGGGGTAGGAGTTATTCTGAGGGAACAGTATGTCAAGAGTGTTTTGGAGGTGAAAAGAGTGTCAGGCAGAGTAATGATTATGAAGCTGAAAACTGGAGGTGTGATGATGAATGTTGTTAGTGCATATGCACCGCAGGTTGGGTGTGCAATGGGCGAGAAAGAAGATTTTTGAAATGAGTTGGATGAAGTAATGAACAGTGTACCCAAGGGACAGAAAGTGGTGATTGGAGCGAATTTCAATGGGCATGTTGGTGAAGGGAACAGTGGAGACGAGAAGGTGATGGGTAGGTATGGTGTCAAGAAAAGGAATGAAGAAGGTCAGAGGATAGTGGATTTTGCCAAAAGGGTGGACATGGCTGTGGTGAATATGTATTTTAAGAAGAGGGAGGAACATAGGGTTATGTACAAGAGTGGAGGAAGATGCACACAGGTAGATTACATCCTTTGCAGAAGAGTTGATCTGAAGGAGATTGAAGACTGCAAAGTGGTGGCAGGGGAAAGTGTAGTTAAGCAGCATAGGATGGTGGTCTGTAGGATGACATTGGAGATCAAGAGGAGGAAAAGAGTGAGGGCAGAGCCAAGGATCAAATGGTGGAAGTTGAAAAAGGAAGACTGCAAGGTTGAATTTAGGGAGGAGGTGAGACAGGCACTGGGTGGCAGTGAAGAGTTACCAGACAGCCGGGAAACTACAGCAGATGTAGTAAGGGTGACAGCAAGAAGGGTGTTTGGCGTGACATCTGGAAAGAGGAAGGAGGAAAATGAAACCTGGTGGTGGAATGAAGAAATACAGTAGAGTATACAGAGGAAGAGGATGACAAAGAAGAAGTGGGATAGTTGAGAGAGATGCAGAAAGTAGACAAGAGTACAAGGAGATAAGGCGCAAGGTGAAGAGAGAGGTAGCGAAGGCTAAAGTAAAGGCGTATGATGAGTTGTATGAGAGGCTAGATACTAAGGAGGGAGAAAAGGACCTGTACCGATTGGCTAGACAGAGGGACCAAGCTGGGAAAGATGTGCAGCAGGTTAGGGTGATAAAAGATAAAGACGGAAACATACTCACAAGCGAGAAGAGTGTGTTGAGCAGATGGAAAGAGTACTTGAGTACTTTGAGAGGCTGATGAATGAAGAGAACGAGAGAGAGAAGAGATTGGATGATGTGAAGATAATGAATCAGGAAGTGCAACGGATTAGCAAGGAGGAAGTAAGGACAGCTTTGAAAAGGATGAAAAATGGAAAGGCCGTTGGTCCAGATGACATACCTATGGAAGCATGGAGGTGTTTAGCTGAGATGGCAGTGGAGTTTTTAACCAGATTGTTTAATGGAATCTTGGAAAGTGAGAGGATACCTGAGGAGTGGAGAAGAAGTGTACTGGTACCGATATTTAAGAATAAGGGGATGTGCAGGAGTGCAGTTAACTACAGGGGAATAAAATTGATGAGCCACAGCATGAAGTTATGGGAAAGAGTAGTGGAAGCTAGGTTAAGAAGTGAAGTGATGATTAGTGAGCAGCAGTATGGTTTTATGCCAAGAAAGAGCACTACAGATGCAATGTTTGCTCTGAGGATGTTGATGGAGAAGTTTAGAGAAGGCCAGAAGGAGTTGCATTGCGTCTTTGTGGACCTGGAGAAAGCATATGACAGGGTGCATCGAGATGAGCTGTGGTATTGTATGAGGAAGTCGGAAGTGGCAGAGAAGTACATAAGAGTTGTACAGGATATGTAAGAGGGAAGTGTGACAGTGGTGAGGTCTGCGGTAGGAGTGACGGATGCAATCAAGGTGGAGGTGGGATTACATCAGGGATCGGCTCTGAGCCATTTCTTATTTGCAATGGTGATGGACAGGTTGACAGATGAGATTAGACAGGAGTCCCCGTGGACTATGATGTTTGCTGATGACCTTGTGATCTATAGCAATAGTAGGGAGCAGGTTGAGGAGAGGTGGTGATATGCTCTAGAGAGGAGAGGAATGAAGGTCAGTAGGAACAAAACAGAATACATGTGTGTAAATGAGAGGGAGGTCAGTGGAATGGTGAGGATGCAGGGAGTAGAGTTGGCGAAAGTGGATGAGTTTAAATACTTGGGATCAACAGTACAGAGTAATGGGGACTGTTGAAGAGAGGTGAAAAAGAGAGTGCAGGCAGGGTGGAATGGGTGGAGAAGTGTCAGGAGTAATTTGTGACAGACTGGCATCAGCAAGAGTGAAAGGGAAGGTCTACAGGACGGTAGTGAGACCAGCTATGTTATATGGGTCGGAGATGATGGCACTGACAGGAAAGCAGGAGACAGAGCCGGAGGTGGCAGAGTTAAAGATGCTAAGATTTGCATTAGGGATGACGAGGATAGGATTAGAAATGAGTACATTAGAGGGCCAGCTCAAGTTGGGCAGTTGGAAGACAAAGTCAGAGAGGCGAGATTGTGTTGGTTTGGACATGTGCAGAGGAGAGATGCTGGGTATATTGGGAGAAGGGTGCTAAGGATAGAGCTGCCAGGGAAGAGGAAAAGAGGAAGGCCTAAGAGAAGGTTTATGGATGTGGTGAGAGAGGACATGCAGGTGATGGGTGTGTAACAGAACAAGATGCAGAGGACAGAAAGATATGGAAGAAGATGATCCGCTGTGGCAACCCCTAATGGGAGCAGCCGAAAGAAGAAGTAACTGAGAATTTCCCAGGTTTTGTGTAAAAGAGACATTAACTATGTTCATATAACATATTTGACCATAATGAACATGCTTTTTCTGCTGTAATAATTTGATTTGTGATAGCTATTCACATTATAAATAGCTTCTAAACATTTTAATATATTCCACAATACAAAAAAAATTCTTACATTTGCCACCTGTGTTAGCTATCCCTCAAAAATGGTGACATTTTTGAAGTTGGATGTTTAAAGAAAAAAGGCAACTAGACTAACTAGAACAACATATATGTATTGGCCAATGTATATAATTAATTCAATTCAAATGCATAGATTAAGTGTAATTTCTAACCAGCTTAACTATGGAAAGAATTTGACATCCAAGTATGATTCAATTCTGTTTAATCACCTTAACTTTTTTAATATATATTTTTAGCCACCCTAATGTCACACAGTCCTTGGCATGTTACAAAAACCTTGTCTTGGGTGGGAAAGTGATTTGACAGAAATAACATTAGCAACAAAGTGGAATCAAACCTACGATCTTAAAGTGAAATGTAACAATCATTCATGTTCAATTCTCATTTCACAAAATCCTGCTCACAGTGAAACCTTAGATGTGTGAATTACTGGAAATGTGAATTTGTCTACTGGAGAATCAAACTTCAATCTTTCTTAGAAAAGCCCAACACCTTATCCACTGAGCCAATATCACTAAATCACTGAAAAGAATATTTTGCCAAATTTGTGTATAAATGATGAAAAATTGGTAACATTTTAAAAAATTTACGTTTGTGTACATTGGTCTCAAACATTTGACCATTTGATTGAACGTCCAGCACGCTAACCACTTGATCAATGCTGCTTAACTGCCATATTTAAGTAATTTGACAAAACTTCAATAGCAATTAATCAAAGTGATTTTTTTTTTATTAGTTTGTCAACGTTGGTCTTGAACCTTTGACCATTTGATCGAGATTCCAAAAGGCTAATCACTTGACCAACACTACTTATTTTTCATATATACAGTATGTGCATTGGTTAAAAGCAATAAATACATGTGTAATTGCTGAAAGTATATTATAAGAAAATGAGGAGAAAAGCCAAGCAAAATGACACCTTAATGAGAAATTTAAATTTGACGTAATTAACGTACAGATCCCGGGTCAAAACTGATGAAAATATTGCATTGTCACCAGAGATCATTGGTTCAGTAAAAGTGGATAAAAAATTAATTACAAAAACTGACCCAGGCAAACAGAGAGGGCAAGACGAATAAAATTATGCAAATGTCTAACATGCTAACCACTTGACCAATGTTGCTTAATTTTCATATTGAAGTAATTTGACGAAACTTCAGTATCAATTAATCAAAATGATATCTTAAATAAAAAATGAATTAAAAAATTAATGTTTACATTGGTCTTGAACCTTCAATCGTTAGATCAAAAGTCCAACACGCTAACCACCTGACCTACACCGATAATTCATATATTCATATTGTCACACTTCAACAGTTTTAAGGTAAACTAACCCTTTTCACTTAACTGTAGTCATGAATCCTTTGTTTATTTTGATCTTTGATCATTCTGATTATTAACTGTGCACTCTTAATACACCTTTACTGAAAATTACTTTCTGCATTCAAGAGCTTTCCTTAACCTTTATTATCATTAGGGAAAATCCCATTTTGTAGACCATGGTTTCTCTGTGTAATGTCTACACTAATGAAAATACTGTAACTGGTCAGCTCATATAGAGTAATACTACACTTATCTGCTATACCATGAATTGGACAAATCTGCAAAATATCCTGCATGTTTTCATTAAGTCTTTCATTATTCGTTTGACATCTGCTAAACTCGGCAAGTAATCGCACTTTAGAAAAACAGTTGCGAGATAGGATTGCATTGCATTTATCAAGGTCATTTAATCATTTTTTTAACCCTCCTTTACTATAGTAGGAAACAAGTGATAAGCAATTGCATCTATAATCTCTTACACCTGCTGGAATTTGACTAATATGGGGATGCATTAAAAAACAAGCTTGGTACGGAGGTGTGTGTAAAGCAGTATAGTATGCTGGTGCAAATGAGTTTTCTTGGACCTCCAAGCTGTTTCATTAATGAAAGGCCCCACTCTCAGGTTTTAGGAAAAACTTTAAAAAAATAATTGTTTAGTATCTACACTCTGGTGCCAGGTGTTGTTTCATTCTTTCACCTGATGACTACTGGGAAAGGCTGCAGCTGACCCAGAACTCTGCTTTGGATAGACAGGTTAGGAAAAATGGAAAGATGGTTAATGTCTATCTGGAGCTGTACATATGTTGTATAGTAAAGCTTTTTCACTAAAAAGAACAGACACTTACCTGAAAGGGTAAATCGGCCATTGTTTTTGATAGATAATATGATTTCAGACTATACCAATAATTAAGATGTTCTCTGAGAAAAACTCCAATTTCCAAAGGAACTGCCAACAGAAAGATAAACATAAACCATTTTCAAATTCATTTCCACAAACACCCAGGTGTTAATGTCTAGGGCCTAAAGCACTTAATTTCAAAACCTTAAGGTTGCTGATTCAAACAACCTAAGGTTGCTGTCAGACTAATTCCTTTAACGGTCATTTAACCTGTTGGTGATCAAATATTAGAAGAACGACATACAAAAATTATACTATGCCTCATATGGTAAACAGTGAAACTGGTTCAGTATACTAGTTCATGAAATTTGAATGTTCATGAAATTTGAATGGATAAACTTTATGCAAAGTGGACCGATAGTAAATACTAATAATAATAATAATAATAGTATTATTCATTACATTTATATAGCTCTTTTCAAGGTGCTCAAAGCTCTTTACACAATGAGTGGGGAGCCACATCAACCACCACCAATGTGTAGCATCCACCCAGATGATGGAACAGCAGCCATAATGCACTAGTATGCTCACCACACATTAGCTGTTTGGCTAAGGTGAACGGGTGAGAGATACTTAGCCAATCAGAGACAGGGGATGATCAGGGGGCCAAAATTACCAGGTTGTAGTGGACAATTTAGGACTTCGGGATACATCCTACTATTTATGAAGGATGACCAGGGATCTTTAATGACCACAGTGAATCAGGACCTCATTTTTACAGCACTGTGTCCCTATCATTGCACTGGGGCATTGAGACCCACATTTAGATCACAGGGTAGGCACCTCACACCAACACCTCCTCCAGTAGCAACCAGATTTTTTTCCAAGCACTGGCCGGGCCAGCACCCAAAGTCTACTAGGATCAAATCTGACCTGTGACACTGGACTCGTGTATTTAGCACCTTTATGTCCATCTAGATTTCTTTCAGGTTGTCCTCTTTCCTTTTACATTCTAATGGCAAACAAACAAGGCTGGCTGGTTATTTCTAAATCTACTTGTGAATGATAGGACATTATCAAAACCTGGTTTCTATATTTCACTCATGCTCCAGTTTCCCATGATCCTGTACTGGAATATGTTTGATCAGAAAATAAATGAATTCACTTCTTGTAATTGTGCAGACACAGGTTAATTCATGTTTCAGGACAAAAGGGGCAATATATGTTCAAAGTTTGCCCCTTACTTTCAAACCTGTATAATGGGAATTCCTTGAGCATGGGAAAGGTGTTATATAAATAAAATGTATTATTGGTAGTAAAAGGTCATTCAAGGAATAGATTTGTGCATTGTGAACAGTAAGGGCAAACTAAAATATATAGTGAAATATTGGGTTCTCTAAACTTGCATTTTCCTGAAGTTTACAATGTGAAGAGGTTGATATCCTCCCAACTGGAATATGGATTCACTAGAAGGCACTTAATGATTTTAAAATTTTAGAGGGGAAATGTTCTGCATAGATTAAATAGCCTGAAATCTAATAAGTAAATATTTTCGCATTATACAAAAAAGGTGATCATTCTGACCCAAGTATCCATCGGCTTAACATGTATCATGGGTAAAATAATGAAAGGAAAAAAATTGACAAAGACGGGTGTAGGTGCATTTTTCATTAATATGCTAGAATTCTATGAGAAAGGAATAAAAATATAAGATCACAGACATGCATGTGACATTATTTATCTTGATTTATGAAAGTTTTTCATAAAATCTTCATTAGAGACTACCGAACAAACTATGAATTGGCAATTCAAAGTGCAGTATTTAGATGGGTGCAAAAATTGGCATAAAGAGGGAACTATGGATGAATTATGGTGAGAATAGCTTATAATTAGGTGATCTTAAAAAGCAGTGTTCCTCTAGGATCATTGCTGAATCGCTGCCCTTTTTAATACATATAAGTGATCTAGATTAGAATTTAAAAAAAACAAGGTGGTTAAGTTTGTAGATGATACCATACTGGGCAGATTGGCAAATAATCTAGGATCAAATGAATCATTACAGAGGGACCAGACAGAATATATGCCTTATCAGATTTAAGGTTAATGAAGCTTAATGTAAATAAATGCAAAATATTACACATGAGAGGGAAAATTTTTAGATTTGAATACAAAATGGGAGGTTTGAAACTTAAAAGTATACATTAAGAGAAGGACCTAAGAGTTGTAGTGGGGTTATCACTGTGTACATCCAAGCTGAGTATAGAAGCCATTAAGAGGGTTAATAGGATGTTAGGTTATATAGGACACAACGTGTAAAGTACAAGTCAAGGGAGGTTATGCTTAGGGTATATACAATGAACTAATTCACTGAACTAAGGCCTCACCTGGAGTATTACAAAAAAGACATAGCAGCACTAGAGAAAGTCAATAGAAGAGTCCAGGATCAAGAGATACAGGCTGTGAATAAAGACTGAAAGATGTTAAACCTGTTCAGCTTTTGCAAATAGATATACTGAAATGCTTAAAATTATGATGAACTGTTACTTTAAAACAAATTCTTCAACAAGAACACAGGGACAGAGATATAAACTTGTTTAAGAAAATTTTTACATAAGAAACTTTTTCTTCAAACACAGAACCATAACCACATAAGAATGAGAACCAGCTCTAATATTTTTGAAGACTAAGTTGTAAATGTCACCCACTTTGCTTTGAGTGGAATCATCACTACCAGATTTGTACTTAGAAACAGAGACACAAAAAGTAGCCAGGACTGGGAACAGTTAGGTATGAAGATTATTATCATTTACAATTTGAGAATGCAGAGGGGGATGGTTGACAAGACGTTCTCTGAAAAATACAGTCCTGAGACCTGCCGTTTGAGAAAACAATTAGAAAGAAGAAAGAACTTTTTTAGCTTGCCGAAAGTCAGTCTCAGATACAACGCCAAATTTTAACAGATGTTTTAATGTGAGCTCATTTGGGAGTTGATTACACGGTAGTTTGAATTAAATAAGCTAATTAGCATTGCATTGAAGAGTTTCAGTCCTGTTACCATTTTGATCATTTACTTTTTTGCAATGTCTTTGTCTTCTATGCTGCAGTTTGAGGATTATTATTATTATAATTATTGTTATTGTCCATGATATTGCTAGGCTGTGTAGATAAGTCTCCATGATATTGCTAGGTTGTGTAGGTACGCTGTCAAACATTACGACCAAGCATCACTACTATAGAAAAATAAAATATAAAAATATGTAAGTCATAATGAGCCTGAGTGTTCACAGGTCTGTATTGCTTAAAAAATGCCAATCTCCTCAAACTTTTGCCATCCTAGATGTCTGCCTACTTTGGTTAAATGGTGAAATAAGTTATCAATGAGTACTGATATACAGAACAGCCAGGTCTGTTTAACATAACAGGTTCATTAAATTGATTCTACAATTAATTTTGCATGTAATTTCATGATTGTGAAACATCAAAGTCTTGTAGGTTTATTTAGGATTTTTTATAATTACTTTTTTGGCATGGAAGACAAGGAATGCTGCTCCCTAAATTCTTGTTTACAGGTTTATTGGTGAAGGAATGCAGTGCTAAAAATGTGATATGCTGTGTATTTTCCACACGAAGTTGACTTAAAATGCACTACTGGATAGATACATTACTGTGTTTTTACCCAACTGTGTTTTTACTAACTGTAAACCTGCCCCTTGCCATTACCTACTAGCATCTTCTCCTTCCGGTTTCTTGATTCCTATAGATTATGTTGAGCATGTGCATGTTCCAAGAACAATTGTACAGAGTATTGTTTCCGTCTTTAAAGCATATTTAGGACTGCCATCATAATTAGCAAAGTAAGCATTGTACTCCCACAATAAACACAACATAAATATCAAGGATCAAAAAAATGTTGGCCTGTGACAGATTATGAGCCCATAGATGTATTTTTTTCACTAGAGAACTTTATTGAAACACTAAATAACAGGCAGAAAAATGCGAAATTGGCATAGAAAAATGCTTATAGGAGTAAGACTATATAAACAGTGTCCTTCCTGTCAATGGTGTAAATTTTGATAGTGTTTCACAAAATTTTCTGCAAAGTGAAACTATAAAGTTTCGCTTTATATCACTGGCTCTTCAATATGAATGAGTATAATAATGATTGGTAGTATAAGGACCTTCAAAACTCAATTTGATGTTTTTGAAGAAATTTGGTGTTCTAATCATTTTTGTTCTAATTGAAAATGACATCAAGATCTCCAGCCGCCTCAGACCAGAAGTGTGTGAGACATGCCCATGAGGGAAAACCAGATAATCCTAGGAGAAAAGCCAGTCCAGAAACGTCAGAAAAGGGTACAAAAACTGCCCATTTCCTGTCACATACCTTCAAGAAAACATCACAAACCAAAACAAACAAGAGTTAGTACATCTGTATCTGGCACAAATTAATAGGCTGGGAGCACTTGGGTAGCCATTTTTAAAATCATCTGACAAGTAGGCGTTTATTTAACAAACTGTCTCTCCACTATAAAATAAGTCCGCAAGGTGCTGCTGATGAAGGAATAAAAAGAAAAAATAAACGCTTCCTGTATCTATCTATCTATTAAGAATGCTTCTCTGTATAAATTATAACATAAATAACATAAAAATCTTTTGCTTACATGTTACTTACATGTTAGAACAGTGGGCATTAAAGCTGCGAACATGAGAAACAGTAGAGAGAGAAATAGAAAGCCATTGTTGTTGAGCACCATAGTTGCATCATTTCCAATTCCCTGATAAAGTAAACCTATCAAGATCCCAATACCAATGTGAGATATGAAGCGCAGATGAGTCAGGACCTGGATTAAAAAAAGATTGTTATTTCAAAAATATAACTCAAAATGATTTACATAAATATTTAAAAGATTAAAATTAGAT
Source organism: Polypterus bichir lapradei (assembly GCA_026402145.1). Lineage (NCBI taxonomy): Eukaryota > Metazoa > Chordata > Cladistia > Polypteriformes > Polypteridae > Polypterus > Polypterus bichir. Next base: position 25,965,558 of record JANRMT010062834.1, on the reverse strand, counting down.
TTAAACTGATTTCAGCAAATAAAATGTTCAGGTAGACAGCAAGGGATTCTACAGAAGCTCAAAAATAATGTTTATTGTGTTATTTTGCAAAAGAATTGTATTGCATTATTTTGCAGCAGTATTGTATTGTTTCACAAAGATATGCCTGCTTGACTCTGGTATAATTGTGCACTGCTCACTTGCCTTGAGTCATCTAGTGACAGCTAGTAAGAAAGTCTATTCAACAAATGTAATTAGTATTAGTATGAGGTGACAAAAACCAAACAGATATTATAGATAAATATGTTTATTCCTACAGAATATATTCTGAGGGATACATTTAATCTATATTATTTACTCTCAAAAGGAGCACAATCCAGCAGCACTGGGTGAAGGGTAAGAGGCAACCAATTTGGACAATATGCCAGTCCTTTGCAGTGCAAAATCACATACCCTAAGAAAAAAAAATGTGTGCTGTGTGGAAGAAATCTAGATGTAAACTACTAGTTCATTTTTAATCCACTTATTAAGACAGTTACAGTAAAGGGAACTGGAATTACATGCCAGTTAAAAGCAACTCTACCCGAGTTTGAATGGAATTTTTAGTGATAATTATGAGAAAGAATAAACAGGAGACAATAACGACTTAAGTAGTAAAGCTTAAGCCAAAGGTGAATGAATAGTCAAGTTTGGGCACAAATAAAGTATAATCTAAATAAATCTAATCTAATATAAAAGAATAATCTTGATAAAGGAGCCAAAGTAACAAACTAAAGACTCCTTGAAAATTTCAGGCTTAACTACCTTGAAACTGCAAGAAAGCTTTTCCTATACACCAAGGTAGAATTCTACAGTATGTGATGGCACTGCTGTATTTATACGAATTCAGACATTTTCACTGACATGACAAATGTGGTCATGTGACTTATATAGATGGCACTGCATAAACAAAAAGCAAAAAAATAAAACATAATAAGGCCCAAAAGTTAAAGTAAAAACAAACTCTCCATGAAAATATAAGACATTAAATAAAAATCATCCATAAATAATGTTTAAAAGAAACAAAATTCTAACAGTAATGTATTGTAGTAAAGCACACTTACAGAATCTCTTAATGTTACAAGAAGCGTCCTTCTGAACAAGATACTAAATTGAATGAAGAAGCTGGCAGAGAAGGTGTGACGGGTTTCTTCCATCGGTGCATCTTCATAGAAAACCTGGCAGCACTGGTATGCAGGCTTTAAAAAGAACAGAAAGCAAACTAAACAGTTATAGCAATGTTGTTATTTCTTCAAACGTGTTTAATATAGTTATTAACATATATCCATCCATCCATCATCCAACCAACTATAGTCTAACTACAAGGTCACGGGGGTCTGCTGGAGCTAATCCCAGCCAACACAGGGAGCAAGGCAGGAAACAAACCCTGGGCAGAATGCCAGCCCACTGCAGTGTTTATTAACATATATACATTTGCATATTCTCATTAATAGATATTTAAGTACTTTTCTTCTTACATTAAAGTGATGCTAACAACTGAAAACATGGTGCATTTTTACAAAAGGCATTAACTTTGTTACTGGCACTATTATACTGTATTTATCATTAGTCAGCATTCCCACCGTACTGTAGATACATGGTAGTCATATATGTATACTGTAATGTGTTTTGATGGATGAGCATGTATAAACTTTTTTGCACTCAGGAATTCACAAAGCAAAAAGGTTAAAAAAAATGCTTTTATTCTATAAACAAAATTCAGCTAAATGAAAGGCATAAATGGAAAAGACATTGTAGAAATGAACAGAAGCAAGACAATGAAAATGCTAAAAGGTACTGACTGGACATGCCATCAAATCCTGCATATTCTGCAAGGTGGCTCTCTTGCTTACTCTCCACAGTAGCCTAATAAAGAACCTTACACCTCCAATCTTCACTTTCCAGATCCTCTCCTTCTTCTGAGACAACATACCCTTGTATCCTGGGGAGGACTTTTATCAAGGCCATTTCTCCCACACCTGTGCTGGTGTCCTGGTTTAATTCTCTTACAAGGCACAGAGCACATATACAGGGATTACTTGTTGTCAGTTTGATTCCTGCTGTCTCCAGCTGGAGGTGATGCTTTGTGCCAATCATTTCAGGGTCAGTTTCTCTGGCACATGTTAAATGGGTTTTTAGCATGTTTTCTGCCTTTTCTGTCTGGATGCTTTTCTGCTTCTTTACTTTGATCTCCGCTTTTGCTTGCTGCTTGGACTGCATTTTAGAGTCCTAAAGATTCCACACACAATGGTTCTTTGTTAGCATAAAATTACAACTTAAGAGGCAGGCAGTGATCAGTCAGTCGACTCCCATTCTTCAGCAAGATGAATATGTTGTTTTATGTACAGTCTATTTTACTTATCCACTTTGCTGCCCTTTAGCAAGGCCAGACTCAATGGTTCAGCTACATCCACCACCATCATGGTCCAGCCCTAGGTTACTCTTTGGAATATAAGTATTGCTCACCCTTTGTTATAGCAACATGCTAGGCAATACGGTTTCTGCATAGAGCAGAAATTATGGCCAGGATAACAGTGAGCAGAGAGCATATGAATTAGGTCTAGCATGTACAGTGGTTTGAAAATGAAGAAGTGGAGATTTTGCTGTTTGTTTTTGGGTGCATACGAGACCAACATTTTGAGTCCATAACTGGTGCAAAGTTGAGTTATGGGTGTTGGTTCATTGCCCAAATGGGACAAATGGTGCCATGCTGAGACATCTTTGGATGCTATTTGCCTGTACTTGATCAGCCTCATTAGGCAAGACCCAGAACCTGCATCCCAAAGAGTAGCCATGGGTGGATAATTTAGCAAAAAACACTTGTTTGTCAAGTTAAAGCAAACAAGTGCTATGTAAGATAGAGTGTCAATCCCACTCTATCCTACATTGTCAAAACCTATTTCTAAAGGCATTTTAGTTTATTTCTTAATCTTAAATTTACTCAATATTCATCTGTCATGTCACAAGACACATGTCAATGTTGTAGTCTAATTTATCTGATACCTTTTGTAGCTTTTTTTTGTTGATGATTAACACGGTTGCATGGAAGACGTGTAACATTCTGCAATTTGGTGTGTACTACATATTTAAGTGGTATTTATTAACTGATTGATACATTTTTGAATGTGCTTAGTTCTTTTTGTTTAAATCAATTTGTACTGTGAAAAACCATTTATGTCTCAAATGCAATCACACAGCATAAAGTTGAGGTTATTTAGTAGGCAGATTATGCAGAAGGATGTCACCATTGAAAAAAAAAGTCACTGGGCTCAGATGTGGCAACAGTTAAGTTCAACAGTTTTTTGTACAATTCAGCCTTCATATTATAGTCAGTCAGTCAGTCATTATCCAACCTGCTATATCCTAACACAAGGCCATGCTGGAGCCAATCCCAGCCAACACAGGGCGCAAGGCAGGAACAAATCCCAGGCAGGACACCGGCCCACCGCAGGACACACACACACCAAGCACACACTAGGGACAATTTAGGATCGCCAATGCACCTAACCTGCATGTCTTTGGACTGTGGGAGGAAAGCCACGCAGTACGGGGAGAACAAGGGCGGAATGTTGGCTCTGAAGCTAAGGATCTGTGCTGGTATCCCGAAGGTTGCCAGTTCAAATCCCCATTACTGCCAAAATAGATCGTACTCTGCAGGGCCCTTGAGCAAGGCCCTTAACCTTCAATTGCTCCAGGGGCACTGTACAATGGCTGACCCTGTGCCCTGACCCCAAGGGGTATGCGAAAACGAACAAATTCCTAATACGAGAAATTACATAAGGCGAAATAAAGAACAAAAAAAAAACATGCAAACTCCACACAAGGAGGACCCGGGAAGCGAACCCAGGTCTTCTTACTGCGAGGTAGCAGCGCTACCACCGTGCTGCCCTTCATATTTCAGGAAAATGAATTAACAGCATAGTAGAACCTTACTCCCACCTCCCACCTCCCTGTTCGCTATTTGGAATGAAATGCACTTGCATAATGGTTGATCGCATGTTTAATTTCTTTAATTTGTATTAATTATACTCTTTAACAATATTATCATTGGCTCAGAGGAAAAAAGTGCATGAGAGTTGAAAAAGGAATTCCCAACAAAAAAATAAATTGCACTGGATATTGTTTGGTAATGATTACAAGTTAGGCAGCAGATAAAATGCCATTAATAAGGAAGTCAAGAAATAATTACTGTACTACTGTAAGAATGCTGTCACCATGAGTGTTGTAAAGCTGCAGAAAAGAAGAAAGGACTTTGGTTCTGCTCTGTACAAAATGAAAAGTGCATGGTGCGTGGTTATTTTCATTTTATGCAAAACTTGAGTGTGCATGCAGTTGTTGGGTAGCTATGGCAATCAAGTCAGAACAGCAGAAAGATCCAAAAGCCATGTTTCTCTCATGTTGCCTAAACACAAGTATAGGCTAGCCCCTGTATTTTTTGCCAAATTTGTGCACGCTTATCTCAGATGTCTGCCTTTTCCTAAAGTCTTAAATTACTAAGGACAACAGAATAGACTAATCTAATGTGTTAAAGAGTATTTACAGTAGGACTCACCTCATCTTGGGGAAAATTGTGCCTAGTCTCATTTTTTTGCTGCTTTTCATTTGCTTCATTTACAGCATTCACAAGTAGAGAAGTCTGGTCTTTGTATTCTCCTGATGCAATCTCCATTACTAAATTGAGAAGAAACAGCAAAAATAATTAATAATTCTTTAAAATATAACTGGAAAAACTCAATGGCCCAAATATTAAAGTAAACTGTCACAAAGGCAGCCGTAGCCACTGATAAACAGTGGCCACTTTATTAGGTACACATTTCAAGGTCTAAGTAGGACCTCCTTTTGCCTCCAGCATAGCCTGAATTCTTAAAGGCATGAATTCAACAAGGTGCTGGAAACACTTCTTAGTAATTCTAACCCATACTGTCCCAGTGCCATCATGCGTTTTTCCATTTTTTACAGCAACACATTCATAGTACAAACCTCCAGTAGCAGCTGCCAAAAATGGGTATGATTGAACAGATACCTGAGGGACTGTACAGGCTGCTGGAGTAAATTGAAGTCAATGTCATGTTAATGAAACCAGATCAAGTTGTTGCATGCTTTGTGACATGGCAGTATCCTGCAGGAGTTACCCATTTGAAAAAGGGTAGGTTCAGCCATAAAATGATGAACTTACTAAAATGCTCAAGCATACGGTAGTATTTAATGATGCTCAAATGGTATTATTAGACATAACATGTCATGAAAACATTTCCAACATCACTACCCCACCAATATTTACCTGCATCACTGACACAAGGTAGGATGGATCCATGGGATTCATGGTTTCATGTTTGTTACTGAAAATTATTACCCTATCATCAGCTGTTACAAATTGAACTTCTTCAGACTAAGCAATGTTCTTTCAACCTTCAACCAGTTATGGTGATCACTTGCCCACTGTTGCCTCATTCTTCTGTTCTTAAGTTAACAGGAGTGAAACCTAGCATGATCCAGCACAAGGTATGCTCAAAGATACAAGGGCCTGATTTTTGTAAAAATATATGGCATTTTCTTTAACTCAACAAGTTTTGCCATTTCCTTGACCGTTCTAATTCAAAAGGTGTTTTTGATCCTACCACTTACTGGATGTTCTTTGCTGTTCATACCCATCTCTGTAAACACTCAAGACTGTTGTGCTTAACAATCTTGGGAGACCAGCTATAGCCATCCGTCATGTCTGATGCCAAAAATCAAGTTACTGTTAAAAGTTGCTAGGATTGTGTGTCTTGCCCATTCTAATACTTGGTCAAATTACAACTAGTCAATCTGACAAAGTCTGGGGCAGGCAATTTGTGTTAATGCACCTAATGAAGTATTCAAGTAATTTGTACATAGTCTGTCTTTGGTTTTAATACATGCCAATAATGGAAAAAATGATGGGAAGTTCAATTTCAAGTTCAAATGTATAAAGTCTATGGTTTTGCTGACATTAAAGGACTGATCAATGTATGAAACAGGACAGGTTATTCAACCCAACAAAGATCACCAATCCTATCTAACTAATTCTTCCGAAGTAACATCACTTTGTGTTTTCAAGGTGCCTAAAGTCCTGCTCTCTACCACATTACCTGATAATTTGTTTTGTCTATCTATAGTTTTAAAAATAAAAAAGCCTAAGTGGTTCTTCAAAGCAATGCCATTTTTGGTTCCAGGAAGAACCATCTATTTGAAGGTTCCAGAATGAACTTATAATTTTAAAACTGTAAAATGCCATAAACAGAAGAGATTTTTTTTTTAAATACCAATAGTTTCATAATCTTAAAATGACTCTTGATGCATATAATAAACAATACAGTTAGCAAAGTTCATGTTTTCTTGATCTGTTAGTATCATGCTGGGTAGCTGACTGTACATTGTAGTTCTGTTTTTTCCACATTTTAGGTACCTTTTCAAAAAATCAATTTCAAATGCAAAAAAAAAAAATTCCCAGAATTAAAAGTTTTTGTCAAGCTATGGTTCTACAAGGAACCACACAATCCAATAAAGTGCCATTATAGGACCATTTTTAAGGATGTGTGATTTCCTGGGTGAAGAAAAATGTATTAACATTCTAAGATAATTAATCATAACAAGTTTCCATCTGTGTCCCAATGTTCTTGTTCAAGAACTAATTTTAAAGTAACAGCCATAATTTAATGTACTTGTTTTATAATTAAAAGAAACTTCAATTGTATCACTTCTTAAGTCTCTGTTTACTTAAGCTAAAAATACTCTACTCCTTCAATTTTTTTCTCATAACTCGCAACTTGCAGAACTGGAATCAGGCTAGTTTATCTTTTCTGGACTTTTCTAACACTATTATCTCTTATCTCTTATTATCTCTGTAGCCTGCAGAGCAAACTTAACTGCAGGATATAGATTAAGTATATCCTCACTTGATTCAGGTTAGACATCAAGCTATACAGTGTCTTGGTGTTTGTCCTGTCTTGTCGTATTACAATTTGGAATTAAAATGGATTTTCATTTGGATTTTATGCAATGACCTTAACAATATAGTCCACATTGTTGAATTTGAATGAAAATAAAATACATATGTGTGTGTGTGTGTGTGTGTGTGTATATACAGTATATATACAGTATTATATATATTGTGAGTGTATATGTATTCATCCCCTTTGCTATGAAATTCCTAAATATGATATGGTCCAACCACTTAACTTCAGAAGTCACCTGTGTGCAATCAAAGTGTCACATGATCTGCCACAAGATTTCAATATAAGCAGACCTGTTCTGAAAAGGCTCTCGACTCAACAACACTTAGCAAGCAATATAAAGACCAAGGAGGACTCCAAACAGGTCAGAGACAAAGTGGTAGAGAACTATAGATCAGGATTGGGTTATAAAATATCCTACGGAGCACCATTAAATCCATTATAACAAAATGGAAAGAAAATGGCATGACTACATACCTAACAAGGGAAGGCCAAGGATAACAATGAAGGAGCTGCAAATATCCAAGGCGGAGATGGGAGTACCTATCCATAGGACCACTTTAAGCCGTACAATTCACAGAGCCTTATGGAAGAGTGGCCAGAAAAAAGCCATTGTGTAAAGAAACAAAACAAGAAAACACATTTGGAGTTTGCACAACAGCATGTGTCAGACTCTCCAAACACATGGCAGGAGGTTCTCTGGTCAGATGAGACTAAAACTGAACTTTTTGGCCATCACGGGAAACACCATGTGTGGTGCAAACCCAACACTTCCCATTACTCCAAAAACATAATTCCCACAGAGAAGGCATGTTAGTGGCAGCATCATGCTGTGGGGATTTTTTCATCAATAGGGACAGAAAAACTTGTCAGGATGGAAGGAAAAGATGGATGGTACTACAGGGCAATTCTTGAGGAAAACCTGTTTCAGTCTGCCAGAGATTTGAGACTGGGACTAAGGTACACCTTCCAGCAGGACAATGACTTTCAAGTTACTGCTAAATTGGAGTGGTTTAAAGGAGGGGATTGGGAGAATGCACTGATGCAGCATGTTACCACACCCACTACACGACAAAACAGAGGACAAACACAGGATCCCAGATTAGGACCCAAGTGCAGCGGTGCAAAAGACGACAACTCAGAATCACACTAGTTTGAGTGGAATGGGTTTTTTTTATAGTGGCCACCAATCCTGACACCAACCCCCGAGTTTTTCCTACAGGTTGGAAGACAAGCTTGCAGGGCTGGATACAGGTTAATGACATACCCAGGAGAGAGCAAATTGCAGGGTAAGGGCCTTGCTCAAGGGTCCAATGGATTGTAATCACTTATGGCATTTACAGGATTCAGACCAGCAAATGTACGTTTGCTGGTCCAGATCCCTAGCCTCCGAGATAGTTTAAAGGGAAACACTTAAATATCTTGGAATGGCCTAGTCAAAGCCCAGACTTCAATCCAATTGATAATCTGTGGCATGACTTGGAAGACTGTTGTACACCAACGCAACCCATCTAACGTGAGCGAGTTGGAGCAGTTTTGCCTTGAGGAAAAGGTGAAAATCCCAGTGGGTAATAGAGACATTCCCAAAGATACTTGCAGCTGTCACAATGAAAGTATCTGGTAGATCATATAGTGCTAACCCCTTCATAATGCTTTTTAATTCCACGGGTAATGTGAAAAAACAGGACAAACACTGAATAGTTTTGCAAGGCACTATATAACCTAACATTCTATTAGCCTTCATAATGGCTTCTGTACACTGCCTAAATGTAGATACTGTAGTGAAGCTATGATTCCTAGGTTCTTCTCATAAAGGGCACTTTTTCATTGTGCACTTAGATCTAATATTTTTACTTCCTATGTGTAATACCTTACATTTACTTACATTAAATTTCTGCCACAAATCTGCCCAAGCCTGTGTTCTGTCCAAGTCCCTTTCTAATTACTTGGCTGATTCTAGCTTATCTGCCATTCAACCTAGTTTGGTAGAAGAAGTACATATCATAAAACTGAAAGAAGCAAGACCATACCAGACAAGAAACGACTGCAAAAACCTGCTTGCATTATGCATCTCCTGTGAAATGTGCCATATGAAAGACACATGATAGGAAACTGATATAAGAATTTGTTTAAATAAGTAAGAATAGAAGGCTGTAGGAAAAGGAAAAAGTAAGCCTCACAGAATATACATTACTCTTACAAAATCTTAAGTAAAAAAATAACCTTTTCTATAAACATATCTATACCTAGTGTTTTTCAAGAGCGTACATAAATTAAACCAGTATAAATCTAACACTGTCAAGAAATACAATTAACTATCTTTTTTTTATGTTAATGAGCTTAAGGATTACATTACAGCATATAAAATACATACAATCAAAAATACAATCAATGCATTTCCAGAAGGGAGCTGGGATATATTTAATCATAATCAATATTTACCGCCTAACCTCTACCCATTTCAGAGAGTTATGTCAATAAAAGGCCCATTACAAAATCATTCTTCACGCACAAAAAATGATTAAAAACGAATGCAGAAAAGAGACAGAGGCCCAACATGCCTGTTTTACAACAATATAAAAATACACAGGTGAATGAGGTCATAAGACATTTTTCTTAAGATTACCAACAATACAATAGAACACATGATCACACTGTCAAATATGACTTACCTTTCATCCTATAGCTGACATTTCTAAAGTTTGACCCAGTCACAATACTAATACCTAACACCTACATAAATACAGTATTCCCAAAATAAATGTAGTTATCTCTGCACATCTGGTGTAATTGTGATCTAAAATAATAGGCTCCTAACATTTTATAATGCTAATAATTCTTTGTTTTATTTAGATTGATGTGCTTGTTGAGTCATGAATGGCTTAAATGTGTTTTTCTTAACAAAGGCATTTTTCCCTGGTTTAGAATGACTTCTAGTATAATGACGAGCATGGTGTACATTTGAATTCTTTATCACTTTCGATTGCTAAACACAGATATTTATTACCATTACTAACTGCCTGCAACAAAAATGAATTTTTTTGCACTTGTAAAATAACCGAGAACGTTTATTATACACAATTGAAGTTCTGACCTAATTGTGCAAAAATATAAATTTAAACAAATATAAATTTTTTTACTTTCTGATGTATTTTGTATATTTTAAATGGGATTTATTTCTATAGTGGTCTTCTGAATTACGTTTATACACTTTCAGTATTTCTGCTAATTTTCTTAGTTAAGAACACAAACCAGTCTGCATGCTCTGAAAATATAACAGTTTCTCTGTGCATTAACATAACTTCTTTGTGCATTTACTATCATCTGCAATGCTAAATGCACGTTCTGTTGTTACACTAGAACCAGGGTGCATCAAAAACTTGTCAACATTTGCCAGCAAGAGTGAGATGGTCAACTTCTTTCTATTTCACAACTTTTACATTTCCTCTATGTCTTGGAGAATTCTGCGTGTAGTTTTCATGTGTTCAAGCAAGTTCTCTCCGGGGATTGCAGTTTCTTTGCACTATCAAAAACATGATTAATGTTGGCTCAGTGTTTGTAAATATGATTGCCTGTACAGTATATGATGGCAGTCCATCTATACAGTAGTGGCATGCCCTGCTCAAGCTCCTTCCAAACCTCAGTGCAATATATGAAAAGATATTCGGCCCATGTTCACTGATAATTCACTAGTGAGGATGGACAAGATTTAACATAGTATCACAGAGATCCAAAACCTTCCACAATGTGGATGTACATAATGTGTAAATAATATGATCTTTATATGGTTCAATTTGTTTAATTGTAATGACAGCATTTGCCACAAAAGTTACATTAAGGATCTTGTGTTCTCTGAAGAAATATCTGAAAATAGTAATATACTACACAGCTCATAAATGTATACTCACACTTTAAGGGATACATTTGTTGTTTTCAAGCTGTTTGTGACAACAAAAGAAAATTGACTCATCACACATTCTTGGTACTATTTTCTTGAATAAAGACATGTTTCTTGTTTGCTTGTCTGTTTGCAGCAGCCATCATGTGTCAAGTTTTGACATTTCCAGTGGGTGTACCACCCTTAACCTTGGCATGCATACAGAATCATACTAAAACATATTCCTGACATTATTTCTCAATAATTATTGTATTATTTCACAAAGATATTGCCTGCTACCACCAGTATCACCACGCAAGCACATACTTCAGTAGTCTAGTGACAGTGAGAGAGAGGTTAAACATGCACATAGCATGCAATCATGTGAAAAGAACAGCAGGTTAAGATATTTTGAGGTGAAAAGTATACACTGGAGCCCCTGGTAAGACCCTGGGAAGACAAAGACAAGTACTGTAGTGAGGTGAAGTGCACAACTAATCTCCTTTAAAATGGCAAAATCTCACAAAAATATTTTATGTTTTGCTATTTTTCTACCTAAACTGATATGGATATGCTATTTTGTAATGTGTATGTCATCTCAAGACGCAGGTCAATATGCGACAACTGTTGGCTTGAAAAATGGATGTATCCCGTAAGTTTAAGGATTTTGATTTTTAATGTTTCGACCTTAGCACCCTTCATCTCCATTTTAAAACACAAGAGCAGACTGTTATTTTTTAATTTATAAAAAAACAGAACAAAACACAATGTGACAAATTGATACCTTGAAAATGAATTTTGTATGATAACTTTAGTAAATTTCTATTCAGTAGCCACAGAAGTAAAATCAGGCTTAAGTCAAAATTTAGTACAGTATTAAGTTCTGAACATGTGAATAAGAACACTTAAGAAGAAATGATCAAAAGTAAAAAAAGAAGAAATGATCAAAAGTAAAAAAAAAAAAAACTTTACTTACTAAAGTCAGCTGGATTGTGATATGTGGGGCAGTGGAGACCAAGGTTCCCAAGGTAAGAAACTAGATTTGAAACTTTGCCATTGTAAATACATTGACCTTGACTCAGAACGTAAAGCTGAAGAGATTCAAACACAATAACGTCAAAAATAACACAAGATGTCAATATTATTTCAACAAAGGTCTCTCATAATAATTTAATAGTACAATATACAGACAGAAAGGAAAGGATGAACAGTACAGTACTGGAACTGTGTATATCCTGTTTGTTTCTATATTCCATCAAACACCCATATTCAGAACCATCTTTATTTCTGGTGGCTGGGTTATGACTATTTTAAAAGTGATACACTCCCCTTTACCTAATAAACAAATAAATAAAATAAAAACCATAATAAACATGCCATTCCTCAACTAAACTTTTACAAGACTGATTGACACCACCAGTGAAACCAGAAATGCATTAAGCTCATTGGGATTCAATTAAATTCAAGTGCAGGTTTTTGGCACAACATTACAATCATGAAGATAGTAATAAAATTATCTTTTACAATTAAATTTAAAGAAATTACCCAATTAACGGTACACTACCTTGTCAAATAGCTCAAACAATTTGGCACTAGGCTGATGAATAGTGCAGATAACAGTTCTCCCGCCTTGAGCTAAAGCCTTCATGAGGGAAACAAGCTGCAAACTGGAAGAGCTGTCCAGACCACTAAAGTAGTAAAACACAGGAGAGATTACATGTTAAAATTGATACTTTATTTACTTGTACCTAAAAAATGCACATCTTTTAAACACTATAATATTAAGGAAGATTACATAAGGTGAATAACAAGGTTTTTAGACTTGCTAGCAGGTAAACACCAAACTCTGTTACACAACTATGTGGCTGTAGTGTTTGTCAAGTACAAAAATTGTTTATGTACAGTATAACAGCATTATACAACATTCTGTCAATAACATATCTTCTTTCAGCTGATCGTGTTAGGTGTCACCACAGCAGATCATCTGTTTCCATAACTTCCTGTTTCCGCGTCGTCTGTCACACCAACTAACTAGGCCAAATTTATAAATTTATCCTGTGATTGCCCTTAAAAGTTATTTTAGGGTCTTCACCAAAAATGAACAGGTTTAACCTCAATTTGGGCCTGTAGGTACTTTGCAGTTGTCTAGACTACGGAAAAACAGGCAAATGAAATTCATCATTAATGTCTGAAGTGTAACAAGATAAAAGACACAATCAGTTAATGAAAAAACAAAGGCTGTTGATTAGGAAATAAAACTTTGGTAGAAATAGGTGACTCAATATTAGCCAAATTAAGAATAAAATGGACAAAGGAAACTCTAGAAATTAAAGCTAGAGTCTGTGTGCACAAGAAGACCAGAAATGAAGAATATGAACATTCTTCTAGGCAAAGACATGGTCAGACTGTTGCCTTTCTGAAATATTGGTAAACACGTGGACTGTAACTTCAACTGTGTTGAGCTGAAGTCCATTCACAACATGCAAATTCAATTGTAGTCTCTTTAGACAAAGAAAAAAAATAAAGGTTTTTACTTTGAACTACAGTTCATGTCCAGAGTTTTAATTTTTTTTGCATAATCTTCAGTATTTTTATTTTCAGATTAACATTTAATGACACTGCCTTTATCATATACTGATTTGTTTGAAGAAATTTGGAATGGCTTGTCTATTACATTAGGGATGTTTGTCAAAAGTAATATAAACAATCTTTCTACATTCAGAAGGCAACAAAGGAGAACTCAAGAGCAAATTGCTTTAAAATAGTCTGCAAATTGCAGAATTATTCTCGTATCTTTCAGGCGAGGGAAATAAATACACTCTTAGATTCAGATATATTCACTTAGATTGAATGCAGATTAAAAGAAACAAGTTTGACAATGCATGCATGGCATAACATTTAAGTGTATTTAGCAACTTAATGGATATGAAAGTTACAACACTTTTTTTACTTCATTGCAGAGTCAGTTATTGCATTTTAGCTTATTAAATAGTTTTGTAACAAGGAGTTATATTCAAAAGTAACAGATATAATCCAATGCTAGACTACATTAAATTCACGCTTTTTTAGTAGCACTTTACAATGAAGTTAAAAATGGAGCAAAAATAGGCTTGTGGCTTAATTGCGTCCATAAACAAACAGCAGGGTCCAAATCAAGTGATGTAAAAACAGCATCTACTGAGGTGAGTTAGCGGTGGAGGGCCTGTTAATAATTGTTGTTCTATATTCTTTTTTAACATAACATTTTTGTAAGTACACCCAATAGAGTAGTATCCAATAATTAGCAATTGAAAATTGTCTATTAATATATAATGATCATTACCAACAATACCCTATGATAGGAGAAAACAAACTAAAACAAGTTCCCTATCTAGCTATTAATATTAAAACACAGTAATTCATTAAAATTATATTAATAGGTAAGAACTTGAAAAGTAAATGATTTAATGTATAACAGGAATACAAATGGTATTTGATGGGCAAAAAGATCAAGGGCTTGCCGCAATTGTTTGTGTACACCTGGAGCTGAAAGATTAGGGGGCTTAAGCCACTGAAGACTCCCATCTCCTGACGCCAGTGCTCCATTTTTAAACCCTTCCTGTGTATATTATCAGTTAGGAGAGTTGAACTTTTCCTGTGTTATTAATTAGTTCAAACACCATTTAGCTTTAGGTTGATAACATCATTTTTTATAGTAATAATCTGCAGATAATACTTTTCAATCATTTCAGTCTTGTATGTGCTTACATAACTGATTTCCTCTTCCAATTATTTCCAGAGAAGTGACTATTTGCACTCTATTAGTTAACTTACCTAAAGCAGCAGAAGAAGAGTGCTGCTGTGTGAGCTGTTTGCACGTGTATGCGCTCTGCCCGGCGTATGACTCATTTGCATTGGCCATCTGAGCGGCTGTCAGACGAGTAAAAGAGGAAAATATACAAAATATACAAGGTAAAATTGAAACAGCAAACAAATTCCTAGCTGAAGTCGCACAGAACATTTCTCCATTTTAAGATGGACGACTTTGCAAATTCACCAATCCTTCTCAATGGGAGATTTTAAAACTTCGTACAGCACGATCTGCTTGAGATATCTGAATGAAAATTTAACTGTCTCAACAGAATTCTTTCTAGAATAACTGTGCCACATCTCAACAAAATTGGTCTACAGCGGGCCAAGTAGTTTCATTTGGACAGACAAACAAACATGAGCTTTCGCAAAAGGTGCTATGAGTATTATATGTGAACATGCCTAACAAAAAGACAAAAACTAACCTAGAAATATTTAATGTAGCATATCAGATGAAACTTTTTGGATAACATCAAGTATGTTAAAAAAAAATCATTCTACGATTTAAAGGTAGCACATTACCCTACCACTTCAGTGAGGCTTGATGTGATCTGTGAACATGAACTACAGTACAGCAAAGAGATAATGTTTCCATAAAATCTATGTAATGAAGGGCTCATACATTATATGAAATGTGACTTAATAATGCCCTAAAACAGCTTTTTGGGGGTATTTTGCATTTTCATTTGTGTTTGTACTTGTCTGAAATCTATATTAAACAATAAAAAACAGTACTAAAGTTGCCAGTTGTGAACACGAAGTTAATGAACACAACAAAGCCAAAAAATGTCTAAGAGAGCAATGATACCTCAAGAATGAAGTCTTGGCCTACCCATTATTCCCACTGTACACACACTAATTGAATATAAACAGTCTCATTTTCTGTAACTACGGTATACAGTAGATCCACAACTATGCTACTCTCTAGTGTTTACAATTACATACTATAATATAATGCCTCTATTTAAATATCCATCAATCATTGTGAACTGAATGGGCAAACATCTCCTTACACTCAGTTAAATAAATACATTCTTCTAGATGAATTTAATGAATACTTGTAAAAAACCTACCTTTTATACATACAGGTGCCGGTCATAAAATTAGAATATCATGACAAAGTTGATTTATTTCAGTAATTACATTCAAAAAGTGAAACTTGTATATTAGATTCATTCATTACACACAGACTGATGTATTTCAAATGTTTATTTCTTTTAATGTTGA
>JANRMT010062834.1:25919406-25949603 GCA_026402145.1 Polypterus bichir lapradei | reverse complement strand
TACACACAGACTGATGTATTTCAAATGTTTATTTCTTTTAATGTTGATGATTATAACTGACAACTAATGAAAGTCCCAAATTCAGTATCTCGTAAAATTAGAATATCAATTAAGACCAATGCAAAAAGAGGATTTTTAGAAATGTTGGCCAACTGAAAGGTATGAACATGAAAAGTATGAGCATGTACAGCACTCAATATTTAGTTGGGGCTCCTTTGGCCTGGATTACTGCAGCAATGCGGCGTGGCATGGAGTCGATCAGTCTGTGGCACTGCTCAGGTGTTATGAGAGCCCATGTTGCTCTGATAGTGGCCTTCAGCTCTTCTGAATTGTTGGGTCTGGTGTATTGCATCTTCCTCTTCACAATAGCCCATAGATTTTCTATGGGGTTAAGGTCAGATGAGTTTGCTGGCCAATCAAGAACAGGGATACCATGGTCCTTAAACCAGGTACTGGCAGCTTTGGCACTTTGTGCAGGTGCCAGGTCCTGTTGGAAAATGAAATCTGCATCTCCATTAAGTTCGTCAGCAGCAGGAAGCATGAAGTGCTCTAAAACTTCCTGGTAGACAGCAGCATTGACCTTGGACCTCAGAAAACACAATGGACCAACACCAGCAGATGACATGGCACCCCAAACCATCACTGACTGTGGAAACTTCACACTGGACCTCAAGCAACGTGGATTCTGTGCCTCTCCTCTCTTCCTCCAGACTCTGGGACCTTGATTTCCAAAGGAAATGCAAAATTTACTTTCATCAGAGAACATAACTTTGGACCACTCAGCAGCAGTCCAGTCCTTTTTGTCTTTAGCCCAGGCGAGACGCTTCTGACGCTGTCTCTTGTTCAAGAGTGGCTTGACACAAGGAATGCGACAGCTGAAACCCATGTCTTGCATACGTCTGTGCGTGGTGGTTCTTGAAGCACTGACTCCAGCTGCAGTCCACTCTTTGTGAATCTCCCCCACAGTTTTGAATGGGTTTTGTTTCACAATCCTCTCCAGGGTGCGGTTATCCCTATTGCTTGTACACTTTTTTCTACCACATCTTTTCCTTCCCTTCGCCTCTCTATTAATGTGCTTGGACACAGAGCTCTGTGAACAGCCAGCCTCTTTAGCAATGACCTTTTGTGTCTTGCCCTCCTTGTGCAAGGTGTCAATGGTCGTCTTTTGGACAACTGTCAAGTCAGCAGTCTTCCCCATGATTGTGTAGCCTACAGAACTAGACTGAGAGACCATTTAAAGGCTTTTGCAGGTGTTTTGAGTTAATTAGCTGATTAGATTGTGGCACCAGGTGTCTTCAATATTGAAGCTTTTCACAATATTCTAATTTTCCGAGATACTGAATTTGGGACTTTCATTAGTTGTCAGTTATAATCATCAAAATTAAAAGAAATAAACATTTGAAATACATCAGTCTGTGTGCAATGAATGAATCTAATATACAAGTTTCACTTTTTGAATGGAATTACTGAAATTAATCGATTTTGTCATGATATTCTAATTTTATGACCGGCACCTGTACTATAGTATAATTTTTAGTTTCTTTGATAGATTTTTATACAGTGGCCTAAAAGCAGAATGAGAATATAGTAATCTTGCATAAAGAAACAATCCCACTCTGACATTCAAGTGTTAATTCTCGTTAATTGCGATGTAAGAAGTAGTTGGAAATAGTAGATGCCCGAATATTTTTGTTGAATTAACATTTTAAGAAATGTTTGAATCTTTCAAAGCAATTACTAATTACTTGTTAAGCTACTGTATACACTTGCTTTTTCTCAAGCAATCTAACTAGTGTTTTGAGAAAGTGTAACCTGAAATAGAGGTTGTGTTTCAAAATCCCAGGAGGAGGCTTACTTCCTTCAGGTGGAAGCAGAACATCTGTGCATATACTAAATTTCATCACTGAGTTGGTTTCAAAACTGCTTCTTACAGTGGCATTCTGGTACAGTAGTATTAAAATTGGAGATGGCAATGACAAACTGAATCAGGAAGGTTGTCTCTTCCATGCAGACTGCTGTCTCACAACTGCTATAGTATAGGACACTGAAGTACCTGTGGTGCATAAGGAATACAAGGACAGTTCTATCATGGTGCTCCAGGGAGAACTGTTACTGGTCTTTTTCATCAGCTGCCACCAGATTTTACAACAAACACTCTGGCTGGATATTTTTTTTCCATTTAAATATAAAAATTTTAAATAAGACTATCAGCTATGGGGATTAGGCCTGAAAAATGAATTGTCATCAAGTTAAAGTACTTCATAGGATTCTTACCTAGTCGGTTCATCAAAAAAAATCACAGTTGGATTGCTGACAAGTTCAAGTGCAATTGATAAGCGTTTCCTTTCACCTCCTGAGAGGTTGCCAGAGCGGGTCTTAGAACACTCAAGTAGTCCCAAAGCACGAAGTATTTCTGATACCTAAAATTCACAAGAGGAATACCATAAATAGTCCACACTCTTTTTACAGTAAAGATATTTCACTAATGATCTCTTTTCACAGTAAAAATATTTCACTAATGATCATATTTAAATGAATATGAAAAGGCCATTCATCCTTTTGGGTTTAGATTTCAGAACTCTTGATAGAATATTAGCAAGTGCAGATGAGTTATTTACATAAGCTTGAAACTGTTTTTTTCTGTTAGTCTAACTCGGAAATAAACTTTAAACTTTTAACTAAAACCCCTATTTTAACTGTTTTTTTTAAACAATCTGAATTCCAGGTTTTTATAAAATACACACTTTTGTTTTAAAATTTACACTTGATCGGTGGTTACCAATATATAACACTTGTTACTTTGGAGATTTAGCCCAATGAATCCAGGGGCTAATTACAATATGAACTATGCTTGCAGTGTCTCTTTACTAGCAAGGTGCAAAGGATAAAATTTTTATTGAAACATTTCTTTTAATAGAGAGACACGTATTTTATTAACATTTTCAATCATTTTCTAATTCTTGTAACTAGATGTATGGCTCTAACAGTGAGTGATAAACTCAGTACTGCATGGTATGATTCTTTTTTTAAATGAAGACATTCATAAAAACATATGATTTTTTGAGTAATCAAATAGTGAAGAACACATCTACTTTGTAGTGTTGAATCACATGTACAGGAAAGTGAAATATGCAGACTCAAGAATACGACAAATTGGTCTATAGAAAAAGTTCAATTAAAATATTATTCTCTGAAAAGTAATTTCCAAATAACACAGCAGTTAATGGGTTTATAGCCTCACTATAAACTACTAAATTAACTGGCAATCATAAAAGCAATAATCATAATTACACACAGGAGCTTATTGATGCAACATATGTAATTGTATACAGGTATAAATGAAATCTTCCTCCTGTAGTAGGCAGCAGTATGACCTAACAGGAGTAATCATAAAACAAAAAAGTAAATGTAATGTTTTATCCTTAAAACTGCACAACAGCAAATTTCTACAGTTCATAATTTCTGATTTTATCTCAGGTGTCCTTGGTTCTTGTTCATTTTCTAAAATAAAATATAGTAAAAGCAGATTTACCATTTCTTTGCGTACTTTCTGCTTATCTTTAAGTTTCAAATTAGCTGACATCTGAAAAAAGATATATCAAGTTAAAAATTATCAACTAGGCAAACAACATTTTCCAAAGTAGATTACATTGAGTCAACATAATATTAATGAGATTAACATAGCTTTTTAACCTTCTGGCCTTTTTGTGTTTCCATTGTAAGAAAAAAATGTATTTGTACAATGTACAGTATGTGTTTGTAAGCTGTCTTCTAATTTTGTGTACTAGCCAAAAATAATGTTTGTTTATTTAATATATAACGTCCAATAGTTATTTGTGTTTATAACCTCGCTTTACTCAACATATACTCTTGAACTGAGAACAATGGTCAAAGAGAGTATGCCATTCCACTGAGTCTCACTGTAACTGATGTGGCACTGAAGTGTCTGCTGTTTCCACTTTAGCTAATATACAATAGCATTTTGTGTGCCGTGAGTACTGAAGTTGTTCTTCTACAAATGCTTCCTGTTAAAGCCATAATGCCTCATTTAAACTGTTTATTTTTCCAAGAATTGAGTACTGTTTTTTCCCCAACTTCTATAAAACTTTGCTTTCCTTTAGTTCACCTGTCTGGACTCTCTTACCACACAACATAAAACAAGCACACTGTATAGATTACCATTGCTTGAAATTGGCAGAAAGTGCCATAGATCATTTTCTGGGCCTATGGCTGTAATAAACTTTTGACTAACACAAACACAGACCTAAAAAGGCAAGTGTAGAGTAGAAGAGGGAATGTAGCACCTTTTTTGCAGTTATTTCCTCCTGCCTGTTGGGTGATATAACTCTACATTTCTGTTCACATTTCTGAAGACTAATTTATACTGAGGGTCTGTAGATGATCTAAAGATATCCCCAAGAATGTCTAGCAAAATTTAATTACTGAATTGAATACAGCACAAAACCCAAACTGAACTTCTTATAATCCACAATTACCTTAATTTGTGGTATGTTTTTATATATTTTCACATAAACATTGTTATATTTTGAAATTGAAATTTAAATATATAAAAAAAGAAAAACTGGAATTTGTTGTAAATGATGGCGCACTTGACAAATTCATGAAGTGAACACATGGGGATTATGTATATACAGATTTACTTTTCAGTATTAAAAACTTTTTATCTCACACCTTCTGACTGATTGTCACAGGGAGCCAGAGTTTATGTTGGCAATGTCAAGAGAAAGGCAACTTTAGATAGTTAGTCTATTATACACTCTTTCACACAATCCTAGACACAATCATTCTTGAAAAAAATGTATAGACATACAAATAACCATAAATAACTACTGCATTTTTTTATAATACTAAAAAAAACTGACACCTTTATTTCACAAAATACTCACCATCATGGTCTCCTGGACAGTCAGGTGAGGTAGAAGCATGTCATGCTGCATGATGTAACGTGACAATTTTCTAAACGAACGTAGATTTCGTTGCCGTCTATTGATTAAAATCTCACCTCTCATACCTGTTTCTCTGCAGAGCACAAATTTTTATAATTTTAACACAAATAAACAGACCTCATGAAGATATCGTTGACTGTGAAATTAAATTTAAAAAAAAAACTGTTGCATACTATATTGATAAATTTATTTTTCTTTACTCCTTCCATTTATTTTACTTTACTCATAGTTTCCTGGTCACTTTTTACAATTATGCCAAACTGTGATTAACCTGCTGGAAATTAAAAATAAACTGTGCTACAAAGCCAGCATAACTAATAAAAATTACACAGCCAACTTGTTTTGTAAACTACAAAAACAACTTCTGTTTGGTTTTATGGTTAACTCAGTCAGGTGCTGTAAGAAAAATCCAGTAATGCCACATTAATTTTACTTATACGGAAATTATTTTTTATTAATGTTAATAATAGCAGTATCAGACATCCAGTGAGGGCTCTACCTGGACTGGCTGATTACTGGGATAGGCACTAACTCTCTCAAACTGTGGATAAGAAAACTGATGGATGATGACAAACATTGAATTAATAATAAAGCATGATGCATGGCAGGATGTTAATTGAAAACATCCTATTTTGAAGCTGTTGTGTTCTCCAGGAAATGAGCAGTTTACTCTCTTGAGGGTGTGTAGCGTGCAGCTGTCCAACAGAGTAGTTTAAGTACCTCAGACTTTTGCTAACAAATCAGATCAGAGCAGACAGTAAAATTGACCAGCCAAATAGTATAACTGCCACAGTAACAGGACAGTTGTAATAATGAGTTAGCAAAGTCCTTAGACAAATTTATATATTTCCTAGTCTTTACAAATCATTCTCCTTTGGTATGGTTCAGGGGAAGGGGAGCTGTGAATAATATTTGCTTCCCATATGAGCTGTTGTGACACAGCTGAGCCCCGATTTTCTTATCTCTATTATATTAAAATAAGTTTTCTGTCATATCTGCTTAATTCAGCTTTGACCACTCCCCTCCACACCACCCTGTGACACTCTCAGTGCTAACGTACCTTTCAATGCAGTAAAGGCAGAATGTTGAATTTCAGATCTCGATAGAAAAAGAGCAGCAAGAGCTGATAATGAACATCAAAAAAAAAGAAAATGAACAAAAAAGAGCTGCATATAATAAAAATCAAGAAAAAAGCGAATCATTCAATAAACAAAAAAGAGAAAAATATCCTCAGCAATATATGAAACGAAATGCAAAAAAGCAACAATTATAGAATGTAAATTAGAGGATTAAGTTATTAATAATATTGTTTTTGAAGAGACGTTAATAATTACATTATGTTTTATTATGTTTTACTTTTTTACTTCTACTTTTACGTTTTACTACATTTTATTATTCATTGCTATTTAAAATAGTTGTAGTGAAATACTCAAGTAACTGATTTTCTATCTATAATAACTAACCAAACTGTCTTCCTCCCGCACCCCACATACTCTTCTACATGCCATTTCTTTAAGTACAATTGCTTTCACTAATGGAGGAGTGTCCCCCAATGTCCTTCAAGCGGCTCAGCTGCAAGATGGCACCCTTGGGGTTGGCCAACTAAGCTAGCGGGGGCAGAGCCCCCTAATTTTATTTATTTTTCTTTTTGACTCTCACATCAAATATTCAAAGATTTCACTCCTAGAAGAATCTGTTGCATGTTGATTAATATATGCAAGTAAATACTTCATAGTGCTCTGTACACATGACAAAAACTACCATATAAATCTATATACCAATATAATCTAGGGAAAACAGATTTTTTTTTAATCCCATCCTAAAACAGAATATATCCCCAAACTTGGTCATATTAGTGAGTCTGTGTTGCCCTTGTTTACCAGTACACAAATGTTTTGAGATTTTTTTAAGTAAAGAAGGGAAAAGTTTTAACATAAGCTAGTTATTTCAGGTTAGGAAGACAAAGATGGTTTAAGGTTAAGGTAGTTATTATATTCACTGATCATGGTGTGGGAGATTGTTGACATGTTAATTAGCATCCTGTTGCTCTTCTCTCACTTGTCGCAGAGAATACACTATATTTTAGAGGTATGCACAGTACTGATTTTTTTGGTCCTGTTCCTGGCATCTACTGCCAAAGTTTAATCCCATTCCCAGTTCCTGTTCCTGGCATCTACTGCCAAAGTTTAATCCCATTCCCAGTTGCTCCAGACAAAATCTAATCTCTCTTCTGCCCTCTCTCACCCACTTTCTCCCATGACCTCAAAGTTCCATTCTGCTCCTGACCAAATTTCCTACTTTCCCCTCTATAAGGCACTTGAACTGGGCATTTACCCTAAGCAGATTCTTAAAACAGCATAATCTATAAGGGAAAAAATCAAAATCATATCAAAGATATGTAGACGTAAATCTGTTTATGGTGGTTTTATTTTTTCAAAACACAATCTGAGCTCATATATTGATAAAGTTTTCAAAAAATAATTAAGTAAAAAGATCATTGATGAAGGGTGACCAAATGTTCTCTTTCTCGGCGATGTCCTGTTTTGTAATCTAAAATAGAGGTAGTATTTATAAAATCCAAATATTTTACTGTGATTTTGCTTTATATGCAACAGATATATTATTTGGACCTACAATCAGTGTAACTTGCATTTGTTTAAGGAAAAGCAGACACGGTAGCTTGGCTTATGTGACAGCCAGAAAGGCATAGAAGAGCCAAGTTACTATTCAACACCAACCTTTAAAAGTACAAATGCTTCCAAAAAAGGAAAGATTTGTGAACCAACCTGTAACCAGCCAGAATATTCATAAGAGTTGATTTTCCAGCACCTGAAGGACCCATGATTGCTATAAGTTCTTCACTGTTAAAACTCCCAGATATCTTGTGTAGTAACGTTTTGTGATCTACAGAGAAAAAAATGGATGAATAGAATAACACTCTAAGAATTATTACACTAAAAAACAAATGTTGATTAAATTAGCCAAGAAAAAATAAAGGAATAAACTTGGCTGAAATAAAAAGCAACAGCTACAGAAGAAAAAGCAACAGCTACAGAAGTCTCTACAAGACTGAGATCAGGAAACAAATGGCACAATGTCCTCATGTACTCACAGAAGTATGAGAATTACTACTTAATCCAAAAACACACAGGGGAAGACTAAAAAAGACCCGCAAATAACCAATCAGACAGACAGGGTGGCGTGACATCTTTACTAGCAAAAAAGGGGCTGCAACGCTTTTAGATTACTTTTAACCTTAAAATGGTTCTTTTCACATAAAACATACCCTATTTCAACAAATAATGATTGTGTTGCTTGGCAAATATTCATGCTGCTTGTGAGTATCCCTTTGATTCTGCAGTTAGCTGTGCTTTATATAACCACATCTCATTCTTGAGGATCTTCATTATCAAGTACTCAGCAACTTATTTTTTTAGACTATTCACAATCCCAAGTTCTTCACATTAGTTCCAACTTTAACTGGCTTGTCTGACACTTTCAGAAACTCAAAATATCTTAAAAGTTTCAGGCAAAAAAAATTTATAGAAGCTAGCAGGGTTTCCTTTTGCACCAACAACTGAGCAGGAGATGTTACTAAAGAAGAAAAATATGTGTAAATAAAAGGAGACTCCTAATAGTCAAAAATACATATTGTAAATGAGACGGTTTTGTATTTTTGATGGTTGCTTTGAAAAATGTATCTAAAATACATTAGTCAATACAGAACATGACCTGTCTATTTATGTGTGAAATGGCTCTGTGACAGTTATATTGCTTGACCAGATATAATACGCGACTCTGTGACCACCATTTCAAAATGGAACAAAGAAAAAATTAATGGACAAACGATAGAGGAAAAACTCATCAAGATGAGTTCAGCGCTCTCTACCCTAGTTGGTTGCCTTGAGTATGAAAGAATCCGAATCAAAGCGTTGCTAGTTAAGACAGCTGAAAGAGATGCTAATGCTTGTCCTTGTTGCAATATGAAGACCATTTTGGTATATGCCAACATTAAGGATTATTTATTAAGCCATAAAAAAGAAGCCCCCTTTTTTGCAACATCAGCAACAGCTTCTGCAGAATTGTCTGGAAGGGAAACTGTCATGTGAAAAAAAGTTGTTGCAGCAATGTGTGGAAAATGTTTCTTCTTAAAAAAGAATTATCTAAGGAGAGCTAGACAGACATTGGTTAGTTGTTATCAGCAATATTAAATAAATATTATCCATAACTAGTAATAGAGCGTGGAAAGAGAGAGAGCTTTGTGGAGCCCATGAATGTGGTAGAAGTAGTCGCCTGATAGTAGGCAGTATTAAATGCCTTAGAAACATTTTGGGTTAATTTCTGTGGCTATCGCTGCTGCATTGTTTGAAAAGCTTTGCAGAGTAATGACTTCTACACCGCAAAAAACGTAAGCAAAGACTAGAAAAAGAAAAACTGAAGTAAAACAAAAAGCAAAATGTACTTGCTAAGAGTTCTTAAAATAAGTTAAAATAATCTTAAATACAAATATCTTGATCATCCAATACATCTTAAAAAAGGAAAACGATTTAATGGCTTGATAAAAACCTTTGACTTGCTTAAATTTTGTTTTTGTCACACTGTGGCAGTTTTTCTTTTTTTTGAAATGGGATATTGTTGGGGCTACCTGGGGTGGTGGTCCTCATTTTGAAAAAGATGAATCAGAAAGCCTAAATGGGGTGCTGAGAACTTTGTATTCACCAGTAATGGATAATATGTCTGGGTTGTGCAGCAAATGTCCAACATTTTGTCCTTTCATGGATATTACAAGAGTTAAAGAAGCTTGCACATGTTCTCAGCACAGTTTTTGTGGACCTTGGCTTATGACCAAGTACCTAGAAGTATTAAAAGTTGGTATCAAAAAATTAAATTCTTCCACAGAACTGCAAAGCTCACAGAATGAGAAGATGAACAATCCAGAAATGTGAAGCTTCCACACTCAGGATTTACATGAAACCAGTAAGGCAGTTTGAAAACCAAGGGCATGGTGGGAAATTCTCTCCCAGGTGGCCTGATAATGCCTTAAAATTCCTAGCAGAAGCTAAACTTTAGCTGTTAAAGCTGTTGAAGTCAGATATGCCCTGCTCAACTTGTTAACATTAAAATAATCCCAATTGATCATGTAAAGTGTTGGACAAGATCACAACCTTGATTTTTAGTACTAATGTGCTTTTTTAGAAAATATTTCTGTATTTAGGGCGGCACGGTGGCTCAGTGGTAGCGCTGCTGCCTCGCAGTAAGGAGACCTGGGTTCGCTTCCCGGGTCCTCCCTGTGTGGAGTTTGCATGTTCTCCCCGTGTCTGCGTGGGTTTCCTCCGGGTACTCCGGTTTCTTCCCATAGTCCAAAGACATGCAGGTTAGGTGGACTGGCGATCCTAAATAGTTCCTAGTGTGTGTGCCCTGTGGTAGGCTGGCACCCTGCCCAGGGTTTGCTTCCTGCCATGTGCCCTGTGTTAGCTGGGATTGGCTCCAGCAGACCCCCGTGACCCTGTAGTTAGGATATAGCGGGTTGGATACTGGATGGATTGATGGATTTCTGTATTTACTCAATGACTTCCAGCTTTCTGCAAACTTAACTAGAATAATATGGGCAGTGCGAAAGAATATGGACATAATTTTGTTGACTGGAGTTTAAGTTGCTCCAGCTTGCATACCTGCTGTTTATTTACCAATACACTAAAGTGGAGAAATTATTCAAAGTAAAGAAACATACATAATGTAACATCAGCACAAAAAGTTAGTAAACAGTATTTTCTAATATATTTAAATTTTCGCAGGAATACATTTTACGTATACAGTTTACTATAGAAATTCACCTTTCTTCTTCCACCATGGCCCCACTGGGATGGAATACAAGAGGTCCTTAAACTCAATATTAACTGGTGGTCGTCTGGGAAGGTACGAAAAGAGAACTCCCGGGGGATTATCTCCAGTCTTATTCAAATCATTACCATCTACAGGTGTCTGGATGCTTCCTGCTTCATTTGGCACAGAATTTTCAATTGAAAGACACACAGATTTCAAATCCGCCATTATGTTAGATGGACATGAAGCATTCTATAAAGAGAAAGAACAATCCAAGTTACAAATTGTTACATTACATTTAAGTTAGCATTGATTGGCACCTTGTATTTTAGGTCTATTATGTGCAATATCTCCTGAAAAAAGTTGGCAGTGAAAAAGAGCTGGTCTATACAAACTTAGGCATTTGATATAAAGCAGCATACTAGTATCACTGTGGAAAATTTACATTCCAGTCCCTCTTAGGATTAAAATTCCTTCTGGTTGTGAAGAATTAAGTTTTTCCTTATTACTGTAAGTATCTTTCTAGTTGGGTTTTCTAACTTTTATTTGGTTCTATGGAAAAGTTTTTTTTTTATTAAACACCTCCCCCACTTGCAGGAGGTGCGACCCAGTGTGGTCTGATGGTTGACATCATTAGCGTGATACTAGTATTACCAGCACAATGCAGCTCCCAATATCCGTGATTGGATTCAATTTCATGAAAAAAAAAATTGATTTGTTTCTTGTTCGTTTGGTATTCTGAATCTTTATGTGCCCCATTTCCACTACGACTTTGTTTTGAAATTAGGCTGAAGTCATTTAATTCTACTTGTCTTTGTGGTTACAGACCCAGCATCAACTTTAATTCACAGTTCTGTTACAGTGTCTCCTGTATCACTGACAGCCTTAAGTCAGTACAGGATTAAGCTGGGGTAACAACTAACAAAGGAACTGTGTGGAAATAGTATAAAAGCTGGAAGTTACCGTAACACAAATTTTGGCACCCTTGTGAATGATTCAAATAATATGATTGGAAGAACTACATTGTTTTTGCAGTGAAATTAGACTCACCTACAGTAAATTGGCAGTAGTCACGTGAGAAGAAATAACCAGTGAATAATGCTTTAATGCTTAAATACTTTCACTTTCATTCCTTATTCCTTATCAATGCTGAAGACAAGAGAACTGTCAGAAAAACTTAGCAAACTTACAATTGCAAAAGGGTGCAATGTCATCATCCAAGATTTTGGCATTTATGCGTCCATATTTCACAATGTTAGAATAGGTTTGCTGCAAAAGGAACTTCAAAAACCTCCCAGCATGTGGTGGGAAGAGGATGTGCTGAGATGACGGAAATTTTAAGTCTTCAAAAATTGGTTACAGAGGTCAATGAAGACATAATGTTTGCTGGCCATATCACAGCATCACAGATGAATTGAGCATTAACGGAACGTAACTACTGATGGCTAACAAAAGTAACTAGGTTCTCACTAGGTGCATTTATTACAATATGAATGTAATCAATTGCTCTGATTACATTAGGAGAACTGGACACTGCTGCAAATTGCCTTTTTTGCCATGTTATGTTTTATATTTGTGCACCCACACCATACAAAAAACCAGATGCAGTGCCTTACCAGTCAGTTAATTGCTTCCAGCACTGCAAGCACGATGGAGTGAAGCTCACTCTGGATCGCTCCAGGATAGCTGATATAAACTGATGAAATATCAAGAGAGTTTTTTAGGCCAAATACGTAGCGCTAGCCCTTCTAAAAGGGAGCTAAAATACAGTCTGTACATTATATTCATCATTTTTCAGGTTTGTTTGTCACATCAATGCACATACTAATAATGTCTCGGTTATATGAGTTATTATAAACAGCCATCATTTAGCTGGTTTTGCTGCATTTCCGTGCTTGATCAAGCATGTCATAATTTTGCAGTTTCTCCGAAATGTTGCATACACTTGGATCAGATTTGCCATAAATAAATGCATGTTCCCCAGTCAGGTTTTCTTTCTTGAGCCTCTTTCTATGCGCATCACTGGCCGCATCACATTCTGGTACAGCACATGCTCAGCTCAAACACCATAAAGCATTGCAGAGGGTGACCCCCAGCTGCCTATAGGGTAAAGACAGTATTTATAAAACTCGCTGCTTTAGAAAGGCACACAGTTTTATTGAAGACCTCAGTCATCCTCCACAGTTGCTTTTCTCACTCCTTCCATGTGGAAAACAGTGCAGGGATCATTGGTACTTGCACCAGTAGATTCAGGGACAGTTCTTATCCACAAGGGAAAAAGATACTGAACTGACGTAATAACAAAATGTTGTAAAACAAAAAAAAAATTGTAACTTAAAAACACTTGTATACATATACTGTATGTATACACATAAAAAACGAATACTTACAAATACTACATCTATCTATCTATCTAGATATATATATAGTATGTTTATATATACATATATGAACGTGGGAAAGGAAAAAGAATGTGACACTGCTGCTAACATTTGTTCTATCTATCTCCCTAGAGTAGGAAAATCTGACGGAAGACAAAACAGAGGTCACTGCCTGTCCCCTTCCAGTCTCATCAACAATTAAACAAAACCTCCAGAGGAAGTGGGTATTCACAATTAGACAAACTTTGGAGGAACATGGACTTCTAAGCCTGAGTTTTTTTTATGTATAAATTTATACATAACTACATATATACATATGTGTGTCACATAGTATTTATACTTGTGTATTTTTGTTGAGATTCAACTATTGCCAGAGGAGTCAAGTGAGTAACTATCATTTCACTGTTTATAATATGTACATTTGACAAAGTAGAATTTGAACCTAAAGCATCCAGTAAAAAAAAAAAAAAAAAAACGTTCTGGAGTAGGTGCCTTATTAAACAGTCAGGCCTAATGACATTTAGAGTAAAATGCAACACTCATTATTAAAGTGCTATTCCTGCCTCAGAAACAAGGCCAGCCAAAAAAATCTGTACGTTCTACTATATCATTTAAAAATGTGTAAATTTATAATTGTTTCACTGTTTTTCTTTATCCTTAAGATAACCATATCCCAAAACCCAACTGTTTATTCTAAATTGGCCTAGCATGACAGAGTGTGTGCTAATTTAAGCTCTACACAGCATCTACATTTTATCAAAAGCTGGTTTACTTTTGCTTACACCTAGATGCTGCTGGGACAATTTTATCATTTAAGCATAAGCACTTTAATATCTATCCATTAATTTTCCAATCCACTCATCTAATGCAGAACTTTTGGAGTATGTGTCTATCCCTGTAGCACTAGGCAGAAACCAACCCTTTGTTGCATGGTCTGCCACGCTGCCAATTTTGAGTTGGCAAATAAATCTTGTATGGTATGAGAAGATAACCAGACTACCTGAAGAAACATCTGCACATGCAAATGCACACAAGCAATGTCTGGGGCTGGGTTTGAATGCAGGAATCTGGAGCTGTTACACCCCAGCATTGACCACTGCATCTCCATTACTGACAATTATTATTATTTGTACTGAAAAGTTAATGTGGCGGTATGGTGTAGTGCTGATGCTTTGGTCCTGGTTGCTCCCCACATGGAGTTTGCATGTGCTCTGGTTCCTCTCCACAGTCAAAATATGAAGGTTAGGTGGATTGGCAATGCTGTTGATGTATGTGTGTGTGTGTGTGTGGGTGTGTGTGTGTGTTCACCCGGTGATGGGCTGACACTCTTGTTATGAACTGTTACTGCCTTGAGTCCATTGCTTACTGGGGCAAACTCCTGAGCTCCTGTTCCAGATAAGTGAGTTTAGAAAATGGATGGATGGATGGATGTTAAACTATTATGCTATTATTGGTAAAGGGCTGGGTGACATACCAAAAATTAACCGGTTTAACTAATTTTGCTCATGTCGGCATGTTCAGTAAAAGCTCTCTCCTACAGCAGACTCTAATGAGCTGTCTCCTTAAAAAACTAGAGTTCCCTGTCCCAGTCACAATATCCAGCCATGTTCTTACACGTCATCCCTCCCTTACTCTTCATTCAAAACAAAAGCAGTATGCCAGCACAAGAATACACAAGTGATCAAGCTGAACTCTAGTCATATAAAAATTAAAATGAGCCTGTATAGTAAGATGAGAGTGTCAATCATTTGGTTGTATTTTGGCCTCTGCAAACAGGATACTAAAAAAACAAATGTCAAATGCAAACTCTTTGTTGAAAAACTGTTGCAGTAACTGAACAGAACATGAGCAACGTGCTTTATCACTTGTACCTCAATCATTTTTTTTTAACTTTCATTGAATTTATTGAAAGCATTTAACATTTCATATAATCAAGTGAAAACTTAGTAAAACTAAATTCAATTCAACCCCCACCCATGAGAAAAAGAGAAAGGCCAACAACCAGAGTAAAACTTTTGAGAGTAGTATACAGGGAAATGAGTCTTTCTACTCAATATAAGTGCTTAATCTGAAATATGGTTGATTAGATCCTGCCAAGGTTTTAAAAACGTTTTGGACAGATCCTCCAAGAGAGAATTTGATTTTATTCCAATTTCAAATAGTATATAACATCAGCTACCCATTAACTTACCAGAGATGGGTTAGGATTCTTTCAGTTGAGCAAGAAAAGTCTACGTGCCAATAGTGAAGTAAAGGCAATTACAATTTGTTTGTCCTTCTCCACTTTAAGCCCATCTTGGGAGTACACCAAACACAGCTGTTAATAGGTTAGGAGTGATTGTGACACAAAGGCTGTCTGATTGGCATGTAAAGATTTTTGTCCAAAATGTTGTTAATTTAGTGCACACTGAAAACATGTGGCCCAGTGAGGCTGGAGCTTGATTACAACGTTCTCAGGTTGGAATTTGACCCTAGAAACATTTTGGACAATTTTAAATGAGATAGATCTGCTTGGTAAAAAATTTTAAGTTGAATAATTGAATGCTTTACGCATTCGGAGCTAGAGTGAATTCTGTGCATGGCTGCCTTCCCCTCCTTTTCTGAAATATTGAGTGACAGATCTTTCCCCAATGTACTCTGGGGTAGTTTATTCTTATGTTAAGTTTTTAAATAATGTATTATTCTTGCCAGGGCCGGATTAAAACGAAATTGGGCCTGATGCTGCAGCGCAAAGCAAAAAAGGCCTATTTTTTCTCAGCATTGGTTCATTTGTATTCGACACTCACCATACATGCGCACTCAGACTGACCAACGAGCCTTAACTGCTTGCGACGCAACCAGCCAGCCATTATTGAACATGAATAATAATTGATGTAGTATCGTAACAACTCGAGATTAGCATCAAACTATGTAACATCAACATTCAATAGCAATTGTCTGAAAAGTGCACTTAATGCAGGAAACTAACAATGAAATACACAAAATTTCGCAATTCTCTTACGAAACTGAGTAAGAAAAAATGAATTTGCTGAGACATTGGGTCAAAGTGACTCCGTTCAGGCTCTTGAGGGTAAACATTTGTCCACGATTTAAATTTCATAATAGACCAGAATCCTGTCGTGGACTTTAAAAATTCTAAACATCCATGCCAGGCCCGCAGGCCGGCTTTTAGTTTTACCTTTACAGATAACCATTTAAATAGCCATCGATTTTTACCGTACAACTAACTTTCAAGGTGAAAAATTTACTACGTGGCACTTACTGAACAATAATAAAGTGGCAAGAATCCCCAAGATATTGCAAAAAACACAGCTAAATTACTAAGTAAACTGTTTAACGTAAAATTGATAGCATTAACTTGAAATCTTCGGTTAACAATAAAAACAACGACGTTATAGTTACGTCACAGCGCAAAGAACAATAGTAACTATATAATAAGTAACACTGTGTCTAGGCGTCCGAAGGCCGGACTCCAAATTTCATTCTAATAATTATTTTGAGGTTAACATAGCAAAGGAAAACTGTTCAGCTTCTGGAAAATTCTCGTCTGTTTTCATCTGGGCCTATTTCAGGAATGGGCCTAATGCTGCAGCATCAATAGCACCCACCTTAATCCGGCCCTGATGCTTACCTTATATTAATATATTGTTCTAATCCTCTACTAATGGACCTGAAGCAACAGACAGTACAGTCATCCCCAATGACATATATTTACAAAGGATCATTGGTGTTATGGACACCCCAGATGATGATCTACATAATTGTATCCTCTAGGTCTTCAGTACATTAGCTGTTCCATACGTTCCAAGGATTTTACTGTAACAGTTTCAAATTGTTCTCCAGTTCCTAGTTCTATTACACTTCCCCTTTCCAGCAACCAGTTTACAGAGCAGAGAATGAAATTGTCATTTACATCACCTGCTTCCACCTGTTCAATGAGACAGCAGATGCCCTGTTATATCAACTTCTCATTCCCAGTCTTTGGCGCTGGGTGAAATTACTTCCAACTGGTCCAACATGGCACCAATTGGTGACACCCTTGCCCCACCTCTTGATGCTGATTGGTCATTTGATTACATTTAATTTTGGCATGATTAATGCATGGTTTTGAATCACAATATAATATGTTTTCCTTGCTTTCAGTTAGGACACACAATCTATGGACATGAATTGTGCATTTTAAACTGACACAAAAATTGTGTGTTGTAGTGAAAAGCAACTAATCATCTGGTTGATAAGTTTTGTAATTATGACATGATAAAAACTTGCCAAAACGAAATGCAGCACGTGCATGTGCATTGCACTGCCATGAACCTAACAGGTCTGAATGTGTTTAAATTTGGCACGAATAATCTTCCACAATCAACCGCCTAACCTGTCACCATGAGGCACAAGAGTCCAACGAAACAGATCCAGTTTACGGCTAGATATGCACACACATACACAAAAAAAGTTAGCCAGAGAAGTTATTGCGAAGTAAATACGTAGGGCCCATTTAAAACATATTAAGACCTTAAAGTAACTTATACCATACAATACAGGAGTAAAATAGATCTTTAACGAGTTGCTTTCCCACTGAAGGTGTTCCACAAGCGTCAACACTGTGGGAACCCTTACTTAAAACAGCGTACCTGAATACAACGAGGTTTATAAACATACAATAAACGCCCTCCGTTGTGTCCCTTGATCTTGCGTCAGACAGTTAAAAGTGTACAACATTACAGGATGGGCGCGCATTCTATCGCGCATGCCTATGCCCCCAATGGCCCGGCGCTATAGTTCTTAACGGCACCGTAGTTCAAACGTCAGTTCGCGTTTGCAGCTTGTCCACGATGACCAAGTTTACCCATTCCGTTTCCCGCTGTTGCTGACCTGAGGGAAAAACTGGGCTTCGCTTCGTAGTATTACGTTACTCTTAAGAAATTGATATATCGAGTCGCAATAAACGATGGCGGAGTGGACCGTCTGCGACGAACCGAGGAGGATATAATACTGTACGCACACCCAGTGCTGCCAGAAGGGACCCCGGAGCTCGTGATCTTGAATTCGTTTACAAGCCTTTAACAATTGTTATATGGAGACAAAAACGCTTCTTTTAACGAAACAGGGAGTCGGTACGTCTTCTGTGATTAGGCCAACTGAAACACGTGGTCGAAGTTACAATCCCGTTACAGTACATGTCCGACTTCATACAATAGTGATCTGCCTACCCAGCCAGGGATGATCGGCTTAGCACTGTGCCCGTTTGGGTGCCTTTGCGCCATGTTAACGCTATACCATCTGTATCCGTACATTCTAAATCAGGATCGCGAGGTGCCGACGTCCATCTCAGTTTCATTAGGTGTACGGCACGAAGTAAACCTGGAAGGGACACCATTCTACTCAATATAACGCTTTAATTTGCGCAGCCGTTAACTTGGACTTGTTTTTCAAATTCGTCACAATTATCCACAATAACATTTATTTTCTAACTCGTAACAGAATATATTGTCCATTCATACAACTAATACAGGAACGATGGTCACAACTTCATAAATTCAACATTATAGCTTATGAACTTTAAATCGTTACTTTCCTTGTTAAAAGTCTCATGCGTGCAACACTAACCTCTCTAAACTTGTATTAAAACGGCGTAAAATTCAATCCACAAAGTAACTGTCTCGTTGAAAGCATGTACCAATTACATTCTCACTTACAAACGAATTACATCTATTATTGTTGCATATACTACTTCCTTATACCATACAACAAAAATATTCCCACCCTTCAACTTACCTTTAAGAATTTACTCCCGACTAAAATAGAAACCACATAACAATACTAAATCATATAAGTCAGAAGAGTATGGTGTGCTGTAAATTGTTAGGGTTGCACTATAATTTACATTTTTTTTGCCTCATAAAAGTGGGATTATAATTTAAAACCTTCAGTTAAAATTATCTAGGAAAGTATAAATGACATGACCTGCAAACTAATTTTATAAATGTGCAAACTGCTATTATAAATGTATGTTGTGTGAAGCCATTCCCCAGAATTCTTTGCACTTCATGCATATTAGCTTTATTGTAATAAGTATTTTTCCAAGCCTATGTTCATGCAGGGTTTAATAGATTTAGAAGGAGAGATGCTGGCGTTAAAACAAATTGATGCCAGCTGTATTATGTGACCCATTCCCACAAATCATTTAAAAATCGGTTGATTATGCATTTATTTTTTGATAGAACTGCCTGAATCTGTTAAATGTACTTCATACATAGTATGTTACTGCAGTGTCACTGTATATATATATACAGTAGTGGGCAAAAGTTAGTTAAATGTTTATGTTTTGATAGAAAATGGCACATTTATTTATCAAGGTATCGCTAAATTACTTTAAAAATATTGTCAAGACATTACTTGGCCATTCTAAGGGCTAGTGCTGCTGTACATGACTAATCTTTAAGAAACGTAATTTCAAACACACTGCTGAAATCTGTTATTCCATTTACTTGAGTTGCAAGGTAATGACACTCCAAAAGTTCAGTTCTGGGTTCAAAAATGGCCAAAATGAAACATCTGAAATATCTTTGTCTGTTACAATGTCTACTAGACCATCTCTTTACCATTCAGCAAACAGGAAACAAGATCTTCTCAGCTGAGAGGTGACTCATTATAGAGCCTGATGGCTGAGAATAGAAAAATCCTCACATAGCACTCCTTGGAACAACATGGTTGTCTCAGTCTGTTACTGAAGGTTCTCCTCTGTTAAGTCAAACCTCATACACGGGTTTAGAATCATTGTCCAGGACAGTAAGCAGCTTCCTGAGTGGCCTCTGTTCTACCACTTGCTTTGGCGATTTCAACCTGACTCCCATGACTGACTCAACCTTTTTAATCAGTTTGTTTAGTCTGTTGGCATCACTTGCACCGGTGACATTTTCCCAGTACACTACCACATAGAAACTTACAGTACACTGGCCATCACATATTGGTAGAAAACATGTTAAGAGTGGCCTACATACACCAAATACCCTTAGCCTCCTCAGGAAAGAGAGGCAACTATGAGTCTTCTTATATACAGGCTCTGTGTTTTATTCTACTCAAGCACCCCAAGGTATTTATGTGTCCTCACCGCCTCCACATCTTCACCATCAATGAGAACCTCCTGAAATCTATGATTATCTCCTTTGTCTTATTGATTTTGAGCTGTAACTGGTTGTATAGTGCTCAAAAATTATAATCTACCAAATGAAGGTAAGTAGTTTTAAACTTAAAGTGAATGCCTTATATGATCCACTTTTAACAAACTTGTTGGCTTTTTTAAATAAAATTACTTGTTAAGCTCTTCTAATAGCCAGTAGATGGTGCAATTTACCTTCAGTTATGGTGGATGACCACATTTTTAATGGATAAGCCTTTTATCACCACTGTAAGATTTTTATTATGGAGCCGGACATTCAGTGA
This sequence comes from Polypterus bichir lapradei, assembly GCA_026402145.1. Lineage (NCBI taxonomy): Eukaryota > Metazoa > Chordata > Cladistia > Polypteriformes > Polypteridae > Polypterus > Polypterus bichir. The sequence goes on along the minus strand of JANRMT010062834.1, from coordinate 25,928,989 downwards.
GCTCCAGGAAGCTGCCTCCTGCCATCCTATGTTTGTTTAAATTTGATCACAGAAGAAGATGAATGGATATCTAATCAGTGCCTGAAGTGGCTGTACTTTTTCTCTAAAAACAGATGTTTGAGACAGAAGAGAACCTCTAACACAACAAAATCATACTTTTTTTTTGCTTGTGTAAAAAAAATGTTGAAAATCAGGTTTGGCACATAATTTATGAAAACAAAAACGACATAACCCCGTTTGGGGTCAAGGGGGAAGGAGGTATAAAGTAGAAACCTGCCTGACATAGAATGCCAGTCTTTTGCAGGGCTCACCCACACCAATATTCACATTCACACATGAGCCAATTTGGAATTGCCAAGTAATCGAACTTGTGAGTCTTTGGGATTTAGGAGGAAAGGCAGGTTACCTTCAGAAAACCCCCCAAGACATAAGAAAATGCACAAAGGTGTATTTTGGTATAAAATTAGACCATTTAATATTAAGTATATTTTTATATGCAGTATGCATTTTGAATATCCCTACATTACCATATCTTCCTGTTGTTGAGTAAAACATGCTAAATTTCAGCACCCTTAGGATTGCCGTAAATGTGAGCCTCTGAAACTGAACATTGCTCTATTGACTTCTGTAGCTGCCAGGATCCTGGAAAAAAATGCAGTAACCCAAGCAGCTGACTTGTTAAAGTTTCACCCTCTGACATTTCATATCCCTCTATCCATATTGTACACTCAGTTTTTTCTTGGTCAGGGTCATGGGGAACTAAGACCTATTTGAACAGCAACAGGTGCAAAACAGTCTGAGAAAAGCCGCGCACACACACACATACACAGACTTACTCATCCCAGAGCAATTTAGATTCACTTGTCAGTTTTGTACTGGGGTTGGAAACCAGAATCTCTAGAGTAAACCCTATGAGTGAAGTGATAAAGGACACACGACATATGTATAGTAACTGAACCAGACCGGTGAAAGGAAATGATTACTAACCAGAAACACTTCTAAGTACTCAACTGTGGTACTTTTGACATTCCACATGCATGGTGATTCATGTCTGGGGTCTCACAATTAAGCATTACAAGCAACAAATTTGCTCCACTCATAAATTATACAATATATTATGCATTAGATTTAATTAGAATCCCATTATGAAATTCAGATGCATACAGCGGCAGAAACATAAAAACAAGGATACATACTCACAGGACAAATAATACAGGCAATCAACCTATCGATAAATAAATAAAAATAATTAAATGTGTATTGTGCAGATATTTCAAAATTATATTAACAAGTACATCAAGAATAAAACATTTAATTGCCTGATAGTCCTGATAGCAGTGGGCAGAAAAGACCCTGTAAGGCACTTAGCACACTGTGGTAAAATGAGCCGGTGTTTAAAATCCCCTGGAGGGGATTTTTCCTGATGGTATCCAATTTTTTCACCATCCTCTTTTCCAAAACAGCTTCCAGTGTCTCTCGGGTTCACGCTGTGATGGAGCAGGCTTTCCTGAAACGTTTATTCAGACATTGTGCTTCGTTTGAGCTCAAGTTGCTTCCCCAGGAGACTGCAGTTTAGAACAACACACTGGCAACTTTGGACTGATAGAACATTTTCAGTAGCTTGCTGCAAGTATCAAATGACTTAAATCGCCATAAGAAGTACAGTCTACTCTGGCCCTTCTTGTGTAGCATCACTGTATTGTCAGACCAGTCCGGTTTGCTGTTTATGTGAACTCCAGGTACTTGTAGCTCTGCACCACTTCCACGTCCTCCTCCTTGATGTTTACTGGTCTCAGAGGCTCCTTGGCACACTAGAAGTCCAGCACCAGCTCTTTTGTCTTGCTGTTGTTGAGTTGTTGTTTGTTGTCCTTGCACCAGAAGATGAAATCCTCTATAACCTTAATGTACTCTGACTTGTCTCATTTATTAATGCAGCCTATGATGGAGGAGTCTTCTGAAAATTTCTGCCTCACCAGCACTTTTTCTTCGTCAGACATGTGAGTGCAGCACACATTTCTCCATCTGTTTTTATGAAGGTCTAAAAGCGCACAGTGGATTCCATCCTCAATGGCTGTATCACATCCTGTTTACAATAACTCAACATCGTTAAGCACGGCAGAAAGTGGTAAAGACGGCACAGAGTATTACTGGCACCTAGCTTCCTTCTGGACATAAGCAACACCACCAAACGGCAAACGAGTTAATTAAAAATCTCAGTAATTCCGCAGAGTCACTTTTCTCACTCCTCCCTTCTGGCAAACAGTACAGGTCCATTGGCACTCACACCAGTAGTTTCAGGCACTGTTTCCACCCACAAGCTGTAAGGTTCACAGACAGTCAATCATAAGAACAAATATTGTAACAACAATATTGTCAACAACAACAATTATGGCAACAAATGTGCTGGAAATATCTTTCAGTTATTACCACTGAGGAACTGTTACTGGTCACTAAAAGCAAGAACTACAAGACATACAATTTATTTCATACTGCAGTCACTGTGGTGTCTTAGATTCATCTCTATATTTTCCCAATTTCTAAACTCTTCCATTGAACTTAAATTATGTTTAGTTTTTAAAGACTTACTTGACATATTACTGGGTGGAAGTGCAATTCTACATTACATTGTTGTTTTATATATTTATGTTTTGTCCAATAGATTTTCACTAATAATAGTAATAATAATAATAATTTTATTTGATATATATATAGAGTGAGAGAGAGACAGTCAAGCACATGCATATCCGGGACATCTTCAAGGCAAAAGTAAAGTAGGCAATACTACCCTGAGGGGAGAGGGGGCACTGTTATTAACTCCATCTCCTTGTACATCTACAGTTGAGAAGCTCACTGGCTGCATGACAAGTGATCCAGTTTCTGCTTCGACTACAATACCCTACCCCTTCCAGGAGGTCAATATAAGACCACCAGAAGAAGGTGTTAAATAAACAACCCAACTTGGAGGAGAACAGAGCAACTCACTCACTCAAGTGTCGACTTTGTTTTGCATTAGCTGATGTCAATCTGTTTAGGACACACAAGTGCTGTTTTATTTAACTTTTGAAACTTTCAAAATTAAACAGGGATTACCAGCTGGTATCCGAACTCTTCTACTGATTATTATAAATTAAAAAATATATATATTTATATATATATATATATCTGTATAAAAAAAAAAAAAAAACAAACACACTAGAGGGTTCAACCCCTGCTTGCTTCACTCACCAACCCCCCTGGCCTGCGCTACACGGCAGCCACTTTGTGTCTCTGTCATTCGCATTGTGAAGAAGAGGGCTAAACGCACCCCAAGGAGATGCGGTCGCTCCTCTGAAACCTTCTCTTAAACGGTGATACAATTGGAAACAAACACAGTTTTTTTTTTTTACCTCCTCTTTGCTTGATCAGCTGCTGGCTTGCTGCTGCAGCCATGCCACGTGATCTGCATCTCACGCAGTGCTTCAAACACTTAAAAGCCTATACAGCAGTTGTCCTACTCTTTGTCTTTTATTTCCGGTAGGTTCTTGATATTTTTTAGTTTATAATTTAAAAATGGAATAAGAACCTGAAAATCTAATAACATCACATTAAAGATTGAGAAATTCTGAAAAGAATGATACCAAACATATAAGTGTAGGTTTTAAAATAAGCCCAATTTAAAGTGTGACAAAAAACGTGACATTAAAATATCACATAAAATCATTGCACAAAACCGTTGCACTTGAAGGCTTAGGATTTTATATATATAGAGTAGATATATATGGATGCGAAGGACTATGATATAGTTTGTATATTAGTAGCTAGAAATCCACAAAGGGTGAAAATGACTCATGCATCTTAAAATAGTTTTTTTATTCCAAAGCTTTTGACGACCTACCAGGTGTCAACATCAGAAGAAAATGATTAGATATAGAAGAATCAAAGGCAATATATAGCAAAGGGGGAGGTGGTTGTAAAAGGGTTTTGGATTATCAAGGTGGAATTCAGAAGGTTTTGGGTGTCATAAAGTCTTTTTTATTATTTGAGTGTTCTTGTTTTTAAGCCTTCATATGCAGGGCTCAAGTCCAAATGTCTGTTAATGTCGTTTTCATTACAGGTCCACGATTCAGCCAGCTGTTTGGCACTCTTAGTATTAGCCCTGAATTTTACTTGCACAGTGTCCCAGTTAAATGTGTGTCCGGTAGAACTTGTATGTCCGTATGTTAGAGACTGTGGGTCCGTCCTTCTGACGGCATTGTGATGTTCCTGTATACGTGTTGAAAGAGTTTTAGATGTTTGCCCCACATGTACAGCTGGGCATGCATTGTATGGAATGCTGTAAATTGTGTTTCTTGTCCCTCATGGCTGGGTAAGACATTGTCATTCATCCCAGTCAGGACACATGTCTATCTGATACAGCATCTACAATATATACTGTATAACTGTGACATTGTATGTATGTTTGTGTGTATGTGTGTGTTTGTGTGTGTGTGTCTGTTGCATATTATTTTTTTTGTTAGTATTGTTTTACTATATTTGCCCCTAGGATTCTTGACTTGGTTGCAGATGTCAGAACTTGTTTTGGCAGCAAGCAAGCTACACTAGATAAGGTGCCAGACCACTGCCATTACACATAATAATATGATTTGCCCTTTATTGGTATAATATAAAAAATAAGCTATTGAAAGCACATTGCCCTTCATCTTACTGTATTTGGATGTTCTCTAAGACATCTTAGTGGCCTGTTTAAAATTCCTTATCTGGTTTGGCAACTTTGTCTAAGAGGCACAAGAATCTGTTTTTAATCTGCTGATGCAGCAGTGTATACAGTTTCATCTTGTCTCACCAGCATTGCTCAGTGTCACGAAAGAAACTGACAGAGTGGCTTTTCCTCTACTACAAGTTGAGGTTGAAATCTAGTAGCGAGCACCTCCCACAAATGCTCAGGCCTTTTGTCCCTTCCTTTTTAATGACAACTTAGTGACACACATACTGCAATTTCAAAATTGTTACCCTTAAATTGGTCTTGCGAACTGTAAAAAAGCACACAATCTCTGCAGCTAGTCTGTCTGACTGAAGCTGATGTGTTAGGCATATAATTTAGTTGCCCATGTTAGAGTCAATATAAAATCATTTTAGTTCTGTTATTTTGTACTTGAAGTTTCCCTGTATTCTAAGAGAGTGAATTTTTAAATATGCCATTTTAGCAGAAAAGATTGCTTAAAAACATGTAAAACATTTGCAAAAGAAAGCATAAATAGAACACAACAATGTATCTTATTGTTTATTATTAATTTAATACAATTGAATTTCACTAGGGGTGGCACTGTGGTATAGTTATTGGCATTGCCTCACAGATACAACATTCTGGACTTGAAACCTGTGCCACATTGCTGAATCTGCATATTCACTCCATGGTGCTGGGATTTTTTCCTCCAGGTACCCATATTTTTTTCCTAAATTCCACGGAAATGCAAGCTAGATTAAATGGTAACTCTAAATAAGCTCATTGTGAGTGAGCAAGCTCTGTGATAAACTGGCACAACATCCTGGATTAGTCCTTGCCTTGAGGGTGATGGTTCTAGAATACACTCCAGCCTTGCATGTCTCTGAATTGCAGGGGTGAATCTACTATCAGGGCATTCTGGGTGGCCCATGACAGCAAGGGGCTTTTCTACCAATAACACCCCCTCCAACGCTCAGTGAAATGATGGATTATCCACAGGCTGTAACGATGAAGGATAACTGAACTGCTTGATGAAACAATTAAGTACAAAGTAATCAAGTCTCTAACTGAAATCAACAGTGGGAAATACTGGGCTGCAGTGAACAACCGTGTGTCCATATGCTGCATTTCTAGAAGTATGATCAACTCCCTGTTAAGGAGCTAAATCACCCAGGGGTCTGTGGGGGCCTTAATCTGGGTTTGTTGAATTGGATTAAGCTGCTTTAAGAATGTTATGGTATCTTTCCTTCTTGCTGATACCATTGTAAGAAGGGAGTTTTGATAATGTGTATGGTGATTAACACTCATAGATCCAGAGTCCTTAGTTAAAGCCCAGTATAGCCACTCTCTGTATGGAGTTTGTACAGTCTGCATGTCCCCTCCTTGTTCATGAAAGATTTCTCTGTCTTTTCCAGTTTTCACCCACGTGTAATGTTTGGGTAGATTAGGTGTATTGATGGCTTTAAATTGGTCCTATGTGGGTGTTTGAATGAGTGCTTTAAAGGAGGCTTCCAGTCCACAAAGGCTGCAGAAAGGTTTTCAGTCCTGAATCTGTCCTGCTCTGACCCTGATGCCTCTGGGATAGGATTCAAGACCCCACCAACCTGAATTAGATTCAGCAAGTTCCAAAAATGAATTAATGTGTCTTTCCATTTTCTGAAACCATTTTAACAGTTCAGGGCACCAGTCGATGTCTACCTCAGGAGCACAGCATGAGCTAACCCTGAGCAGAAGAGCAGGCCATTATAAAGCTCATTCATGCACACATCCTAATGCTCACTGACCGAAAGCTGGGCTTACTGATGCCAGTTAAGCTAACATGCCCTCCTTTTTGATTAGTGAGCACACCGGAGCTTCTAGAGAAAAACAATCAAATGCTTAAGTTATATTTTATATCTTGGACAAGTAATCTAAAAAAATAACGTGAGTGTTTAGCTCACATGAATTATTTTTTTTGTCATAATTAGTTGAAACTAAAAGTTGACATAATAGAGATATTCTCAAAGATTCTGAAAACCTTTGCAACTTTGGTTTCAGTATTAATGACTGCACCATCTTTACTTCTCCACAAATTAGGAAATTGCCTGTTACTTCAAACCTAATTCATCTTACTCCAAGGTATAAGAATGTTATTAGACGGCAACCTGTTATCACCTGGATAGTGGGGAAGTGCAGACCGTAAACTGAAATGGCACTCAGTGACTGCTTCCAAATGACTGACTGAAATGATGTGTAAGACACATGGGGACAATATTGATGGATTCTGTCACTGCATCACTGACTATATAAACTTCTGTGTCAGCTCTATTGTACACTCAAAAATAGTGTGCAGCCTTCCACACAACAAAGGAGCTAAAAAATCTTCTGCATGAGAAGAAGGGAGAATTCAAATCTGATTACAAAGACACACTAAAGGGTATACTGAAAGTGCTGAAGAAAAATGTGGGTGAAGGGAAGGAAGCTTACAGAGTTACACGACAAAACAAACTCAGTTAGAATAACATGAAAGATGTCTGGAATGGACTAGGCATAATTTCTGGAATCAAGTATCCAGAGCTTGGGTGAGAGTGGAAAATGTGGACAAAGCTAACACCCTGATACAATTTTTCGATAGATTGTCCATTCTTTTACCACTACCTTTTTCCAAAAATTCCAGTTCCCCTACACCATTCCTACTACATCAACAACTCCTACCACTTTAACTAGTATGGGCAGTGATGAGTCCACCTCTGATCATCAGTACTGGCTATCTATAAAAAGGCATTGTGTTTTTCCGGTTTATATTGGACACACAGAGTTTTCCAGAAGTAAATATAAAGTAAGTAAAAGCTTTTAAATATAAATATAAAGTAAATATAAGCTTTTAACAAAAAATGCATGCATCTTGTATGTTCTGAGCATGTAAATGGTTAACAGACATGTGAATTATATGAAACAAGTTAGTTGTTCATTTTTTTTCCCTGTGGATATTTTTCATATTGTTTGCCCTTATCCAATGTTCGTCACCATTGGGTCCCATTCATTTGGAATCTTTTTTATGTACAATGTAAAATTGATTCTCAGCCGCTTTTTCAAACTACACACTTAAAAATATTGGTTCTTTAATGGCACTATATGGTACTTTCAGGCTGTGTAGTTCCTCATAGAGCCGTTGCTTGACAAAGCACCATTTCATTCTGGGAAGGGTTCTTTGCATATGAAAATAGTTCTTTGTGCTTTGGAAAACTTCCTAATATGTGGAAAAAACATTTTTTTCTATGTAATGTAGGCTACCTAGCAGGACACTAACATTAAGAAAACGTAGCTTGTGTTTATGTATGCAACAAGAGTCCTTTCAAAACCATGAGCCATTGGTGTTTCACAAATCTGTTATCATCTGTTCTTGATTATTACAAAGCCACTTACAGATCTAAATTAACAAAGGTTGTTCTTGGAATCTTCACATTGATGGGTCTTTTAATAACCAAAAATGGTCCTTCTATGGCATTGCGTTGATGAGCCACTCTGGAACCTTCATTTGTAAAAGTGTACATGGGGTAAGTAACATATAAAAAAATTCAGGTTTGCATGGTGTGTTACTTTAAAAGGTTTTACTTTTACATATGTCAAGCAAACTGCTGCCAAGGAAGCAGCTCATTTCCCCACACAACAAGGCTAATTTAATTTAGTACACTTGTAGGTTGGCATGGGAGCTGGAGCCCAGAGACGCAGTGCTGTTGGGGTCTTTGGGGAACGACTGTCTGTGTACAACCTGGAAGTGCTTCAGAGGACTGAGGCTGGAAACCAGAAGCGGTTCAGGATCCACTGTAAAAGAGAGCCTTCTGCCTCACTTAGATAGAGTCAGAAACAGGAGGCAGCAGGCAGCACTCAACTGGAGACGGAAAGAGACAAACAGGTTTATTGTTTGTATGGCTTTTGGGCTGTGTTTAAATGTTTGTGTGTGTGCTGGATTAAAAAAAATCCATTATTTGAGCTTGTGAATATCTATCTATTGTAAAATGACAAAGATAAAGATTTGGGGTGACACTGCGGCCTCGTATATTGTAAAGGCAAAACTATAATGAAGTTTTTCAGCAAAAGAACTTCTCTATGCATGCATGCCTTGAATTAGACTATCCACGATGACGACACTTCTGGTTAAATGCAGGCCAGGAAGTAAGAGGTGTGTCAAGGTGGATGAACACAAGAAATTATGTCAGAGGTGATGAGGTTGCCAGTCATATAGTCTGCAGCAGGAAGAAAAGGGGAGTCATTAGAATATAGCGCCACCATGTGGATCGGTGAGGAATTACCACCACCAGAGCCTTTAAGCTGTCCCCAAGGCACGTGTGTGACACTGTTTTAAGGTTTTGAACAACAAGTCAGTTGCTTCAGGCTTAATCTAAAACAATAGTAATCAAACATTTTGTTAGTCAAATACTACAGGTTATATTAATTGCATGCTAAACACCAAAACAATACATCACCAAGACATAACTTTTATGTATAGGATAAGAAATGTAAACACTGTGATGGGTGTGAGACATACAGATGAAAATAACAGCCCACAGTTTTAGGCTGAATAAAGCAAATTTTCTCATTAAGTTGAACTTTCCCATTAAAATGTAATTCCTTAACTTCCAACCACTTGTTAACTGCATTCTGTCACCATCAATGAGGAGTTCCTCCACTGTAGCATCAGATTGAGGGTCAGGGTCTCTTCAAGCCTTATTTGTAATTAAGGCAATTTTCTAATTTCTAACTGTATTTTTTTAAAGGATGCTATCTAATTTGTAATTATCAATACTGTACATTAAAGACTTTGTACATATGCCGCTAAAATAAAGTTCTATCTATCTATCTATCTATCTATCTATCTATCTATCTATCTATCTATCTATC
>JANRMT010062834.1:25883148-25915123 GCA_026402145.1 Polypterus bichir lapradei | reverse complement strand
AACACACAGGCTTTATTTTTTCTTCAGCTGTGTGACACGTCTTCCCCATGCCACACAGCCCAAACACAGTCCCAAAGCACAAACTCACAGTGAACCACAATTCTCCACCCAACTCCACCACTCCTCCCAGACAAGCTTCGTCTCCTTCTTCCTCCCAACTCTGGCTCTCCGAGTGGTGGTGGCTGGGCCCTTTTATAGCCCACCCGGAAGCATTGCAGGTGATTAACCACCTGGTCCTAATTGCACTTCCGGGTGGGGCTGCAGGCTCGTCCAGCCGGGCTGTGGGAAGCAGGCAGCTCCCCCTAGCGGCCACGCCAGGCCCCAACCAAGCTGTGGAGGACTCCAACTCCCATGGAGCCCTGCGGGTGGTTGGGAAAATACCGTCGGCCAGGGAGGCTGCCACCAAGCGTCCCGGGGGAGGTACTGGACTGTCCATGGCGGCTCCCCCGGAACATAAGCAGCAGGGGCATCCCTGCCGGGCATGGGACTCGGCTGTCCTTCACAATTCCCCTCACTCAGATGAGGCTTGTGGGGCTCATCGGCCTGCCCCGCGAGGGCCGGTCCTCTCCAGGATAGGGAGTCGGCATCCTTGGCTCCACGGCTGTGCCCTGTAAAAACATAATGAACAGGTCTGGGGGTGCTGCCCCGACGTCCCTGCCACTCGGACGTCCTCTTTGGACAACCCCTCCAGACATGACCAGTGTGACCACAGGTAAAACACAACTGACCCCCTCCAGCTCGACCCTTGCGGGAATGGAAGCAGGCAGGAAACTCCTGCCCCTTCGCCCACTCCGGGGAGGGCTTGTGATGTGTTCGCCCCTCCGCAGCGTAGCCCTCCTGCACTGTCACACCGACGGGCTTACGCTGCACCTTGTCAGGAGTTCCTCTTTGTCCGGGTCCTCCTCTTCCTCTGGGGTGCACTAACGGTCTGGGTCCCCTTATGGGAAAAAGGGAAACCCTGTGCCACCTGCACCCCTTTAGACGACCGCGGGACCGGTGCAGGCAGAGGGGACGGAGTTGTTTGGCAGCCGACATCCACCAGCTGCCTCTCCGCACGTTCCTCCACCACAGTATCGGTCCACACGGCGGCGTCTTGTGTAGTGGGCGGGGCGGCCTGGCAAGCGGCACTGATCATAACCGCAGCCGTTGCGCTCCGCTCCCTTTCCTCTACGGCCCAGGTTTCACTCACCTGCACCGCTCTGTCCTGCTGGTAGGAGGCTGGCCTTCCACCGGCACGAAGCCATTCAGCCAGAGCCCCGCACGGGCTGCCGAGCTTCTTCTCAAGTGCCTCCTTTGACTCCTGCAGGACCTGAAATACTTACAGCAAGGACTGTAGGGCCAGGACAACAGATTGTACCTCCGCTACAGCCCAGGAAATGTTAATTGTTTTGGTCGGTCGGTGGATTTGGGCTTTCCTTGTCCCCTCCCGCCGACCGTGAGCCATCAAGACCCTGCAGAACCTCCGCAGGTCCGTTTGGGAGTCCGAGAGGCTCGGGGAGAAGGTCCGTCACCCCCGCCTGCGAACTTTCCTCGGCGGGCGGTTGACACACTCCCCCCCCCTTACCTGTTTCGGAGAGGAGCTCCTGCTCCTCTAGCTGAGTCACCGCGTCGGGAAATTCCTCCGGGCTCTCCTCCTCCAGCTGGGTAATCGAGCCGAAGAGAAGACACAGCCCAGGCTCACTCTCTCCCGAGCTGGCTCCGCCGTCACGCCATGGACACCCATCCCCCTGCCCGCATCGGGTACTTCGCCCCTCGGCGTCTAGGAGGTATGATGACCCACAGGCGGAAAAACATACCCGCGGCCCGTCACCTACCTCTGGTTGCAACCCGTGCGGCGGACTAGCGTGGCGGCGTCTGCCAGTTGGCCTCTGTGTCTGCCCGGCCTTCTTTTTCCCCATGGCGCGGTGTCTCTAGGAGTCCTTTGGCCTCGGTGGCGCGCTCTCGTCGGGAGCGTGCCCTGCTGCAGTCCAAAGGGCACTCTCAGCGCTGTACTCAAAATAGAGCACACTCTCTGCCTCAGGAGTGCGCTCGGCGCTGCGGTGCTGTGTGCGCTCCTGCGCTGAGCTATATGTGCCCCCAGGTGTTGTGCCGGGCCGTTACACACAATTTTTATGCAGGTCCCGGTCCAAATGGACGGGCCGGAATCCTGCCGACTACGCCAGATGTAAAAGGCGCTATATAGCGCCCGACCCGGCACAGACCACGCAGAGGCACGTGTATAAAACACACAGGCTTTATTTTTTCTTCAGCTGTGTGACACGTCTTCCCCGTGCCACACAGCCCAAACACAGTCCCAAAGCACAAACTCACAGTAAACCACAATTCTCCACCTTGCTCCACCACTCCTCCCAGACAAGCTTCGTCTCCTTCTTCCTCCCAACTCTGGCTCACCGAGTGGTGGTGGCTGGGCCCTTTTATAGCCCACCCGGAAGCGTTCCAGGTGATTAACCACCTGGTCCTAATTGCACTTCCGGGTGGGGCTGCAGGCTCGTCCAGCCGGGCTGTGGGAAGCAGGCAGCTCCCCCTAGTGGCCACGCCGGGTCCCAACCAAGCTGTGGAGGACTCCAACTCCCATGGAGCCCTGCGGGTGGTTGGGAAAATACCGTCGGCCAGGGAGGCTGCCACCAAGCGTCCTGGGGGAGATACTGGACTGTCCATGGCGGCTCCCCTGGAACATAAGCAGCAGGGGCGTCCCTGCCGGGCATGGGACCCGGCTGTCCTTCACAATATATATATATATACTGTATATGGATCACAAAACTGCAAACATAACCAACCATTACATAAAGGATAAAGTTAAAATGCCCGCACCCATCCATACGTATTTCTAATCATGACTGTACATGAGCCAACATATACAAACATAATGTCAACCTATTTCAGGGTCAAATGCCAGTGAGAAGAGATAAGAGAGTTGGTGCAGATCTAATATAATTACTACCCTACAGCGTTAGTCAGTCGTTTTCTAACCCAGTTTGTCCTGAGCAGGGTTGCAGGGTGTACTGGAGTCTATCCCAGCTGGTATTTGAGCATAAACCACGAACAAACCCTGGACAGGGTGCTGGTCCATTGCAGGGCAAACACATGTACACATACACACTCCAGGGCCAATTTAGGATCACCAAGCCATCTAATCCATATTTCTTTGGACTGTAGGAGGGAACTGGAGCACCCGGTGAAAACCCACAAAGACACAGGGAAAACATGCAAACTCCACACAGGGAAGACCCAGGACGCAAACCCTGGTCTCCTTACTTTGAGGCAGCAGTGCTACCACTGCACCACTGTTACATCCACCCTACATTTTGCTATTTATGTTTTAGATTTGTCAACTGTTTACCATAATTATTTTCAATGCTGATCATCCTCTATTCCCAGAATGTCATGACGTCATGATGTTTTATAATAAATATGGTCACGTTATGACTATATAGCTTTTTGAAACATCAAAGTGGCTTTTTCTCTTATAAGAAGAGGACACTTCAGATTCTTCTAGAAATCCCAGACACTGTCCTTTTCACACTCTCTTACTTAACAAAGTGCTGCTTTTAAAACATTTTTTCTTGTACCTTGGCAAAGTTTTGTATTTTTTTAACATACCTTTTCACAGCAACTGTTGGGTGTACTTTGAGCTCAGTTGAAGCTGCTTAGCATTATAGATGGAAATAACTGCACATATCTAACGTAACTTTCTAATCTGAACTAAATTACCCTAAAATCATTACCAACAATCTCCTTGTCTTTTTATTATAGAATGTTATAATGGCACTGAACTTGACCTAGAATGAGGGGAGCACTGTGATGAAGTTATTACAGTCCAGTTAATATCATCATTTGGCGCTATCAAAAGCAGGCCCGTTTTTCCCAGGCTACAGTGTATGTTAGAAGTCTGTGGAATTCCCACAGTCTGCAAACATACAATTTTAACAAGATAAAACATGAGTTATGGTATAGTTCTAAGAATATAGTGTGAGTTGTTGAAATGTCCATACATTAGTACAAATTAAAACTTTTCTGATTTTTTTGTGTTATTATTCTTTATATAGCAGACACCTTCATCTAAGGTAACTAATAGAAAATAGAAGATTGAAAAATAGATATTAATATAGCATGCTCTGCACACTAGTTTTATTAATACTAAACATTTTTTGTGACAGCTATCAGTAATGTAATATAACATAACTTAACATTGACAGAATCACATGATCCATTTCAGGGATGCAGGACACTGGGAGCTAAAACAGAAGCATTAGACTTAAGACAGGGTCCATGGCTCATGAAACCCACACTCACATTGGGTTAATTTAGAATTGCCAATTAACCTACCATGCACATCTAGTAGGAAAAATGGTGAAACTGAAATAATAACCACACAGACACTGGGATTATGTGCTAACTTCACTCAGGTAGTCTCTAGGTACAGGATTCAAACCCAAAACAAAACATTAGGGAGCAGTACCAAAAACTGGGCCACCATTCCACCCTATCAGAGATGTACTGTAAATATTATAGTCCACTTATTTCCAATAAAATTGAAACGCTGGGAAAAAAGCATCATATTGGTCTGAAATTTGCAGGAATGTGAAAATGATTACAAGTGCACCACATATGTAGATAATGTATGCAAGTTAAACCCCCTTGACTTTTCCACAGTGGGTACAAAAGGTGCCTGCAAAGGGAACCTCACTGAATGACTAGTGGGCAGTTAATGTACTCTTAGGAACCAGTGAAGTGGACAGCAGCTGCAAACCCAGCACCAGGTTTTATGGTGTTTTTTTGCAATTGGATTCCACTCCTGTTCCCACCCCGTGTGCTTTGCTTGTATCTTGACCGGCCAGTAATACATCATATAGATGATGGAGGGAGAGGTGGTATCCAATCTGCAGAGGTTCCCTGGTGTCATATTCCAAAAGGATAATGCTTGACCACGTGTGGCACAAAATATCCTACAGTTTCTGAATGACCATGTTGTGCCTCCCATTCCTTGGCCCACATGTCATTGGATTTATCCTAGACTGAGCACTTCTGTGAGATGGTCAGCCAATAGTTGGCATGCGTAAGACCATCAGTAGTCATCACAGATGAACTCTGGGCACTATACAGGCTGTATGGCATACCATTCTACAAACGCACATTCAAGATTTTGGCAAGCAATTCTTCTAATAGATTAAATGTTTATGACTGTGAGTTTGGTTCATGTATTCTGAAGTTCATTCTTTCTCCTACTGTTTCTAACCTGTCCTTTGAGTTGGCACTTTTTCTACTGGTTCCTTATTCAATGCCTATGTTGCCTACAGATTCCATCACTTGGAAGAACAAAAGGATAACAGAAGCTGGTTATATGCAAGCATATACAGAAAATAAAAAAAAACATGAATCTAGGTTGGTTTGATCCTTCTTCTCCAATTAAAACAATTACCTTATTTATTATGTAAAGAATTAGCATAGGAAACATTATTTATTCATGAATGGTCTTTAAAGTTTGTTGTTGGAGGTCTGATCCCTCAGCTGGTTCAATAGATCAGCCTTTAATATTAAAAAGTTTTGATTTCTTCAAATTCTCCTTTGATCATTTTCCCATTCATAGCACCACTGAGAGAATGTGTGTGTCTTATACTGATGTCTGACTATCAAATTTAGAAGAAGAAGCTTTTAGCAGTTAAAAACCTATCCTTAACATTGGTTATTGCAACCAGTTAAGGCAACCAAATTAACCAGAAATATTTATGTTTATATATTCACTGGTTTTTACCCTAACTACAAAGTTACAAAGCATAGTCTCAGAATCAAAGGAAAAATTGTACATGTCAGTTTGATTCCTGTTGTTTACAGGTGGAAGCAATGCTTTGTTCCAATTCCTTCAGGATCTGTGGAGAGTTTCTCTCACACATGGAGCAGCATTCAGTGTGCTTTACCTATCTTTGTGACACAAGATTTTCTCTTTCTTGGCTTCTTGAACCTTGTTTGGGTGCTGTAATGCAGTTTTTTGAGGTTTTGTACACAATGGTCCTGTTTTACTAGCAAATAAATTGCATCTGGGACAGTCAATGATCAGTTGACCTTGTCCTAAGGCCAGTCAAACACATTGCTTTATGTAAGGTCGCTTTTGTTTGTGCACCTTGCTATTTCTAAGCAAGGTTGGGCTAAATATGGCATCCATGTCCCACTCTTACACTCTGGCACTAGGTTATTCTTTAGTACAGAAGAGCAGCTCTAGTATTTGCTGTGCACACCCTAGAAGAGCTAGAAGAAGTGGCCAGGGAGAGGGAAGTCTGGGCATCTCTGCTCAAGCTGCTGCCATCGCGACCCGACCTCTGATAAGCGGAAGAGGATGGATGGATGGATGGATGGATGGATGGACACCATAGACAGTATGGGTCCTGCTACAAAGCATAAGTTAAGTCCAAGCACAGAATGGAGAACTAGTGCTTACAATCAATTATAAAAGAAGGATTGAATAGTTTGTCATTGGCTTCTTGGGAGCATGTATGCCCAACCATTTTGTTAATAATTGATGCAAAGGTTTTTTGCCCACCAAGAATGGCAGTGGTGAAGTTATGGCTCTTTGTTCACTAACAAAGTGTAATAAATGGTGCCACAGTGAGACATCTCTGGATGTCATCTTTCTGTGATGAATCACTCTTACCAGATGAAACACAGGCAATGTGAGAAGAAGTTACGCTTTAGCTTAGATTCAATATCAGTGAAAGAGGCCTTTGCAGCTGCAGCGTAAGTAGAAGATGTGTGTTATAAAACAAAGAAAATTGGTCAATGCCAGTCTTTTCTACAACAGGGAGTTAAGTGAGCAAGCCACCACAGTTGGTACACAGGGGAACAACCTCAATAAAGGTAGGAAATAAAACTCAAATTTAATAACATCATAGATAAACTAATCTTAAACTGTATCATCAGTATTAACTAATGAAACTTTCACCAACAAATGAATTTAAATAGCAAGTTCAATAAGCCACACAAACTAATAAAAGCCCATTTTACTGCTGTCTTTTATGGACCAAACTAAAAAGCTATATTTATAGTGCATTTCCATTTTAGTTTTTATCTAATAGTAAAACAAATTTATTTTACTTGTTTCCAGTCATCTACAAATTAATAACATACAAAGTTTTTGCAAATGAGAAGAAATCATTCAGTTAATAAAGATTAATAGGTTACCTAATTACTTTCAAAAAGTATTCAAGAGTAAGAAAAATGAAAAAGAGGATGCCATCTATGTGACTTATTAATTTGCTTTCAGAACTCCTGCCCTTTTTATGAAAAAGAATTTTCAGACTTCAACATAAAACCACTTCCCCTGATTTTCCATGGTGCCGTCAAGGAAGTAATTTATTATTTAACCAAAAGAATTCTGACAATGTCTTTAGAGAATTTCCCTGCTCAGGAGATTTAATCACCTGAGGGTCTTTGAGCAGAACAGGCCTTTAATGTCAGCCATGAGCATGGCAGCTCCTTTCTGCATAGTTTCTAGAGCTACTGTGACTTTTTTGTAGCAAAGTGACCATAAAAGCACTCAGCATTCCAGATGGTATCACCAGCACATTTTACAATCTGTGCATAATGTCTCTTTTAAACATCGCATTTTCAGATTTTTTCCCAAATGTCAAAACAATAACACTAGCAGTAGTCACAAAGCAATCTGGTGTTCAAAAGCTCAATTTTCGTGCATGTGAATCGGGAAGACTGCTTCTTTAATTTAACAGTCAAATATGCTGTGTTCAGAAAGGATCTCTGAGAAATGTAGGTGTACCAGATAAAGGATGCCAGGGGTAGCTGAGGGGCATCCTGGAGAGGACACCCTGACTTGGCCAAGATGCCAAATGGTCAGTTATCTCTCAGACTAGGCTAATGCTACTTGTGACCAGTACCATTACTTTGCTTCAGTGGTTAACACTGTCATGGAGGCCTCTGGGAAATGTAGATTTGCTTTAATGTCTGTATGATCAGACGTGATATGGAAGTGCTTTCTGGTAGGATGTGGTGGCACCAAAAGTGTGTCAAGGGCCAGCATTGTAAGTGTCTCCATCTCCTCAGTCAAGTGAACTTGGAGTTGAAAAAGGAGCAGAGGCAAGGGTTCACCTGGTGGTAGGAAAAGGAGGAAGAGATAGGGATAGAGGGCACCTGGGAAGTAGGTCAGTCTGTTGGTCAGCAAAGAAGTGTTTAGGAAAGCCCAGAGGTTCATAAACTTTATTATTTTGGTGACTAACTGAGACTCAACCAGTTCCATTTTGACCCAACCCCTTAGTCAAGGCAGAGCTAAGACTTTTAAGCACTAAAAATGTATGGTGTCCCCCATACAAAGTTAAAAAATAAAACAACAATAACTAATGCTTTTTTATTGTTAAATAAAACTGATATGAATGCTAAAATTCAAGAAACTTCTTTCGCACTATCAGCACATGTTCCCAACCTTTCGGGATTTCAGGATTATGTAATCCAGATAATTTCATTGAAGCTTTTTCAACAAAATGTAGTCACTTACTACTCCTATTAAACAGAAATTTCCCATTCCCATCCTGGAGGACCAATGTTGCTGCAGATTTTTGTTCCAATAAATTTCAGAATATAGTATTCCACGTCATTTAACGTTGTTCTGACAGAAAATGGTGAATTAACAAGAAAGCGATAAATGAAGTTAAAGATATGGCAACAACACCAAAATTTCTAAATTTCATATGAATGTAAATCTTAAACTACTGCTCATTTCTAAAGGCAGAATAAAAGATGAAAAAAGACTAGCTGATTAAAAAATGAGATCAATCAGAAGTAAAAAGATTTACTAACCATGAAACTGGATCAAACAAAACCTGCAGCCAAAGGAACCCCCCAGGACTAAGATTGTAAACCACTGGTATAAAGAAACTGAATCAAAATGCAAGGCTGTTCTCTGATGATTTTTTATTCTATGCAGATGAGGAAAAATGTGTTTTGCAGAGGAGTCGATCCTACATAAAGTACTAGCCCACAATAGGGGAAGAAATTATGTGGGAATGATATTTAAAGACTATAGTTCAGCATTTGACACAATAAACCGATCTAAGCTCATCACCAAGCTCCAGGACTCGTGTCTAAACACTTCACTGTGCAGCTAGGTTTTTAACCCCAGGTGTTTCAAATGGGTGGCCACATACATAATTTCTCACTCTCAACACAGGTGCTCCACAGGACTGTGTTTTGAGTCCTCTGCTATACTCCCTCTGCACATATGACAGCATAGCTGCACACGATTCTAACAGCACTGTCAAATTTTATGATGACATGCCTGTGGTGGGCTTGATCTTTAAAAACAATGAGCAGGCTTCTCTAGATGAAGTGGAGAATCTATCACACTGGTGTCTGGACAACAGTCTACTCTTGAATGTCAGCAAGACACAGGAGTTGATTAAGGACATTCAGAGAAAACAGCAGAGGCACTAACGTCTCCTCCAAATACACAGTACTCAGGTGGAGAAGGTGGACAGTTTAAGATACCTTGGTGTCCACATCACATAGGACTTTACCTGACTTTACCTGAACCAAGCACATTGACAGCTTAGTTATAGAAGGCACAAGAAATTCTTTACCATCCTAGATGTCTCAGGTGCTTTAGGCTGCCCTCCAAGTTACTAAAGAAATTCTAAATATTCTGACAGGAAGCATTACCTTAATTATGAATGTTACCAAAAAATGTAACATGATCTATACATTTTCCTATGCTTACTGTATCCTGTTTTTGGTTATGCTGTCTTAAACTAATAACGGAAACAGGTCCTGTCTCACTCATTGTTCTTTATCGTCCCCCAAAATACAATGCATCCTTCTTATCTGATCTGATTGAACTTTTAACCCACCTAAGCTCTTACTCTCAGAGAATTATCCTTCTTGGTGATTTCAACATCCATATTGACACTACTACATCTAAACTGAGAAATGAATTCCTATCCTTACTGGACTGTTTTGACTTAACACAACATGTTGATTTTCCCACCCACTCTGGTGGTCATATATTGGATCTGATCTGCACTTCTGGACTATCTGTTGCCAATATTTACAGCACTGATTTGGGACTCTCTGACCATAAAGCAGTATTTTTCACTGTCTCACTGCCTTTACCTCCTCTTACCTGTAAACAACAAATCTCTTACAGAAACCTTAAAAATATCTGTCCCTCTATCCTTTCTGGATCCATTTCTGATCTTTTACTGTCTGCACCTATTCCATCAACACTAGATAGTCTTGTTGACCACTATAACTCAGCCCTTCATTCAGCATTAGATAAAACAGCTCCTTTAAAACATAAGGAGGTTTCCTTTAAACGTTCAGCTCCTTGGTATAACTCAGAATTGCGATCTATGAAAGCAGCTGGCCGACGCCTTGAGAGAATGTCACGTAAGACTGGCCTCACCGTGCACATCCAGGCTTTCTTTGACCACCAAAGAGCTTACAGAGAAGCACTAACTGCTGCTAAGAACACCCACTATGGCAGAATAATAGAAAGTGGCCACGATAACCCAAGGGTTTTGTTTTCTGTAGTCAATAAACTACTTGAACCTGCATCTGGCCCAACTACCTCTTCTACTGAAGTCTGTGAGGATTTCCTCCACTTTTTCCGTAACAAAATTAAAGATCTAAATAATTCAACTTACATAAATGCATCATCTGTTTATATCTCTCCCTGTTTTCCCACTCCATCCAGCTCCTTCTCTAAGTTCTCACAAGTCACATCTGCTTTTGTTAATGACCTGCTTTGTAAGATGAGGCCGACTACTTGTGTAATGGACCCCATCCCCAGCACAATACTTAAATCCTGCCTTCATGCCATAATCCCGACTGTTACAACAATAATAAACTCATCCCTTGACACTGGCTCTGTGCCGCTCACTTTTAAAATCGCTTCTGTAACCCCAATGTTAAAAAAGTCTGGTCTTGATGCTGACAATCTTAACAATTTCCGGCCTATTTCCCACTTACCTTTCCTGTCTAAAGCTCTTGAGTGTGTTGTAGCCTCCCAGCTCACCAATTACTTAACCTCTAATAACTTGATGGAACCCTTTTAGTCTTGTTTCAGGGCACAGCACAGCTGTGAAACTGCTCTGCTACGGGTAACCAATGATTTGCTTATGGCAGCAGACTCTGGACAAACCAGCATATTAATTCTGTTAGACCTCAGTGCAGCATTTGACACTGTCAGACATGACATTCTACTGTCCAGAATGGAGAATATGCTGGGTATCTCTGGCACTGCCCCCCAGTGGTTCAAGTCCTATCTGACTGATAGACAAGAGTTTGTTAGTCTGGGCAACAGCAGGTCCAGCTTGGCACCAGTCACACAAGGAGTTCCTCAGGGCTCTGTCCTCGGCCCTCTTCTCTTCTGTATTTATATGCTTCCCCTTGGCCATATTATTCGTAGCTATGGACTGGGCTATCATTTTTATGCAGATGATACTCAACTCTACTTCAATGTTAAAAGTGGAACTTCATCAGAGCTTTCTCAGCTCACAACCTGCCTTAGTGAAATTAAAACCTGGATGGAGCAGAACTCTTTAAAATTAAACTGCAACAAAACTGAACTCCTGCAAATAGGGACTAAAATGCAACTTAATAAAATGAGCTCCTTCCCAGTCCATCTTGGCGGTGATCTCATCAGACCTGCCTCCACTGCAAAGAATCTCGGTGTCATTTTTGATTCCTCCCTTTCTTACTCCGCCCACATAAATCACATTAAGAAACTTTCTTACTTTCATCTCCGTAACATATCACGTGTTTGCTCCTTCCTCTCCTTTTCTAATGCTGAGAAACTTGTCCATGCTTTTATCACATCCCGCATAGATTATTGTAACTCGCTGCTGGCGTGTGCCCCTTCTAATCTTATATCACAGCTCCAGCTTATTCAAAACTCGGCTGCAAGAGTCCTTACTCGAACCAGCAGCAGCGAGCACATCACACCCATCCTGCTCTGTCTTCACTGGCTCCCTGTGTCTTACAGAATCGAATATAAAATCCTACTAATAACCTACAAAGCCTTAAATAACCTCGCGCCAAACTACATCAGTGACCTTCTTCATCACTATATGCCTGCCCGCCCACTAAGGTCCTCTGATTCTGGCAATCTTGTTGTGCCCCACACTAATCTACACTCCATGGGTGACAGGGCCTTCAGCTGTATAGCGCCCAGACTCTGGAATGACCTACCGAAATTAATCAGATCAGCTGACTCCATGAATTCTTTTAAAAAACAACTCAAAACTCATCTGTTCAAGAAGGCTTTTAGCTCTATTTGACTTCATTCCCCTTCTCTCAGTTTACCTCTCTGTCAAAATGCTTATGTAACCTGTGTGTGTGTGTGCTAGACCATCAATTCTGTTGTCTGTTAGGCTTTCTTTGAACTTACTGTCTTAATATTCTTTATTTATTTATTTGGTTTTTTACAATGCTATACGCTGTATACCCTGCTGTTTTCTCTTATTTTCTGTAAGTGCCTTGAGCATGGGAAAGGCGCTATATAAATAAAATGTATTATTATTATTATTATTATTATTAAAGATCCATGTCCCTGATTGTTTCTTGGTGCAAAGCAAACTGTCTACATTATAACATTAACAAAACCAAGGTACTGATTATAGACTTTTGTCGCACCAAAGAGCCTCTATGTCCGGTCACTATTCAGGGAGTGGAGGCAGTGGTAGTCCACTCCTACATGTACTAGGGCAGTCACAGCAATGACAAGTTGGACTGGTCTTGGAACACAGAGGAACTATACAAGAAAGGGCAGAGCAGGATCTTTTTCCTTAGGAGACTGTATTCCTTTAACGTAAGTAGTGACATCCTTCACATCTTCTATCACTCTGTGATGGCCAGTGTGATTTACTACACTGTGGTGTGCTAGGCTGGTAACATCACTTCAAGAGAGGCCCATCGAATTAACAAGCTAATTAAAAGGACAGGCTCAGTTACAGTACGTGACACACTCTGGACTCCCTGCCAATTGTAGTGAAGGAGGGATTTAAAAAAACTGAGTGCCATTATGAACAAGGTTGCACATCCTCTCTCTGACACACTAACACTGAGGACTTTCAGCCAACAAATTATTCAACAGAAGCGTGTCAAGAAATGCTACTGCGGTTCCTTTATACCAACAGCATATATTTATCTATGATTAGCATAAAATGGTGAGTAATGACAGCAGTCTCTGAGATGGATTATGCTCCTGTTCAAAGAAAATAAAGTAATAACTTTGCTTCAATGTCAATCAATTGTGTTCATAAAACATCTAAGATATTTTTGGCAATGTAACTAGAAAAAACAAAGTAATACCAGCAAACATTATTATTTATTATTATTCCCTTTGTAAACATTTTTAAGAATGGATTAGTGGTTCTCAAAGAGTGTGCTATGCACATTTTGGAAGTACCTTTAGTTACAAATCCTTCTAATTGGCACCACTCTTCCTGCTTCGGCATAGAGAAAAACTCCAAGGCCACCGAACATGCAGTCTTTTTTGTCTTGTGAAATATGTTAACCCAAGCTGTGAAATGCACAAAGTAATAAAGACATCATATGAAAGCGAGGAGGAATACCTGCAATGAAACCAATGCAATGAAGATGTGTTTAGATATGTTTGTTTTATAACATGTGCTTTAAACACCTCCTTAAAGTAAATCTTAATGTCAGTATTAGTTCTTCACATCACTGCACTCCTTGCCGTCACATCATATTTCTATTCCACTTCATCATCAGTTAAAATCATATTTTAAAGTACATCTTCGTCACTTCATAGCACGACTTCATATTTAGCCTCCATATTGAAACAACGCGGAGAATGAACGCGCGTGCGTTTCGGACATGCGCAGTGTTACGCCTAGACGCGAGGGGGCGGTGTGTTGGCCGCGCGCGCAGCGGCTCTCCTTGTCTTCCGCAGTTCTTCGAGACGGCAGGCGGGACGGAGGTATTGCTACTGCAGAGACAGGATTAAAGCTGCAGTGTGTCAGGACACTTCGGCTCTTTGGTAGACGCCGAGGACCATTGGAAATTCCAGTTTATGCTTTTTATTTATCTATTTTGCCTTCTTAACAACAGTTAATAGGAAAGAAGAATATTTTATGTACGCATGTGAAGTACAGACAGAGGCCTCATCGACTTGGACGTTTACTGTCGGGAAACTGGTTTACATTTTTATTTTGTCTCGGCTTCGGCTGCAGGACCTCAGCTGAGAGCGGGTTGAGCGAAAAGCAGTGACTGCAGGCACAGGGGAGAAACAGCGGGCGTGATGGACAGCAGGAAGGCGCAGTTATTGCACGCCGTAAAACATACCGAATCGGTGTGAGCATTTTAGGGAGGTTAGCAAGTGACTGCCTTCTTTTCACAGATTTCTATTCTACTCTTGTTAGGTTTCGAAGGACAACCGGTATAAAAAGAAGGAAGAATTAAAGGGGTGATTAAGTGGTGGATATTAGAAGAATGGGAATGAACCATTAATATCACATCCTTGATTAATGAGTGAGACCACCAACGTCAGAGGAACGGAATTTACACACCTGCCTTAACATCATAAATCGGACACCGTATACCCCTGATGAAAGAGAGAGAGAGTTCCATGAACCGGGCGTACCAGCGGACTACTGCATTCTAATCAGATTACTTTAGACTTGCTGGGAAGCAGCAGGACGAGTCGAGTTTTTGGATTGGTTTCGCACTGCAGATCGCTAGCTGCAACGTGGCCATATGCGCAAGATCCCGGTGTCAAAAGCGAACAGAGGTGCTTTCTAGCAAACGCAGTGTTAGGTGGGGGTGCCTGGCAAGCAGGGGCTGTTGGATAAAATCCAAATATAACTTATTGCATCTAACTATAGACATTCACACAGAGTCCCAAACGAAAACAGCGGGACAAAGATACACTGTTAGGAACAACTGCCAGGACCGAAGTACTTCCCATTATACTTTTTGGTTTGAGCAGGTTCGAAAAGAGGGGTGCGGTCTGTGCCTGCCTATACACATTTCGTATTTCATTAGTTAGTAGTCAATTTGTTCAGAATCTGTAATAGATTAGCTTTCAAGTGTGGACATATCTCTGTTGCCATCGTTTATTGAATACTGAATATTATTGCCCAAAGGCCAATTTCAAAAGTGGCACTTTCACAAATGTATTTTTATGGTTATAGATCTATAAAGCAAAACAGGCTAGAAGAAACGAGACACCCTCAATTTCTGTTATAAATCAGAGAGCAGTTCTGTCTTCAAGAGACAAATTAGTAATTGCATTCATACACCATAAGTCTCACCTTGATCATTATTATTGTGTATCAAAAAGTTTTTTTTGCTAAGTTAATAAGCACGCCTGACCTCTAAGAATAGTCTAATTTTACAGAAGTCTAGACCCCAATTTTTTTACTCGTTTAAGCTTAGTTTTTATTTACAGCGTTGAAAAATTGTCACCGATTGTCTTTGATGTATTTTTATTCACGTTAAGACTGTTTTCATCGTAGTGGATATGCAACTTCTTTGAAATTAACAGCGACTTTCAGCTTTTATATACTTTATTTTTTGGCCGTTGCGAGAAATTATTCAGGATGGATTTCAGCAAGATGATAACCCTATGGATTGCCTGCCTATGTGTTTTGAACAGAAGTCACGCCGATAAGTCACAGACTGGCCCACTACAGCATGCTGATCAGGCGACAGAGCCAGGGTCCTCTGGTGAGTAATTGCATGGTTGATGTGTGGGGACTTCTTGTAAAACTTGTATACGTGTTCTTGCAGGTGTGGACCGTGAGAGTAATGGGGACTGCCCTCAGATGGTTGCTATATGGTTTTCTCTGGCAAATAGTTTGTATGAGAGTGCTATTTAAAACTAATTAGCCACTTTGTTGGTGTTGGCCACATGAATTATTACTGTATATACAGTATTTGTAGACATAATGAACATCACTCTGGATTGTACACTGCAGTCCATGCATCTTTGATCATGTAATAAAAAAGGAAATGTTCCCTTAATGTACATATATGATTACATTATAAATCCAATTAATTTAGTTCAGTTTTGTAATGGAGCTGGACTGTATCCAAACAGCACTGGTCACTCAGCAGGAAACAACTTGGGGCAGTATTTCAGGTCATACAAACACTCACACACCCCTTCCTAAATAACCTGTTTTATGTTCAGGTTATTAATCTGGCTGACTCAGGTAAGGAAATGTTGGTTTTCAAATTGCTCACAAATTACTATAGTGTATGATTTTTTTTTTTTTTTTTTTTTTTTTTTTTTTTTTTACCAAAACCCAACGTCTTTAATGCCTACTTCATTGAAGGGCAGTGTAAAGTGATTTTCAAGAGCCTGTGGAAGAGCAACTGTTGGACTTTATATCTTGTTTTTTTTTGCCACTACTTATAATTTGGTTCTTTGCTAATTGGATCTGGCATCATTAATGTAAGACAATTTTTCAAGGAAGTGCACAAATCTTGACATTAGTCCAGAACGTCTAAGTTTGATTTCTGCCATTTTTATTCTGAGTTTTCCTTACTTTTACAAAACCTGTGTTCCTGGGGAATGTTATTTAGATACTTGGCAATTAAAGAAGGCGTAACATGTTTTCTACTAAATATATTTGATTATAACAAAACACAAAAACAAATTGTGTTTAAGCAAAAAGACCGGAGCATGCCAAAAATACTAGAATTGTCAAGCTGTTACAATTCATTATAAATTGCAGACTCTGAAAAAGATCCAAGTTTAACAAGGTATTAGGTTGAATATGTTATACTTTCATTTGTCTGCACAATCGAAAGCACAGTTTTTAATTTTTTGTTTTTTAAACGTTGGGCATCCATTTTGTTTGGTCTCATTGCTTGACTGAAACAGGTTGTTTCATACTTGTCAGATACCTGCATCATGGTGCCCTGTATGCATTTGTGAAAAAGAACAGTAGGGTACTACATTCAGAATCAAGGTAACATGAATATGATTACAATGCAGCAGTATTTACTTATATAGCACAATTCATTAAAAATGCTAGCTTAAAGAGGTTAATTAAAAGACAAATATTATTATAATTATTGCGCAAAGGTTCAAATAAATAAATAAATAAAATATACTGAAGTGTCCATGATGGAATTTAGCATAAATTAAACTATTATCTCTAGGCAGTTTTAAGTCTGTAAGTCATAGTTCAATTTGATAACTTATGCTGTTGTAAGATGGCCAGGTAGTAGAGGGAAACCAAAACTGCCAACTGATGGAATACTGTTGAAAATTAGCCTATAGTGGTAGTGAGACCAAAGGATATCATAGCTCTCCCATTACATTTAACAGTATGCAAGTACTAAAAGGCCCTAGCCTAATGTTACTTGATTATATTTATCTCTTTTATAAATTGCTTTGGATAAAAACTTCTGTCAAGCAAGTAAATGTAAAGTGTGACAAGGTTAATAATTATTGTTATCAGGCACCATCCTAGAAGTTCTGATGAAGTGGATCTCATCAATAGTTTTGGCATTTATATTTCTTTCCAAAAGTCAAAGATGCCAAACAAGTGCTTTGATGAGAGAACAAATTAAATGTAAATAATCAGGAATGTCCATTAGTTGTACTCTGTGCAAAACAAAAATGCTGACTGTTAATAAAAGTCACAAAGCTAAAAAATATGATCTTGCAATATTTAAGTTTTTGTGTGATATAAATAATTGATAAAAGGACAATTTAAAAAGTATGTTTTTAGACTTTTTTTAAAATGCTCAGCACAGCAAGGATGTATTTCTTTTGCTAAATTATTCTAGATTTTAGGTGCATACAATCTTTTATGCTTTACTTATGAAATATTGAAGAAGCCTGTGTGGTAAGATCTGGGAGAATGATTAGGGACTGATATTAGTGATCTATACCAGAAGTTTCTTTTTTACTCTTTTTTTATTAAAAAGGAGAATTACTTTGCATGTTGCCTTGTCAGAGTTGAGGAGCTTTGTTTTTATTGTAGCAATCTTTTGGTTTAGTAACATTCATAAGTTCATTGTGCTGTTTATTGGTAAAACCCTCAGCATGTTTGTCCGTACCTTTACTGAGTATAGCGTTTTGCAATTGTAGACTTTTTTAACAATCAGGAAGAATTACCTAAGATCCCTTTGCAAGGAACAGGAAACTGCAAATGACATAGATGAAACTCTGCAGAAGTTGACTTAATGCTGTACTTAGCATTGTTTAATCCTTATAAAGTAAATTGAGTTGATGCTTATTCACTTTTTTGATAATTCATTCAGTATTATTTATCTTTAATGCATATGTTATATAGTATCTTTTTTACTCAAGGTAACTTGTTGCCTAAGGCCCCCTTTTTTTTTTTTTTTGTTTTTTCCTCTCTCAAAGGACAGGCAGTCTTAAAAAGTCTTATTATTAACTCTTGTTAATGCCTTTGGAAATAACTAAAATAAACATTAAAGTGGCTGTGTAAAACATCAGCATGCTTATAACCTTTTTTATATTTTGATATAGTGTAGAATAGATTTAATCTATTTAATGCTTATTCAAATGCTAATAATTGATATTTCACAGATTATTTCTTCATTTTAATAACGAGTAATTAATGAGTTTTACAGTTTGTCAATGCTTTTTCAATGGAATGTTTAGAAATTTCTGAACTTTACAGTGTGCTCTATTTAAGGTATCTGAATGCAATTTGAAATTTGCTGACAATTTTCCTTGAAGAATAAGCATGCAAAATTTCTAACCATCAGTCCACAGTGTGTTACTGTACCCGGTAGGATTGTTTCGCATTATGTGCAAACACACCAGAAAAGTCTTAAGTAATAAGAAAATTGCAAAAGTATCATGTATAAGCTTCATATTCACTATAGCTGTATATGTCGATACAGATATCCTAACAGATTACAAGTGACTCTTACTTGTTTGTTTTACCAAATTTTCAGTTCTTACATATTCAATTTTGACATGTTTTTTTCTGCTACCATAACACCAATCTATATACAGTAGCTTTACTTAACACTAGAATTACCAGAGTCTACGAAAAAACTCGTAGATCCGTCCCACCTTAAAACGCTTCGCACCTCTCCATCCGTCAGCATCTTTTGTCCTTTAAATGTGTTGATAAGCAGCAAACAGCAAGCAGCACATCCCCCACCCCGCACAGTTTTCTCAGCTCAAGTCTGTTTACCTGCGTGTCAGTTGCTTAGAGTTGTATAGAGTGAGAAGTCAAGCAAAATCACACCTTTTATAAATACTATATCGTTATTTGGAACACTTGCATTTCATGTGTGTTCCGTGTCTACAACGATCCATGTAAACACATCGTTAAAACAGAAACATTTTTCACGTTTTAGTAATAATTGACAAAATGTAGACATGAAGTGTATAGTGTGTGAACCCTGAATTCCAAATATCAAAGAAACTCTTTCACAAAAGGTACAAATATAACAGAACAAATGCGCTTCCATTCAAAAATATAACTGCAGAAAAACGACTCGCGTTAGGGTGTGACATTGACATGCAGTTGTTATGACAGCTTCGGTGGCGCAACGGTATCAGCTGTTGACTGGTAATCAAAGCTTTACGGGTTCGATCCTGGACGAGTACGATTTTGAGAAGTGAGCTGCTCGTATTCTTACTCTTTTAGAATAAAAACATACATTTGATTCCAGTCTGTAACAGCCGGTGTAGTTTATGATACTTGTAAAGGTTAGCTTTGTTTTTTTTTTTTTTTTTTTTTTTTTTTTATTGATTCAGTTTTATTCTCTCAGCCGCATTCACGATCCCATCCTCCCTGCATTTGACACTGCTGTTTTCACATAGACGCGCTATAACAGAGGTAAACTCAAATCATGATGACAGTTCTACATCAGATCAAAAATGCACTTTTGCCATTGCTGTACATTGTATATGTACATGGGAAGCTCTGCACTCTACTTGTGACTGTAGGAAGTAAGTAAATAAATAAAGATAGATGGGTAAATAACATTCGAGCTGGCTTTTATGTAAGTAACATATAAATGTTAATGTTTGTGCACATGCACCGTCCTTTGTATGTAAGAGCCAGATCGAACTGGACATTCTCTGATCTGGAGGTATAAAAGCGGACACACAAACGCTAGTGAATCTGCCTTCTTCGTATCTCATCATCACTTTATTTTTTTATTCAGTTTTATTGAGTGTTCCTGCTGCACTGAATAAGCACACGCCTTCTGGTGCACAATGTCAAAGCAGCATGGAGAAAAAAAAGAAAGAGACAAAATACAGACCCTGACCCTCTTTGTTTGAAAACCGTGTCAGATCTTGTGCACGAACAAGATTGGGAAAACTGTGGATTTGGAAGTGAGTGGTGTGCGTGACTGAGAATGACTGTGGATGTGAATTTTTTTTATTCAGTTTTATTCTTGAGTGTTCCTGCTCACGCTGAATTAGTAGAGGGGGTGTAACACAACAAGTTTGTACCATGTCTATTTGAAAATGGCGTCAGATCGGGGGGGGGGCAGGGATGTGTCTGGAAGCTTGAACGTGAATCAGACAATAAAGCTGGGGGCTGCACTAAATATGCTCAAGTTTTATTCTCTCAATTACAATCACGCTGTAACACCCCCCCCCCCCCCCCCCCGTCTCTCCTGATCTGAAGTAACAGCGGCAACGTAAATCCACAGCTGATCTGATGCTGTTCGTTTTCAAATAATATTGCATTAGTGCGATGATGTTTTCTGATTAATTTTATACCCAATGTCCCATATATTTGTCTCTTTCTTTTTTTCCTCCGTGCTGCTTCGACATTGTGCACCAGAAGGCGTGAGCTGATTCAGTGCAGCAGGAACACTCAATAAAACTGAAGAAAAAAAAATAAAGTGACAGTGAGATACGAAGAAGGCAGATTCATCAGTGTTTGTGTGTTAGCTTTTATCCCTCCAGATCAGAGAATGTCCAATTCCATTGCCTCAAAACACTACTTGCATCTATAGTTATTCCCAGTTTCAAATAAAAACTAAAAGCGTCCGATCCCCAGGGTGTTGTATGTATGGTGATCGTGACTGAGAAAGTAAAAGTGAAAAAAAAGGTAACTTTTACAAGTATAGTACTATAAATGTACGTGGCCTGTTACAGATGCAAACCAAATGTATGTGTGTACTGTATAATATTAACAATAAGAGCAGCTCACTACTGAAAACAGCAAATACAGGAGACAGTCAGGATCGAACCGGGGACTCTTGATTCCAAGTTGGCAAATCTTACCGCTACGCCACGGAAGCTGTTGTATCGTCCTTGAACCTTTTGTGAAAGTGTTCATTTGATCTTTGGAAATCAGGCTTAACACATTATACACTTCATGTCTACATTTTGTCAATTATTACTAAAACATGAAAAAGTTTCTGTTTTAACGATGTGTTTACTGTACATAGGTTGTTGTAGACACGGAACACACATGAAATGCATGTGTTCCAAATAACAATATAGTAGGAGTGTGCAATATTGGGGGTGGGGGACTCGATATTTTCTGGGACTTTGACGATAACGATAATTCCAAGATATTCTGTATCCTTTAAACATGTGTTTGTAAGTCTGATTAAGATCTAGCTTGGTCTTGGTAAAAGAAAATGAATTGTAGCTTAATGAAACAGTTAAGGAAAACAGGTCTTATTTATTTAATTAAAACTGAAGTAAAACACCCGGGTCCTTTCTGTGTGGAGTTTGCACGCTCTCCCCGTGTTTGCGTGTTTTTTTGCCGGGAGCTCTGGTTTCCTCCCACAGTCCAAAAGTTTGCAGGGTAGGCTGATTGGTGAGTCTAAATTTACCCTGTAATTGTGTGAGTGCGAGTGTGGCAGTGTGAGTGTGTGCACACTGCGGTGTGTTGGCGCCCGCACAGGGTTGGTTCCTGTCTGCACCTGTTGTTCCCGGGACAGGCTCTTGCCACCCCACCCCCCCCCCCACTCCTGCGACCCCATTTGGGATTAAGCAGTTACGATAATGGATGGGGGGATGGATGAAGTAAAACAAAGACATTAAATTCACCACTCAACTTATTACAGTATGTATTATAGTACATAACTGAACAGTGGCCTACAGGATGCACACAAACATTTACACTGAGACCAACAACACTATTAAAATGAGAGCACCTACTATTCATGTAAACAAGCTGTAAATGCACAGGGAATAAAATACCTGAACATCACAATTGCAGGCCATGAACTGAACATGTGCGGCATGCAAGCAAGAACACAAATCTAACATACTGTACTATATTGTAAACATCTAAACATCCATCGAATACTGCAGAAGTAGCATGTGTAAACAAGTTTTACACAAACTAACACTTTTAAAGAAATTACTAACTTCCTTTGTCCAATATTGCACGAAGTTATGAGTTTTGAGAAAGTTATGAGAACTGTAAAATTCTACTGGAGAAACTTCAGCAACACCAGCCTGTTCACAGCATCTGGCTTCAAAACAGCATGGTTAGGTGTTACAACATTTCCTCTGGTGCTGAAAGCCCTCTCAGAAGCGCTGCTTGAGGCAGGAATGCACAGGTACTTTTTTTGCTAGTTTCCCCAATCTGGGGAAATTTACTTCTTGTGTTTTCCACCACTCAAGTGGATTTACCTCACTGTCCACCTCGGGTATGTATCATTAAGTAGCACTTGATCTCCTTTTCAATGGCAGTGGGCAGAGACTCATCTTCTCTGAATTCCTGTGCTTTTTTTGAAATAGCTGCCAAAAGACTTTTTTTCATTTTGCTCCCTCCCTTGCGTCATCACCTGGAAAGCTGGAGCAGAAGTTGCAGAACAACAGCATGTAAGAAGTGTGGGATGGGATGAAGATTATCACTGGCTGCAGCTCGAAGCGGGGTGCCGCCATCGAGACAGACGTGGAGAGAGCAAACCAAATGAACCACTTCTTTAATAGGTTTGATCACCCTAACCCACTCTCACCTCGGAGTACTGCATCCTCCAACCATCCTTCTGCTGATACCAGCATAGGTGAGACATCCCCACCCACAATTACAGCAGCCCATGTGAGCAGAGAGCTGAGAAGACTTCGTGCCAGCAAAGCAGCGGTTCCAGATGGTGTATCGCCACGACTGCTGAAGGCCTGTGCGTTGGAACTGGGGAGTCCTCTACAGTGCATCTTCAACCTGAGCCTGGAACAGGGGAGAGTCCCAAGGCTTTGGAAAACATCTTGTATCACCCCTGTCCCAAAGGTATCACGACCTAGTGAGCTGAATGACTTCCGGCCTGTTGCTCTGACGTCACATCTGATGAAGACCATGGAGCGGCTGCTGCTTCACCACCTGAGGCCACAGGTCCGCCACGCCCTCGACCCTCTGCAGTTCGCTTACCAGGAGAAGGTGGGAGCGGAGGATGCCATCATCTATATGCTACACCGATCCCTTTCCCACTTGGACAGAGGCAGTGGTGCTGTAAGAATTATGTTTTTGGACTTCTCTAGCGCCTTCAACACCATCCAGCCTCTGCTCCTTAGAGACAAGCTGACTGAGTTGGGAGTAGACTCACACCTGGTGGCATGGATCGTGGACTATCTTACAGACAGATCTCAATATGTGCGTCTTGGGAACTGCAGGTCTGACATTGTGTTCAGCAACACAGGGACGCCGCATGGGACTGTACTTTCTCCGGTCCTGTTTAATCTATATACATCAGACTTCCAATATGACATGGAGTCCTGTCACGTGCAGAAGTTCGCTGATGACACTACTGTTGTGGGCTGCATCAGGAGTGGGCAGGAGGAGGAGTACAGGAAGCCAATCAAAGACTTTGTTAAATGGTGCGACTCAAACCACTTACATCTTAACATCAGCAAAACCAAGGAGCTGGTGGTGGATTTTAGGAGGCCCAGGCCCCTCATGGACCCTGTGATCATCAGAGGTGACTGTGTGCAGAGTGTGCAGCTTTATAAATATCTGGGAGTGCAGCTGGATGACAAATAGGACTGGACTGCCAATACTGATGCTCTATGTAAGAAAGGTCAGAGCCGACTATACTTTCTGAGAAGGTTGGCATCCTTCAACATCTGCAATAAGATGCTGCAGATGTTCTACCAGACGGTTGTGGCGAGTGCCCTCTTCTACGCGGTGGTGTGCTGGGGAGGCAGCATAAAGATGAAAGACGCCTCATGCCTGGACAAACTTGTTAAGAAGGCAGGCTCTATTGTAGGAGTAAAGTTGGACAGTTTAACATCTGAGACAGAGTGACGGGCACTAAGCAAACTCCTGTCAATCATGAAGAATCCACTTCATCCACTGAACAATGTCATTTCCAGGCAGAGGAGTAGCTTCAGTGACAGACTTTTGTCACTGTCCTGCTCCACTGACAGACTGAGGAGATCGTTCCTCCCCCACACTATGCGACTCTTCAATTCCACCCGGGGGAGTAAATGCTAACATTACTCAAAGTTATTGTCTGCTTTTTTATTTTTTTTCATTTTTCATTTTTATTACTATTTAATTTAATATTGTTTTTTGTATCAGTATATTGCTGCTGGATTATGTTAATTTCCCCTTGGGATTAATAAATCTATCTATCTATCTATCTATCTATCTATCTGATCCAGTGGGTGAGCTGAAGCAGTTGAGGGTCCTGAGGTAGGGCTATCCAGGGCTGTGGAGTCGGAGTCGAGGAGTTGGAGACAATTTTGGGTACCTGGAGTCGGCAAAAAGTTAACCGACTCCTACTAAATTTAAAAGGGAATTAAAAAAGTAAGTTGAAATGTCCCAATTCACAAACAGTCATAATGAACTACTTCTCTGCTGTAAGAATAAAGCCCAATGCATGCAGTGCATGATGTTACCACAAAACGAACATGTCAAGTAACCATGAAGCATGCTTTTCATTGACTGTATGTGTCACTATATGGGATGTAATGCACAGGTAAGGTGCGGCACCGCTTTCCATTGTGTCGTGTTCCACTGTTAAAGGGAACTGTGAACCTAGCCTAAAGCCCCCCATACATTTACAGATGCACTGCCGATTTTTCGGCCGTTCAACGAGTCATCACGCGTCAAACGCCTGAAAAATCATCTGGTGTGTTCTCAGCTCCGTCGGCTCCCCTTCGCTATGCGCTAGTGAAGGGGGCCGAAGGAGCCGAGAACACAGATCTCCCTACCTGTCTCCAGCAGAGGCTCGTTCTGCTGATCAGCTGGCCGGTGAGTGACACAATGCACTAAACTTCCGGCTGGCTGACAGAGGAGACAGCCACTGCAGCAGACAGAGGCATCACATTACTTTGGATGGGGGCGGTGGTCGAGATTTTCGGCAAGCTGGATCTGCCTGTCCATGTGGACACCCGCAATCTGTGGCCGCCAAAACAAAACCTTGTTTTCATTGTGTTTGTCTTTAATCTGGCATTATAGTAGAGTGTTGGCTTCCTAGCCAGTAGTTCTGTGGTGAAATGACATGTATGTTGCCTTCCTTTCCTTCAATGGATGTAGAAAATACATTAGCATAGTATATACATACAGAGGAGTCGGAGTCGGGGAGTCGGAGTCGGAAAATTTAGAAACTGAGGAGTCGGAGTCGGAGCATTTATCTACCGACTCCACAGCCCTGGGGCTATCTTCCTCTGTCGCCATAGCTATAAGTTCTCTCGCAGCCGCCATCGTAATGGCTTCGATCCTGTCATCATTATTAAAGCGGTTTTTAACTGTGGGTCAAGTGTGGATGCCAAACCCAACAGCTCGTCTACACAGTCCTCTGTGTATTTGGAGTTCAGATACTCTAGAATGGCTTGTTTGATCTTTTTGGATAGGTCTGTGTCATCAGTCTTCACCTCCAGGACATCAGAGTTGAATAAGGCCAGCACAGGTTTTAAGTAAAAAACTGTTAAAAGTTACTTACCTGAAAGAGCATCTGTGAACTCCAGAAGAGGGCCTAGTGCTTTACTTACTGCCTCCAGCGCTTCAACATCTTGCCATGTTGGGACAAGATGCCTATGCTTTTTGTCTGTAGTCAAAACATGACGAATGGCTTTTTCTTGTTCAATAAATCTCTCTATCATGCGCTGTCTTGAGCCCCATCATGTTGGTGACTCGGTGATAAGTTTATGCAATCGAAGTTTGAGCTGCTCTTGTGCATCAACAAGTGCTTTCTTCTTTTTCCAGCTACTGGAAAAAGCTCTGACCACCTTTTTGTAAACTCCTATGGCTCTGTCTATCCTGGATCCTGCATGCTCCTGTCTGGAAAACATTTAATATAAAATTTAATGGAACATTCAAAGTGTACTGTATATAATAATTGCATTACAACATTCTTATATTTTATCTTATTATTGTATAATGTAATGTATTATTTGAAATTGTATTGAATTATATTTTTGTCATCTACAGCTTTACTTATAAGGTCTTTTTGTATTTTTAAATGTCATAATAAATAAGATCAATTTAACCTAAACTGCATTTTATAGAGTAACCCCAAATTACTCACCAATCGCAATATGAAGCCTATGCCCAAAACAAGGTAGCATCTTCCAGTTATTAATCCATAGTGCACTAACGATGTTAGCCCCGCTGTCTGTTGTCATGCAGACCATGCGGTGGTCTTGCAGTGACCATGATACCAGCGCATCTTTCAGACCTTGCGCAATGATGTCGCAAGTGTGATCTTCTGGGAAGTAGGATGTTTGCAAACAGAAGCTTTGTAGTTGCCAGTTTTCGTCAATGACATGCACCGTCAGGGAGAGGTATGGCTCGGATGTTCGGCTTGACCATAAATCCGTTGTTGTGGCAAAATGTGAAACCTTTTGCAGTTTATGCGTCAGAGTTTGGCAACACGAATCATATAACTTAGGCAGAGCTGTCTGACTGAAATATTTACGGCCAGGCAGTGTGTACCTTGAGTCTAAAGTATTCAAAAGTTGTTTAAAACCATCTCTCTCAACCACTTGAATTGGCAGCGTATCTTTTTTGCAAAGTAATAGGTGACGGCGTTTATGTCATGCTATCTGTTGCTTTTCTTGTTGTAAGGCACTTTTTTGCAGAATGAGTCTGCTAAAGTTTGCTAAGTGTGTTTTTGTGCTTGTACCTTGGTTACTTTAGACATGTGCTGGACAGTTGACTCCTTAAGCTTTTCGTATTCTTTGTTTTCTGTGCGGTGGTTAGTTCGCAAATGGTAAAACCAAGATAGTTGTCGAGCTGTCTTTTAACGGCAACCGATTTACCACATAGTTTGCAGATTGCCGTCTTTTGAGCAACATCAGTCTTTTCAAAACCAAACCGCTGCCATGCGAGTGAGAATGAACCACGTCTGGCAATTAACTCTGACGACGTAAATGGCGAGGTTGTTTTATCATCTGCCGCTGTTTGTTCATTCATTTTGAGGCAGCGAGCGATGCTAACTTGCGGCTTGCTGGACGTGCACGCCTACGCAACTCGCTTTGCGCACGCGCAGTGGTCTATAGTGTTGCATTAGCGAATGAACTCTGTGTTTGTTTTTTTTTTTTTTTGCATACTCGATAATTTAATCTCGCACATTGTTAAAACAGCAATTAAGATATAATCGTAAATGATGTATATTGCACATGCCTACGATATAGTATTTATAAAAGGTGATTTTTTTGCTTGTCTTCTCACTCTATACAACTCCAAGCAACTGAACGCAGGTAAACAGACTTGAGCTGAGAAAACTGTGTGCCGGTGGGGGGTGCGATAGCAGGCTTTACTGCTTATCAACACATTTACAGGACAATTAAGACGCTGATGGAGAGGTGCGAAGCTATTTAAGGTGGGATCTACAAGTTTTTTGTAGGCTTTGGTAATTCTAGTGTTAAGGTTGTTTACTTATTTGTATGGCATTGTTTGCATAAAAAGATTTGAGGGTGCATTCCAGTGCTCAAGAATCGTTTATAATATATTGCACCCTAGCTACATTTTTCCTGATGAGGCATCAGTCTTGCTGTAGCTGATTGTGAGCTTTTCCTATACTATAAATGCATATTTTAATACTAAATACTAATACTATAATACTAATACTAAAGGCATATATTTTTACTGTAAATGCAATTTTATGTTTGAGTGTCATTTTTACCTGGCTTATTTCCAGAGAGTAACCAGTGACTTGTTCTAATTACCCTGAGGCAAGAGCATGTATTTTTAACCCCTGTTTGGCTCATTGGTTTATATAAAGCATGAAGTACATATGTATATTTTCTGATGTCTTAGTAGTGTATTGTTTATTTTTTCATTTTTTAATTTATTATTAACACTAGAATTACCAGAGCCTACGAAAAAACTCGTAGGTCCGTCCCACCTTAAATCGCTTCTCAAAACCGTTCTCACCTCTCCGCCAGCGTCTTTTGTTAATCTAAATGTGCTGATAAAAGAAAAGCTGCAAGTAGCCGGCTATTCCATCCCCCCAACAACTTAGAACGTGCACAAACTTCTCCCAGCTCATGCCTTGATTATCTGGGAGTGAAGTGGAGTTTTAGAGTGGAAATAATAGATCATTATTTGGAATACATGCATTTCACGTGTGTTCTGTTTCTGCAGTAATCCGTGTAAACACATTTTTAAAACAGAAACGTTTTTCATATTGTAGTAGTAAATGACAAAATGTAAGCATAAACTATATAATGTATGAAGCTTGAAGTCCAAATATCAAACACATTTACAAAAGGTAGAAATATAACAGAACAAGTATGCTTTTATTCAAAAATATAACTGCAGAAAAAAGCCACCTTAGTATGCCACATTGACACATACTTATTACAATTGCC
The DNA here is from genome assembly GCA_026402145.1 of Polypterus bichir lapradei. Lineage (NCBI taxonomy): Eukaryota > Metazoa > Chordata > Cladistia > Polypteriformes > Polypteridae > Polypterus > Polypterus bichir. The sequence continues at coordinate 25,886,424 of JANRMT010062834.1, read as the reverse complement.
ACGGTAGCATAATGGTATCAGCCGCTGACTAGTATTTAAAAGGTCATGAGTTCGATCCCGCCCGAATCAGTTTTGAGACATAAACTGCTGTTATTCTTACTATTTTATAATAAAAACATAAATTTGATTTCAGTGTGTAACAGCCGGTGTAGTTTATGATACTTGTAAAGGTTAGTTTTTTTTTTTTTATTCACTTTTCATTCTCTCAGTCGTGTTCAGGATCCTTCCCTACACCCCCCCCCAAACCCAAATTGAGAATGCTGTTTTCACATAAACATGCGCTATAGCTCTGCAGCGTATTTGTGACTGCATTCTCGTACCAATGCTTGCGAACTGAAGAGCCTGCGTGCACTTTTCGTGGCATTACACGTCTATTTTTTTGAGCATGCCCGTGTCGCTCAAACACAGGAACATATGTTGGTGTACAAGAATAACAAAACAAGTGCACTTTTATTCTAGACTATACGTGAAGAAAAAATAAAGCAAGTTACAGTAGGCGGTTGATACGACAGCTTGCGTGGTGCAATGCTAAGAACTGCTGATTTCCGATCCGTGCTATATAAAATCATCACATTCAAATATTAACAATTCCCACACACCCTTCCTACATTCACGACATGTGTACTTGTTGCAGTGTACACATCTCTCTGTGCTGTGGTTCCTATTACACTGAATGAGCACCTGACATTGTACTTTCTTCCCTATACAAATAACATTCGAGTATAGCGCGTCTCCAAATAAATCACATTCGAGCTATATCGCGTCTCCAAATAAATCACATTTGAGTTATAGCACGTCTTTATGTGAAAAAAAGCAGTGTCAGATGGGGTGGGGGGGGGATCGTGGACGCGACTGAGAGAATGGAACTGAATTAAAAAAAAAGCTAACCTGTATAATTATCATGCATTTACACTGGCTCTTACAGACTGACTGAAATCAAATGTATGCTTTTATTCTAAAATAGTTCAATACATGCAATATTATTTGAAAAAGAAGAGCGTCAGATCGGGTTTCAATACACGCTGACGCTGTTAAAAAAGGAGTCTGCTTATTCAGTGCAGCAGTTTCAACGCACAGTACATGCAATATTATTTGAAAACGAACAGCGTCAGATCGGGCACATATTCAAACCCGATCTGACGCTGTTTGTTTTCAAATAATATTGCATTAGTGCGATGATGTTTTTACATATATTGTCTCTTTCATTCATCTTGCGGTTTGTAATCAGTGACCGCGTGTTTTTTCCCCGATCTTACCAGTTCGCACATGTTGCTGTATGGTGGTGTTTCTTTTGTACTCCAGGACATGCAGAAGACAGAATAGTACAGAGCAGTAATTTCAGCGCTATATGCAATCAGACAGAAAGACAGACAGGCAGAGAAGGCACTAGATATATAAATAAACAGGGAAGGCATTGTATAATAGATATATAAAAAACAGCTAAGGGGATAGATATATAGAAAGGAAAGCCACTATATGATAGGCAGACAGGGAAGCTCCTATATAATAATAAAATTACTGTTATTACTATATAGATAGACAGGGAGTTCAGGCAGGCAGAACAGTGAAGGTTAAAAATAAATAAGATTTTCTCCCTACCGGAGATTCGAACTCGGATCTCTTAAGGTATTGTGCTCTAATTGACAAAATCTTATCAGTGCGCTACGGAAGCCGTTGTAAACGTTCTGAACCTTTTATGAAAGTGTATTTGCTCTTTGGCTGTCAGGCTTCACACATTTTATAGTTTATGTCTACATTTTGTGACATTTATTACTGAATTATGAAAAAGTTTCTGTTTTAACATTGTGTTTACACAGATTACTGTAGAAACGGAACACACATGAAACGCGTGTGTTCCAAATAACAATCTATTATTCCACTCTAAAACTTCACTTCACTCCCAGATAATCGAGGCATGAGCTGGGAGAAGTTGGTGCACGTTCTGAGTCCGTGGGGTGGATGGAATAGCCGGCTGCTTGCAGTTTGTTTTTATCGGCACATTTACAGGACAAAGGAGGCTGGCGGAGAGGTGAGAGCGGTTTTAAGAAGCGATTTAAGGTGGGACGGATCTACGAGTTTTTTCGTAGGCTCTGGTAATTCTAGTGTTAAAATTTAAGTCTGTCTGGAAAAACCATATTGGAGCTCTATTCGAATGCTAAGCAAACTTGACTACTTCTGGCGTCGTTGTTCTCAACTTCTAGTCCTTCCTTGAACCTCATTTGCCACTTAAAGACACTTGTTTATAGCATCCTCACCATACGCCACTATTCTGCTAAAATTTTGGAGCTGTTATTTTGTAGCACAGGCGACGCTATATGACCATTCTGTGAATTAAATTGTTACAATTCAAATGTATGTATGTATATGTTTCCATATATACATATGTATATAATGTAGATTCAGAAATTATTCAGACAGTTTCATTTTCTGCATATTTTATTGTGTAGTAGATTTCATTTTAAATGGACACATTTGCCATTTTAGCCCATCATTCTACACTCAATGCCTATAATGACAAAGAAAAAACATGTTTTCATAAAAGTTTGCAAATTTATTAAAATTCAATACATTGTGTTTAAACATTTAAAATCACTCGTGTTTTTGATAGAAACTGATACTTTTTATCATAGTACTATTACATTGATTTACAAATATAGCCAAGGCATTAGTAATGTGTTGTAAATGGGTAATACTGCTTGAAATGACTGATGGATAATTTATTATTCACATATGACTTCAAATCTTCATTTTTAGCATTCATTACTACAGTGTTCTAATGGTAAACTTTCTTAGCTCATCCTTAATTAATCACGTTTAAATGCAAATCGGTTATTAGTGAAACTTTTGTAATTGTGTTAATGAAATGTTGATTAAAAAAGTATACTTTTTTATCAAAAGTATACTTTTTTATCAAAAACATGAAAATATCTGTGTGGTTCCAAACTATTTAACACTATACAGTAATCCCTCGCTATATCGCGCTTCGACTTTCGCGGCTTCACTCTATCGCGGATTTTATATGAAAGCATAACTAAATATATAACACGGATTTTTCGCTGCTTCGCGGGTTCTGCGGACAATGTGTCTTTTTACTTCCTGTATATGCTTCCTCAGTTGGTTTGCCCAGTTGATTTCATACAAGGGACGCTATTGGCGGATGGCTGAGAAGCTAACCGATCAGAGCACGCAGTTAAGTTCTCCTGATTGAGAAGCTAACCAATCAGAGCATGCAGTTGAGCTCCTGCGTGCTGAATGCAGTGTTAACCAGGAAGTCTC
>JANRMT010062834.1:25864462-25877614 GCA_026402145.1 Polypterus bichir lapradei | reverse complement strand
ATTATATATATATATATATATATATATATATATATATATATAGTGATCCACCAGCAGCTGTTCCACCAGCAGCACCGGCAGCGTCTTTCTCTTGTTTCCCACTTCACAGCACAGTACAAAGCATCAAATACAAGTAAACACTATCGTTTCTTCTTCTTCTTTTTCTCTCTCTTCTTTGCCTCCATTCCTCCTTGCAAACTTTGTCCTCCGAGTGCCCCCGATTGGGGGTAAGGCAACTCCTTTTACAGCACACCCAGAAGTGCTCCAGGTGTTTCTCGACTTTATTCCGGCTGCACTTCCGGGTGTGGCGGAAGAGGTTTCTTCAAGGACACAGCTGCACCTACAGCACCCCTGGGTGGCACTCATGGAACCCAACAGGGCCTCTCCAAAGTACAAGTCCCGGCATGCCATGTGGGAGCCCGTGGTGCTGTGGCTTTCCAGGGGAGGCTGCCCTCTAGCCTCGGTCCTTCCACCTGTCCTGACCGGGTAATGATCCTTCCTGTCTGTCTGTCTGTCGATGCACGTTAGGACTGTTTTGCACCCTTCTCTCTTTTTCGACATAAAAATTACTAAATTTGTTTTTCAGAGCAGGAGTTGCGTTGTTTGCATTTATGTTAATCTGTCCTTTGACTTAATTACCATTTTTTTCCAGAAGTTTTTCTTTATTTGCCATTTTGTAGTGCTGAAGGTACAAAAGTTCCCTACCTGTTGACTTGGTCATAAAAATGAAAAAAAGTTAAAAATTGCAGTTATCTGGGGGAAGACATACGATTATTAATTGTCACATAATTATCTAAGAAGTCAACAACCTTTAAAATTGCCGATTGTGTTGCTCCAAAAAATGCCCTGCAAAGTCTTAGCCTTCTGATCGACCTGTCACGCAAAGTGCACTTGCTTAGAGGTGTTTAAATAACACATTAAAATCTCATGATCCACCTCACCGATTGCTTAGATTTTTTCACAGTTTGTGCAGAATATCGATATGTTTCAGTCTTCCAAACAGCATTGAATTTCATTTTATATTTTTTAAGTTATTCATATTTTTGTTTTCTAATGGGGTTTCCTATGTACACAGCGTGAGCATTTGAAAACTGCTTTATAACGATTTTTATTCTTTTACTAACAAACAAGTGTGCTTTTATGTACAGTGGAACCTCGGTTTACGAGTGTTTTGCAAGACGAGCAAAAAGTTTTAATAAATTTTGACTTGATAAACGAGCGATGTCTTGCAATACGAGTAGTATAGATATACTTTGTCTGCTGAGCGTCATGTGATCACAACTGAGCTGATGGTGGTTCTCTGCTCTCTCCTTCTTGCTCGCTCGCTCGCCCAGCGCGTCTCTCTCTCTCTCTCTCTCTCTCTCTCCTTATCTTGCTCGCTCGCTCGCCCAGCGCGTCTCTCTCTCTCTCTCTCTCCTTATCTCGCTCGCTTGCTCGCCCAGTGCGTCTCTCTCTTTCTTTCCTTATCTCGCTCGCTTGCTCGCCCAGTGCGTCTCTCTCTCTCTCTCCTTATCTCGCTCGCTCTCCTAGCGCGTCTCTCTCTCTCTCTCATGTCGCTCACTTGCCCAGCGCGTCTCTCTCTCTCATTCTCTCCCTCTCTCTCCTTATCTCGCTTGCTTGCTCGCCCAGTGCGTCTCTCTCTCTCTCTCTCTCCTTATCTTGCTCGCCCAGTGCGTCTCTCTCTCTCCTTATCTCGCTCGCTCTCCCAGCGCGTCTCTCTCTCTCTCTCTCCTTATCTCGCTCGCTCTCCCAGCGCGTCTCTCTCTCTCTCTCTCCTTATCTCGCTCGCTCTCCCAGCGCGTCTCTCTCTCTCTCTCTCTCTCTCTCTCTCTCATGTCGCTTGCTTGCCCAGCGCGTCTCTCTCTCTCTCTCTGGCAATCGTCTCCTATTCTCTGTCTGAGTCTGTGTGCCTCACTCATATAGTCAACATCCGTACGAGCGTATACTGTTTACTACAGCATTGTGACTGTGTGTGTGTGTGCTGTGAAGTGCGAGTCCCCATCTTGCTCCCCAAAACACGAAGCTGAGTCTCGGTACTTTAACACCAGCTTTATTCAGCTTGAAACAGCAACAGCGCTGTTATTTATTGTAGCGGGATCTTTATAATGTTCCTTGTATGACCCATTGATGACAGGTGTTTATAGCATGTCTGCGATCTTTTTGGATGCGCTTATACGGTGAACTGCTACAGCGCTGGGAGACTGCGATTGCTTTGGGACGCTCTTCCGCGTGTCGTCCCGTTGGGTGGAATCCCACATGAGTTTAGAAACTTACACTAGCCATGATTCTTTTTAAAGGTAAAGTGCAGGTTAATTTGTATTATGTATTTTACTTTATATTTTGTAGTAATCATTTTTATATGAATAGTTTTGGGTTGTGGAACGAATCATCTGAGTTTCCATTATTTCTTATGGGGAAATTCGCTTTGATATACGAGTGCTTTGGATTGCGGGCATGTTTCCGGAACGAATTATGCTCGCAAACCGAGGTTCCACTGTATTTTGATTTGACACATATATTCCTTAAACATTTTTATCCGCGTTTTTTTTGTTTTATTTTTTATTTTATTTCTTTTGAAATTTCATTAATTTTATTGCAATCATTCCATACAAATCAATCAATTTTTACAAAAAGTAGGATTGAGAACAAGCCCACCCCTGAGAGAGAGAGCAAGGCCAACAGACTTGTAAACATACCTAAATTGATAAGTTTGATAAGCCAATAAAGATGAATGGAGAAAAAGAAATACAGAAATAACTGCTTCCTCTGTGTTTTAAGAGCTTATTCTAAAATATTACTGATTAGATCCTACCATGTTTTGAAAAAAATCTGTACAGATCCTCTAACTGAGTATTTGATTTTTTGTGTTTTATAAGAAATAAATACAGGGATCTTTGTTACTTGAAAACGTGTTGTTAACTGGCACTTCCGGTAAGGTTCTTCAGAGGATAGTGCTTCAGAAGATGGCTTCAGGGCTGCTATTTACTGTTGGAACGCCCCCAAGATGGAAGTCAATCGGGAAACATTATTTAATAAAGATTTCTTCATCGTAAAACTTTACCAATTTTCCATTTAATCAAACATATAGTTATCAATTTAAGTATAACTGTGTTTAATTTTCCAAACATACATGTCTGTATTGTGTTAAGTGCTTTGTAACACAATTTGTAATCTCTATGAAAGGGGCTATATACAGCTTTTATAAACTGAATGTGGATTTCCAGTGCAGAAATTATTGGGCAAAAACATCTACTGTATATTATAATTTCAAGTGTTAGTAATGTAAAGATCTTTTTTTTAATTCTTTTTTTTTTTTCCCAAAAGTGTGTTTAATCTTTCTATAACTTTTTAAGAATTTATTGGTATCTTACTGATACTCTCAGACAACTGACATAACACATCATTTGTTCTCAAATCCACTTAATCCAATTCAGGGTCAGGCAGCCAAATCCTGGACAAGTGCCATGAGCATGGGAAAGGCACTATATAAATAAAATGTATTATTAGTGTTATTATTAAGGTGGCAGTCTAACATGTGACCCACTCTTTCACATACTGGGGCCAATTATGAATCATAAATCAACTTAAACTGCCTGTATTTTTGTAATAGGGGGACAAATTCTCTGCACAGGGAGAACATGCAGAGTTCACATGTGCAACAGTTAGGTGTGGTAATAAAACTGAGGTTGCTGGATCTGTAAAGCAGTGAGAACACCCAGCAAGCACCATGCTGCCCAACTGATCAGCAAAAGAAATCATCTATTCATCCATGTTTTCACTTTAAAAGGCCTCTTAGTACAATTCAGGAACAAAGGTGCAGCATGGCAAGCAAGGCATCATCCAAACCCAAATGGGATGCCTGTCAATACCAGGATGTATTCTCACAAACACACACACACACACACACTGGACAGGAACAGAGTTTCTGATTAATAATATCTACATAGCTGTGTCACGTGATGACATGCCATTTTGTAACCTGCTTAATCCAGACCAGGGTCTCATATAGAGCTGGAGCCTATCCCAGCTGGCATAGGACACAAGGCAGGAACAAGCCCTGGGCAGCATGCCAGTCCATCGCTGGGCAAACAGACACACACACACACAAACACACACAAGGCCCAGTTTAGCATCGCCAGTTCACCTAACTTGCATGTCTTTGCACAGTGGGAGGAAACTGGCACACCTGGAGGACATCCACACCGACAAGGGGAGAACATGCAAATGGCAAACCTGGTCACCTTACTGCGAGGCAGCAGTGCTACAACTGTGCCAACTTGCCACCCTGTGTCACATGATGTAAAAGCAAAATTCCATAATGTGACAAATATACAAAGATATGCAGACAATGACAACTTTATTTCTTTTGCACACCTAATATTGTAGTACTAGGGTGTTGCACCATGTTAGCCATTATGAATGGTTTGAGAAGTCAAGCAAAATGACCCCTTTTATCGGCTAACTGAGCGGATTTCAATATGCAAGGGCAACTCGGGCCCCTTCTTCAGGCAAGATATGTTATCAATACTTATCACACATACATTATCATATCACACATATGTTATCAATAAATATCACACATACATTATCATATCACACATACATATCATGCCTGAAGAAGAGGCCTGAGTTGCCTCCAAAGCTTTGGATATTGTAATCTGCTCAGTTCGCCAATAAAAGGGGTCACTTTGCTTGACGTCTCACTACACACCTAATACTGCAAGTTAAAATAAAGCCATTTATTACTCTACAGTTTATTCTCCACGTTAATGTTCTAAGAATTAAAATCATCTGATTATAATCACCATACTGTCTCTACTAAAGCCATTTGTTTCATGTTTATAAACGTTTAGGCTTTGAGAAATTCTCTCCATGATAACTGCCATATTACAAAGCCTCAATATCAGGCCTTTGTGTTTGCTATTATTTTGTTAAATGTAAAAGGTCTTGCTAAGATGCAATTGTCATTCTATACAAAAAACAATATTATTTAAGTAACGCTACATGTTTTTTATATAATAAAATTATTTTAATTGCTAAAAATAAAATATAACATGTAAATTATTACTTTCCTATCATTTCTGTTTATAGAGTGTGTTTACTGTGCAGCCTTGACTTGTTTGTGTTGCACATGCAGATCTGCTTGTTGTATTTCGGAAGGTTTATGATGTCATATTGTATTTAAATTCTCTAACATGAACAGCAGTGAAATAAGAATGCATAGTAACGTAAATTCTAACCCAAGGTTAGAGTGCGGAACTCAAATGAGCAACACATTAAAAATGCTTACCTGAATGCTATCAATAATGAGAGTAATATAAATTAATTGTAATAATATGTAGATAAGCATGATTATGATATTACAGCAATAACAGAAACCTGATGGGATGAGCAGAACATGGAAGGACAGACAGAACTGAAAGGGGGGGGGGTTGTTGCTCATTTTGTCAAACAGAATTTAAACTCAAGGCCTCTTCATTTGGACGATGAGCCCACCTTAGTGAGGTCATCTGGATTTGTCTGGAAAGCATTCAGGGATGAGGCCTTATTTTAGGAGTGTGTTATAGACTCCCCCCCCAATGCAGACAGCAATTTAATTTACTAATATGAACTAACTAACGTAATCAGTGACTGTTTAATAAGCCATCAGTGAGAGGGGAGCCTGTCTGCAGTTTGTAATAATCAGGATAGAATTAAGGGTGAGCATGTGATTGGACCACTGGGGTCAGGTGACCAGCATATCATTCAATTCTCAGTGTTTTGGAAGAGCGAGGAGAAACAGATGTGGCAGAGCATGAAAGGAATAAACTGGAATAAGCTTTTAGGTGTGAAGACAGAGAGAAAAGAGCAGTGGAGCAGCTTTAAAAAAGTTTACACGGGACTAGGGAATCCGGATTCCTGGACATTTTTCATTCCCGGGAATGAAACTGCTCTAATTCCCGGGAAACCGGGAACAGCCAAGCTCGCATATACAGTATAGCGTATAAAAATGGATCAAGAAATAACAGAGTTATAGATGAAAATAATTAAGTGGCACGGTTTTTTGGCCCATGGTGTAGCTTTTTGCAGATTAATTCAGTCAACCAGCAGCAGTTGTCAGTCTCCCGGCTCCGACTAAGACTGAGTATAGTGGACTGGGAGGAGTCTGCACTTGGCAGCTCACGAATGCCGGGACAGGGCAGACTTCATTGACGTCTGTCAGACAACAGCTTTGAACAGAACTTGAAATTGCAATGCGTCAGTCTGTTGCATCCGCATTATCTGTGCTAAGAAACTTGCCATCACAGATAAGAAACTGGATGCATCAGTAAAAGCTGAAATGGTGTGGTTTCAGAGCAATGGCAAGCGCGGACGTTGTTTAGAACAAGTGTATCAGTATCTGATCAGGTAGATCGCGTTGCATTCAAAAAACATTTTTTTTAAGCGTTAGTCTATCATATATCCTCCCTATGGCATTTGCCACTTGATTGACATACAGGGCGGCCAGTCTGAGATCTTTCCTTCTAACACACTGGTTGTCCCACATGCACCCATACAATCAGATTGTAATTCAGACTACGAATGCCATGAAAGTAATTACACCGATCTACATGCTGTCAAATAAACGAACCACACGCCGTGGCTTCGCCTCTGACGCTGACGTCCGAGGTTCGATTCCCGAGAGAGGGTGCAGTGAGTGTGTACGCCTGATGAGCCCAGAATTAGTGCGATACACGTGTTGCGTACTCTTTGCACTATTTGACAGTAAAACTTTGCAACATTCTATGATCTGCTTCTCGCAACTTAAGAGGGCACCGTGGCAGATGTTTGCCAACACAAGCGTTACCTGGTGAGTAACCACCCATACAATCAGATTGTGATTCAGACTACGAATGCAATGAATGTAATTACCCCGATCTACATGCTGTTAAATAAACAAACCACATGCTGTGGCGCAACGTAAAGGGCGAAACACGTGTCGCATACGCTTTGCATTATTTGACAGTAAAACTATGTTATATATAATATATATATAATATATAGCATTTTTAATGTAGGTAGATCATTTCGACCTGGTCATTTTAAAAGTAGCTCGCAAGCCGAAAAAGTGTGGGCACCCCGAACTAGACACATGTACTTCTATGACAGCGTTAACTGCTTGTAGATAAGGTTAGTCTTTTATTGGTGTCAACATATTGCAGTAGTTTTATTAAAAATAAGTGTTGGTCGTTCCAAAACCATTCACATGTGAGATGCCCATGCACTCTGTCATCCCCGGGAGCCCAGGAATGACATGCAGGATTCCCGAATTCCTGGGAATGGATTCCCAACACAGGACGCAGGACAAGTTCATCCTAAAATTTGGAATTAGAAAATAGCAAATACTTTGTGTTATATGTTCTGGGAGTGTCATCACTTCATGTGTAAATCTGTCCGCCGGATACATGAGCAATGGGTGCACTGGGGAGAAAGAAGGAGGTGGACTGAGATCAGGAGGTTAGACTGTATTTTAACCATGGCTTTTTTAATGGATTTATTTATTGATTTTTATTTCCACTTTTTATTGGATTTTTTATGGATTTATATGTGTACTTTTTTGGGCGGGGGTTACTTTTGCGCGCCCCCCCCGGCGCGGGTTGGTTTACTTTTTTTATGGTCCAGGAAGCTTTCTTTTCAAATTCTTGTGCATGGCACGTTTACCCAAGGTAACTCCATCCTTGGGGGGCATTTGTTTGAATATTTCCTGCACACTGAGCACCACATACCATTTACTTTGACCATTAGCCAATTAAAATCTTTAAACCATTGTTTGTTTATGCCGGATAAGCGGTGCTTAGATTTATCAATTGGCAGAGTGTGTGCGGAAGAGATTTCCCCTGATGGACCAGCCTCTGCAATGTCTTTGTCTGAAACTGCCACATCAGGAGTTGACCCTGCACCTTCATTAGTTTGTGTTGTGTCTTTTCTGAAAAATCTGAGCAGTGTTGTTTTCTGAACACATTTTTACTCATGTTGGTAAAAAGTTTGGAAAAAATATTAAAAGTACTGTACCTATGAATAAGGCTTTTGAGTGGGAAAGTGGGAGCCTGTTGGATATTCAATGCACACTTGCACTATGGCAGGGCAAAATATGAACAAAAAAAGGAATGACAGATGGGTCACTTTAACAAAACCCTCAGCAATTCAGTGACAAAACTTTTGCTCAGGACACAGTCATTCAGCTAATCAAAGACTTTGTTAAATGGTGCGACTCAAACCACTTACATCTTAACACCAGCAAAACCAAGGAACTGGTGGTGGATTTTATGAGGCCCAGGCCCCTCATGGACCCTGTGATCATCAGAGGTGACTGTGTGCAGAGGGTGCAGACCTATAAATACCTGGGAGTGCAGCTGGATGACAAATTGGACTGGACTGCCAATACTGATGCTCTATGTAAGAAAGGTCAGAGCAGACTATACTTTCTGAGAAGGTTGGCATCGTTCAACATCTGCAGTAAGATGCTGCAGATGTTCTACCAGACGGTTGTGGCGAGTGCCCTCTTCTACGCGGTGGTGTGCTGGGGTGGCAGCATAAAGATGAAAGACGCCTCACGCCTGGACAAACTTGTTAAGAAGGCAGGCTCTATTGTAGGAGTTAAGTTGGACAGTTTAACATCTGTGGCAGAGCAACGGGCACTAAGCAAACTCCTGTCAATCATGAATAATCCACTGCATCCACTGAACAGTGTCATCTCCAGGCAGAGGAGTAGCTTCAGTGACAGACTTTTGTCACTGTCCTGCTCCACTGACAGACTGAGGAGATCGTTCCTCCCCCACACTATGCGACTCTTCAATTCCACCCGGGGGAGTAAATGCTAACTTTTTTTTCATTTTTATTACTATTTAATTTAATATTGTTTCTTTGTATCAGTATACTGCTGCTGGATTATGTGAATTTCCCCTTGGGATTAATAAAGTATCTATCTATCTATCTATCTATCTATCTATCTATCTATCTATCAGTATGTGCTGCAAGGGTTTCCGCACACTTTTTGCAATATGGACGCATGTCCAAATATGAGCAAATATAAAAACAGCAGAGGGAGTCACTTTAACAGGAACCACAGTGAGTGCTACAAGGATTTTTGCACACAAAACACAGCTAATGCTTAAACAACTGTATATATATGTATTGGTTTGCTATGTACTGAACAAGAAGAGAGCAGCTGTACGCTACACAGACTACACTGCCACTGAGAACAGATACGTCACTTCCTGACGCCCTTTTTCTGATATCTGACAGGCTGGTTCCACTAGACTTTTTTTATTTTATCAGTCCTACTCTCGCCTGTCCACCTCCACATATTCTTTGCTAGTGAACTGCCGCTCTGCTCCCACTATTAGCATGTACAGCCCCCTGTCGCCTGCCCACCTCTCCATACTCCTTGCTACTGTATTAAGCTGCTCTACCCTCGCTATTACCATGTACAGCCCCCTCTCGAAAGCCCACCTCCCCATACTCTTTGCTTTTGAACTCCGCTCCGCCTCGTCTCCGCTGTTAGCTTGTTCAGCATCGAGTGGCGGCAACATTCCGCCCCGCGGCACTCCCCTCGCTACATGCGATCCTGCTTCTAAAATATTTACCCGCCCGCCCGTTCCTTGCCATCTCTGCAGATCGTTAGATCTGCCTGTGCCTGTAGGTCTGTGGCTGTCATCTCCCAATGTCAGCCGGGCGCTCAATTACCGGCTAAAAGACGCTAGGGAGAACACTGTACTAACCATGTGCGCCCAACTACGTTGCGCGTGTTAAAGTTGTCTATGAAGGGCTCCCTGTTTAAATGCGCCTGCCAGTCATGAACTGGGCCCTTCGTCGCACAGCATTATGATTTTTTATAAGGGAAACAAAATTACAAAAGAAAACCCTTGGAGATTAGATAGGAACGGCCTACTCGGAAATCACTGTCCGAATCGTAATTATGTGGTAGTGTAGGAGCATTTCTGCTTCTGTCCGTTCACAGTCCGTCTCGTTTTCATGACGTTGTCGTTTCCTCTCACAATCTCTTCTGAACCTTTCTCCAATCTCGCAGGTTGCTTTGTGGCAATACAAAGAGTAAGGCAACATACATGGAACAATGGTTATAAAAGGGGGACACATAGGTATCCAGGCTCTTTAAAGCATAAATAGGGATCACTTTACTGACATGTGAGCAACCCACGGTACAACTGTGAGACGCGCAGCACTCACCGGCTACAACGTAACAATAATAATTTCTGGAACGTGCTGTTACCTTGTCATTCAATTTACCCACTGTCTTTCTTTCATTCATATGTTACGTAGGCACGTACCTTTTATCTTCGGCAATCTCATTCTCTAACCAGGCCTCAGGAACTAACCAGCGTAACACTGTCCACCACCCCTTTCGTTATTCCGGCAAATTGTTGACATCCGTGAGTAACAACAACGTACTAAACTGGAAGGTGGTCTACGCATGCGGGGAATTCACGGACAAACAAAGATCATGAAGATCTCTTTAGTTAATTTAAAGCACAACAATTTGTTTAGTTTGAATATGTTTTGAGGTGTGACTGGCGTACTACAGTCTTCAGTAGTATAAGCCTGGAGGAGATTCTTAATGCAATGCCTATGTTTTAGCTGTCACTCTACTGCCATCTAGTGCTGCTGCTTCTAATTAATTCGTGGACAAACAAAGATCAAGATCCAAATGAAGATTATATATAGAGATGGATAATAACCACAAGTAAATAATATTTTAATCTAGATGGATTCAAACAACATTCATTAGATGAATTTTAGGCTGATGACCAATAGCCGTATTGTATAATGGTGTAGGCTGTTGCATTGCATTTTGCAAAGAAACTCTTACTGTACAGGATTATTTACATATCCCTCACAGGTTGTTTGCTATAAACATTCTGTCCACTGACTCTGGTTTGATAGCAAAATCTTGATGACTTGCTTTGGTACAATGTCTTTAACAATTTAATTGGTAATTTATGCTTATGTCATTCCATAGGTTGCTTTTCTTGTCATGGGGCACTTTTGTGCAGAAAGTTTTTGTGCAGACAGTCATGAGTTGTTTGTTGATGAAGCCTTTTATGTTCTTCATATTCTTTGCAGTGGTTTACATAAAGATGATGAAAGAAATCGGTGGTTGAACTTACTTTACTGCCAGTGACTTTCAACATATTTGCAAAGCCTTGTCTAATATCAGTGTAGATTGTGTGTTGAATTGCAAACTTGGTCATTGTAAAGGCCATTTAGGGCTCTATAGAAGGTATTCCTCTTTTGAGCTTGTGTCTCTAGACCAAGAAGGTTCGTCTGGGACTTGGCAAGAAAGCAACATTGGACTGTATAAAACTAACTGCTGTCTGACAAGTTGGAAATGCAGTAAAAGTGAAAAAAAGCAAGATTTTTATGGGAATAGAGGTTGAAGGGACTGTGTTTTGTGTTAGTTGGAAAGTGCTCAAGTAGAAAGGCCTAGTTTGACATCATATTTTTTTGGTTTCTTGTCAAAATCATTGTAGTCTTTGAAATTCGCATTAGGCCCCAGAACAGCTGCTGGAAAATTAAGTAACATTAAGAAAGCATAATCACTTGTTCAACCACATGCTGGTAGTCTTTTTTTTTTTTTTTTTTTTTCTTTCATAATAATATGTGGAGTACTCTTCCTGACTAGTACCTGTATGGACTGTTATCTGCTTTTTGTTAGTTTAACAGAACCTTATAAGGTCTAATATAATATAAAAGTATAATATAAAATATCATATATTAATCCACATTAAGTTCACTTTGAATAATTACTACTTGTCTCATTTTGTTTCCGATCACATGACATAATTTCAAACTAGTGTTAGCATGTGATTGTAATCTTTTCTGTAGGGATTTCACCTCTAAGGAACTAACTGTACTATTTTTTAGAATTTTCAGAAGTGGAAAATGATGTTTTCTTTATCAGTTATTTACATTTTTTAGAAGATATGATTAGTTAGTTTTTTCCTTTGGAAAGTTTACCGGTAGTTTCTTATCATCTTTGGTTGTGCTTAGCGCTCACTTATAAATGATCAATTTATTAATTTGTTACTAGTATGAAATTCAGTTATTCTTTGTTAATGTTCAGCTTCCATATTTTGTTATGCTGTTATTTACATGCCATCATGTTTTCTGAGCTGAACAATTAGTATTTTATTTTTCATTATTGCTTGAGGATTGCCATAATAGAACTTCACAATCACACAAATTCTAGTCAAGAGTCTTTGTAATTTTACTTATATAATGAACAGTATTAGTTTAATACAGCAGACAAGTAATTTCTTTGACAATATTTTGACACTGGGTGTTTCATGTCTGCCATAACACACCTTTACAAACACAGGTGCAACAGCAGGTAAAAGTCCAGTTGATTTTGTTATATTGTATGTAATTCACACATATAGAAAAGATAAACAAAGGAGAGTAATACAAGGTGCAAGCTACAGGAAAAAAATAGAGTGCTAGGGAGGAGCACAGGTAACCAGTTCTGTTACTGTTAGAAAAACATTTACCTGAATATTCAAAGTAGTCACTTTTAGGAATCCATTTCTATAATGATAGTAAAACATTAGTATGGTAAAATAAGAGTGCAGTGACAATATAATGACAGTTGTTAATATCAGACAGATTATTATCTATATTATTACCAAAATTCACAGCACTAATTATGTTTATTACAGTTTTCCATGTTTTAAAATATACAAGGGTTCTGTAGGAGAGGATTAAGACTCATGTTACTTGTTTTAATAGTGAAAAACAGATTATATCATTTGATTATTTCAATATTGTCAGAACTGTTAACACACTAGCAGTTTAACTGTCTATGACAACAGCAGTATTTCACCATATGTGCAACACACCCAGACAAATTAGCTAAAGGTTTTGAATTGAGAAGTACCAAAACATAATGTGTAAACCATATAATAAAATAATGCTGGTAATGACAGGAGTGTTATTAGTCTACAGTGATTGCTGAAATAGTATCATTTGTCACTTAAAGAAAAACAAATCTTATCTCTTCCTGTTACAAAAGGACTGTTTAAAGATGAATTTTTTATGTGACTTTCTGACTTTCTCCTATTGTTACTTTCTGTCTATATATATATATATATATATATATATATATATATATATATATAT
>JANRMT010062834.1:25836853-25849150 GCA_026402145.1 Polypterus bichir lapradei | reverse complement strand
GCTTTCAAGTGTACCGAAATGGCCAAATATTTTACACCTTTCGACAACCGCCAATGCCTCTTAAACATCTTACATTCACAGGTGACGATTTCAGTAGTGGACACTTTGATGTTTATGAATGTTTAAACTCTCAAAAGCTGGATGTGAAGTTATCGATGAAACCGGTTGTAAGCTTACAATGCTTGACAGATGCCGAATGTCACTTCAACACAAGTCCTGCAAATACTGTCGTAATTGAAACAAACCATGAACCTCAAACTGATTATGACAGCAGCAATCCAAGCTGTGAGATTTGAGACAAGATTACTGTTCACATGGCCAACTTTAAGTTGCATGCTCAAAAGTAAGCTCAGCGCACAGCTTGGTCATGTTACAACCGGAGGGCCGAACTGACAACGTGGTATACAAAGAGATCCTTAACAAATAATTATTGGCATATTTTCCCTCAGTTTAAAAAGATTAAATTTTCTTCTTAATAAAAATTTTAATGCAGTAGTATTTTGCTAGTATATATATATAATATATATATATATATATATATATATATATATATCTATACTAATAAAAGGCAAAGCCCTGACTGACTCTCACTCACTCACTCACTCACTGACTCATCTCTCCAACTTCCCGTGTAGGTAGAAGGCTGAAATTTGGCAGGCTCATTCCTTACAGCTTCCTTACAAAAGTTGGGCAGGTTTCATTTTGAAATTCTACGCGTAATGGTCATAACTGGAAGGTATTTTTCTCCATTTACTGTAATGGAGTTGAGCTTAAAAGCCGTGGGGGCGGAGTTTCGGGTGACATCATCACGCCGCCCACGTAATCACGTGAACTGACTGTCAACGCACTATGTAGAAAACCAGGAAGAGCTCCAAAATGCGCTGAAGAAAACATGCATTATATAATTGAGAAGGCAGCGAAACAATAAGAAGCGAGCGAGTGACATATACTACCATATTCATCAGTGCAGCTACTTCGGAAACAAAGCAAGGTATAAACCTAAACTTTAAATTAAGTTAATAGACAGGCTGCCGCTGGCGTTTTTCATGCCCACGGGTAATGCGGGATACAAGTTTAATGAGAGGACGCAGGATATAAACGAGAGTTTTGATCACTTTGTAACTAAGTTAAAATTGCAGGTGAAGGGGTGTGCTTATGCAAATTCCGAGAGACTGTGTTTGTGGGGGATTGACAGTTAAGGCGGGTGGAGGAGTCACGTCATCATATCCCCTCCCATTTACCTCATTTCGCTCTGAGCTGAGCTCCGCGGCTAACGGCGTCTTCCGAAGCAACTTCGTCACACTGCCACCTAAAGTCAAAACTTAAATATATAAAGTCAAATCTTGAATATATAAAGTCAAATCTTGAATATATAAAGTCAAATCTTGAATATATAAAGTCAGCGTCGGAATATATTGTCACGCTTGGGTCACAGATTTGCACAGAGACACAGGAGGTCGTAGAAACAAGAAGGATTTTTATTCAAACACTGCAAACACGTGAGCTTAAACGTGCTCCATGACAAGTCAGAGATGACAGTTCCACTAGGAGCAGAGAGAGAGCGATAAAAGCAAGCAAACAATCAATTTTCAACTGACAGGAGCTGCACAAGGCTTTTAAGTTAGCGGAGTATCGTGCAAGGTTTGCATTACGCGTTATAGCGCAAGTGAGTAAGTAAGGAGCAATGTGAGGGTAGTCTGTATTTCAGGGGTTGTGGTTTTCCCAGAGGCGTCTGTATCTTCTTGGGGTGCAATCAACCCTCCAGCTCACACCCTCCCCCTCAGCTTTATTCACATTTCCGTGAATCAAGCGACTCTCTGTACCAGGTTCATTTAGTCTTGATAATACGTTTGCGTTGACGTGTTCAGAACCTGATCGATGTTTTACTGTGAAACGGTAAAAGTTGTAAGCCCAGAAACCATCTCATGAGGCGAGAGTTTGTATCTTTCTGTCGGTATGACCATTGAAGTGGAGCATGATCAGTTACCAAAGTGAAGTTTCGTCCCCACATGTAATAGCGAAGCCCTCCAGCTCACAATATAAAGTAAGCGCTGGAATATATAAAGTGAAAACTTCAATATATAAAGTCATCGTCGGAATATACAAAGTCAGTGCTGCAATATCCATCCATTTCCCAACCCGTTGAATCCGACCACAGGGTCACGGGGGTCTGCTGGAGCCAATCCCAGCCAACACTGGGTGCAAGGCAGGAACCAATCCTGGGCAGGGCAAATGCATCACTTTCAAAACATTAACCGAACAGTGTTTTTTTAATTTATTTTTCTGAATACGTTTTTGTTAACTTACTTCAGTTCAGAGTCGTTTCAATCAATATATTTTGACTTTGAGTTTATATATTCAGGAATGAGTTTATATACTCCGATGTTGACTATATATAATCAGGAATGACTTTATAAATTCCGACGCTGACTTTATATATTCAGGTTTTCACTTTATATGTTCCAGCGCTGACTTTATATATTCTGACGCTGACTTTATATATATTCAAGTTTTGAATTTATATATTCCAGCGATGACTTTATATATTCAAGTTTTGACTTTATATATTCCAGCGGTGACTTTATTTATTCAAGTTTTGACTTTATATATTTAGGAAAAAGTTTTGACTTTATATATACCGACGCTGACTTTATGTATTCAAGTTTTGACTGTATATATTCCGACAGTGGCTTTATATATTCGGGAATGACTTTATATATTCAAGTTTTGACTTTATATATTCTGACGCCGACTTTATATATTCAGAAAATCAATGTATTTGCCTGTTTCGCACCCCATAGTATATGTGTGTGTGTATATATGTACACATGTATGTGTGTGTCACACGGTGACCGAGCTGCAGGCTATGGACGTATATATGTATGTAAGTAGGATTCAGTTAGCGTTAGGAACCCGTGTACCAAATTTATTGAAGATGGGCCCATAAGTAACAAAGACTGTTAAAAAGTTCAATATGGCGGCCGACCGTAGCATCATACCACCGAAATAAGTACGTACATTGGTTTCGGTTAGCGCAGGGAAGCCGCCTACCAAATTTCGTGAAGATGGGGTCATAAATAAGAAAGTTCAACATGGCGGACGTTGTCGACCGTTATGACTGTTACGTGTAGAATTTCGAAATGAAACCTGCTTAACTTTTGTAAGTAAGCTGTAAGGAATAAGCCTGCCAAATTTCAGCCTTCTACCTACACGGGAAGTTGGAGAATTAGTGAGTGAGTGAGTCAGTGAGTGAGTCAGTGAGGGCTTTGCCTTTTATTAGTATAGATTACCTCCTAAATACTTGCATGTTATAATCGTATATGTTATAACTCTGTTTTGCCTCGTTTGATGGATAGGATTGTTTGCATGAGTCTACTCTTCAATCAAAGCAAAAATATCCTGCTCCCAGGGAAGTTTCTTGTTACTAGTATAAAGTTATTTATAGTGTCTTATTCTTTGTATGTCTTAATAAATATATGCTTTTAAAGAAATCAGGTTCTAGTCTATTAAAATATTTGAAATGTCCTTATTTTGGATCTTGATTAGCTAGGGTTATGCAATCTCTGACAATAAATGCTTCTCTGAAACATGGTAACAGCAATCATAATTACACTGTTCAGAAAAAAATATCAATCCTAAAGACGTGTTTACATATTTATAGATGTATACTTTCAGAAATTTCAGTCTTTTTTTTTTTTTTTTTTTTTTTTTGTCATTTTGTATTTCTTTGGTGTTAATGTGTTGTTCATAAGTTAAAATTTTGGACTTGATTCAGAAGGTTTAGAGAACTTGGTTCTTTTTGTGTATTGGTATTTCTTAAAGGAAGTTCAGTATTTTTCATCCAAAGTAATTTCTTTACAAACATGCTATACTGTATATGTATTTGCCATGCCAAATTATATTGTAAAGTTAATTACTTTCTATAAATTAAAAAAGAAAAATCTTGCCCTCTCTGGCTCTTTACAATGGAGAGTATTAGGCACATAGGAAAAGCTTAAAAACATACCAAATATGTCCAATTTTTGAGCTAAGACAGTTGTCGAGTATTGATCAGTGTCTTTCGTATTTCTAACGCATGTTTTTGACAACAAAAGGAATCTGGAAATAATCATTTTCTTGCACATTCCTGGTACTATTTTTCTTGTGGCAGGCATATGTTTTATATTTGTTTGTGAGAATTTTCATCTGAACATGGAAATAAATCTGAATGTTAGGTTGTAGGTGGGATTAAAGGTTGTTGCACAGGAAGTCTAAATGCTGTAAGCTATCATGTATGGCTTGTTTCCTTTTAAAATAGCTGAATCTCATAATATTTTTTTTTTTTTTGTCAAAATTGACATGTATGAACTATTTTACAAGTACTCAACAGTTCGTTTTGGTTTGAAAAATAAATGTATTTGGTAGTGGCAGTGTAGGCAAGATTTTTTTTTTTTATGTATAGAACGTGATTAACTTCACATGGCAAATGCGTATATATAACATTTTTTTGAAGAAATTGCTTCGACTTGAAAAATGTCAAACTTACCCTTTAAAGCTGATGATGGTTGCATTTCATGTCAGGTCCGTTTTTTTTTTTTTTTTTTTAAAGCCCCTCTGATATCTACAACTGACAATTTGCCAGGTATCAGTGATTAAATATAATGTATAATAGAAATGTATTCATCGCTAATTCATGGTAAGAAATACTTGCATGGATTTAATGAGTACAGTATACTGAAATACTTAATTTTGGGAAAAGTAAAAGGAATATAATGTTGGTATAATTAAAATCAAATACATTTTTCCACGGTCGTGGCATAAGTTCATTTGAACCAGAAACTTGCAGTATTAAGTAAACCCAGATTTAAAAAAAGCGAAACCTAAGGAATCTTCTCCAGCAGCTTACAGTTGCAGCCAATGGGATACCTGAAGATTTAGTAAACAAAAAAAAAAAATAAAACTGCAGAATACATTCATTTTAAAGCTGAAAAATGTCCATTAAAAATAAATATATGCCTCAATTATGGAAAAATAACTTCAACTTGAAAAATACTGAATTTATCCTTTATCCATCCACTGTGTAAATCACAGTAGCACCAAAACTGAAAACTACAGGAAAATTGTTGCAAATCACAGAATAGTGCTGTAGTCAAAAAAATCAGTCTAGCTTGGTTTATTTTCCATTATTTAGAGCCATACATTTTGAAATAATCCCAATAGAGTTTAAAATAAGGATATCACTGGGCCTAACTGACAGTTAAGGACTTCCTGATTTAAAAGTACTGAAGTATAGAAAAAAAAATCATTATAGAGGTGCAACAGTGACTGACAAGGTAGAAAGTTATTTGTTCTCCAACAGAAGGTAAATTGGGTTACGACCAAAAAGTTCGCCAAACTTTTGCATCTGTACACGACCACACACTCCGGTGACGAACAAGCCAGTTTCCCTTCTGGTTTGTACACGCCGACGATTTCCGCACGTGTTCAGTCTCACCCTGTACAGTACATTGTTCTCAGTCAGACGTGCATCACGCAGAGGGACTTAACTCAAAACTGTAATCTCCTCTCCACCCAGCTTCCTGCTTACTTCCTTCATACCAGAACTCGACTCATACAAGGTTAGTTTTCTTGGTTGTTTATGATTAGTTTTTGTATAAATTAAGGATTTTTCAAATTTTTTTCCCTGTGCTTAAAACTTGTTAAAAAAAAGTGTTTACAGTGAGCGGTTCGTAAGGCTGTAGCATGAAGTCTTGCAATGTTAGTTTTCTCTGTTCAAGGTTTTCTCAGTGTTATTCAATGTTTTTACATTTAGTTTACCATTACACTATGCTTTCTATGGTGTAATTAACTATTTTTGTGCTTAACACTAGAATTACCAGAGCCTACGAAAAAACTCGTAATTCCGTCCCACCTTAAATCGCTTCTTAAATCCCTTCACACCTCTCCGCCAGCGTCCTTTGTCTTCTAAATGTGCTGATAAAGAGAAGCTAGAAGCAGCCGGCTATTCCATCCTCCCACCAACTTAGAACGTGCACGAACTTCTCTCAGCTCATGCCTTGATTGAGTATCTGGGAGTGAAGTGGAGTTTTAGAGTGGAAATAATAGATCGTTATTTGGAACACATGCATTTCATGTCTGTTCCGTTTCTACAGTAATCTGTGTAAACACATTGTTAAAACAGAAACGTTTTTTATATTCTAGTAGTAGATGACAAAATGTAGGCATAAACTATATAATGTATGAAGCATAAGTCCAAATATCAAAGAAATATTTAAAAAAAAAAAGTTCCAAATATAACACAACACTTGCGCTTTTATTCAAAATTATAACTGCAGAAACAAAAAGCCGCCTTAACATGCGACATTGACAGCCGTTTATTGTAACTTCCTCCGTGGTGCAATTGAATCAGTTCCCGTCTGGGAATCAAAAGGTCGCGAGTTCGATCCTGCACCGGTCCGTTTTGAGAAGTAAACTGCTCTTAGTCTTACTATTTTACAATAAAAGCATACATTTGATTTCAGTCTGTAACAGCCGGTGCAATTTCTGATCCTTGTAAAGGTTAGCTTTGTTTTTTTTTTTTTTTTTTTAATTCACTTTTCATTCTCTCAATCGCGTTCAGAATCAATCCATACAACCCCATCTGACATGGCTGTTTTCACATAGACGCGCTATAGCTCTGCAGTGTACCACGATGCATACTAACACTTATTCAAGTGCACTTTTTCCATCGCCTTTTCCTGTAAGAAGCAATGTACACACTTCTCTCTATGCTGTGGTTTCTGTTACACACCTGAAAGAAAGAGACAATATATGTGAAAATATCATCGCACTAATGCAATATTATTTGAAAACGAACAGCATCAGATCGGGTGTGAATTTATGCAGGAACTGGAAATTCTCTTATGTGGGTCCTTCCCCCAGGGAAGAAAGTACAGAGTCAGGTGCTCATTCAGTGTAATAGGAACCATAGCACAGAGAGGTGTGTGCACTGCAACAAGTACACGTGTCGTAAATGTAGGAAGGACGGTCCTTGGGTGTGTGGGAACTGTTAATATTTGAATGTGATGATTTTATATAGCACGGAATGAAAATCAGAACTTCTTAGCATTGCACCATGCAAGCTGTCGTATCAATCGCCTACTGTAACTTGCTTTCTTTTTTCTTCGGTTATACAGGTAGTCTTGAATAAAAGTGCACTTGTTTTGTTTGCGAAATGAAGTGTCTGCGTGCACTTTTCGTGGCATTACACATGTATTTTTTGAGCATGCTCAAACACAGGAACATATGTTGGTGTAAAAGTATAACAAAACAACGGGCAGATGGGGAGTGTCTGATGATTGCATATAGCGCCGAAGTTACTGCTCTTTACCATTCTCTCCTCTGCATGTCCTGGAGTACAAAAGAAACCGCATACAGCAACATGCGGGGACTGGCAGGAACACTCAATAAAACTGAATAAAAAGAAAATCAAGTGACGGTGAGATATGAAGAAGGCAGCTTCGCCAGCGTTTTGTGTGTCAGAACCCTTTGGGGGGGGGCGTTAGTATGCATCGTGGTACACTACAGAGCTATAGCGCGTCTTTATGTGAAAACAGCCGTGTCAGATGGGGTTGTATGGATTGATTCTGAATGCGACTGATAGAATAAAAAGTGAATTAAAAAAAAAAAAAACAATGCTAACCTTTACAAGGATCATAAATTGCACCGGCTGTTATAGACTGAAATCAAATGTATGCTTTTATTGTAAAATAGTAAGACTAAGAGCAGTTTACTTCTCAAAACGGACCGGTGCAGCATCGAACTCGCGACCTTTTGATTCCCAGACGGGAACTGATTCAATTGCACCACGGAGGCAGTTACAATGAATGGCTGTCAATTTTGCATGTTAAGGCGGCTTTTTGTTTCTGCAGTTATAATTTTGAATAAAAGTGCAATTGTTGTGTTATATTTGGAACTTTTTTTTTTTTTAAATATTTTTTTGATATTTGGACTTATGCTTCATACATTATATAGTTTATGCCTACATTTTGTCATCTACTACTAGAATATAAAAAACGTTTCTGTTTTAACAATGTGTTTACACAGATTACTGTAGAAACGTAACAGACATGAGATGCGTGTGTTCCAAACAACGATCTATTATTTCAACTCTAAAACTCCACTTCACTCCCAGATACTCAATCAAGGCATGAGCTGAGAGAAGTTTGTGCACGTTTTAAATTGGTGGGGGGATGGAATAGCCGGCTGCTCCTAGCTTCTCCTTATCAGCACATTTAGAGGACAAAGGACGCTGGCGGAGAGGTGTGAAGGGATTTAAGAAGCGATTTAAGGTGGGACGGAATTACGAGTTTTTTCGTAGGCTCTGGTAATTCTAGTGTTAAAAATCTTTAAAAAATATATTTACATACAGTTTGTACAGTCTGGAACAGATTAATTGTATTTACATACAATCCTATGGGGGGGAAGTACTTCAGGTCATGACCAAATTGGGTTGCGACCAGAGTTTTGAACGAATTATGGTTGTGACCCGAGGTTCCACTGTCATTTTTAAAAATATTTATTTTTTTAAAGAATTTGATATTTACAGGAAACAGTTTTAAGTTAAATAGGAAATAGTTTTAATTTTCCTATTTCTATTTTTATGTTATATGTTAATTGTAGATATATTTTTGTGTCCCTAATTTAATTTGTCAAATCTTTTTATACCTCTAGAACATGCTACCGAAATATGCAAGCTTTCAAATTACAAGATTATTCACTTACACATTGTTTCATAGACACCTTTTACCATTGAAAACATTACAACAGAGTTCAGTATCTGCAGAGGGAAAGTCCATTACAAACATCAAAATGGAAAATGTGATTTCAGAAGATGAAAACAGTGAATAAAATATGCGTATGAGCTTTGCTTCAGTTTATGTACAGTATGTCAACAGACAGTATTACATAAAGTCAAATGGCATTCTGTATTGTTATTGTGAATGTAATGTATTTTATTATGTTAATTGTTCATGTACCAACCTGTAGTTTATTTGGCATTGTTTTCTCAGAAGAATATCCTCTATTTAAACTGGAAAATACATTTTTTTATACATTATAAATTTGGTTAAAAGATTTGCTTAGTCACTACATTTTTTTGTTTGTCTTCTGAATATTTTATTGGGGTAATTGAGGTAATGGTGCATTATAGTGGCATTGTCACAAATTGGATGGTCCTGTGATTCAAAATAGAGGTTTTCCATTTTTTTAAGTCCTGCTCCCAGATGGCACCAACAAAGCCCCATCCCATTTCTACTCTCCATTTTTCCATTTAAAAGGCACATGAATTGAGCACATAGCCTAAGCTGAATCTTAAAAATAGATGACTCTAGAAGGAGAACAAAAATACCACAGTACTTCAACCAGTAATAACTATTGTCTGTCCTTACAAGCTCCTATGCATATACACCACAATACCTGTAATAATTAATTTGAAATTCAGTTTTTGATAAGATACCACCGTCTCAGAAATGTGTGTTCTTTTATCTTTTTCTTTTTTTTCAACTGCATGTGTTTTATAGTGAAACAGCATTTAATTAGAATATTTCCAAAAATCTATTTAATTATTTTTCTCAGAGGTTCAACTGTGCTGTCCTACCTGCTCACCTACTCCTGACCTCTTGAATAAAGCTTAACTCCTTGTGTCTGCTCACAGCTCTTATATTTAGTCTTGCACTGCAAACTTTGATTTGGCTACTGCAGGTGGTGCAGGGTGACTACAAGAATGCAGATTGCTACCTCAGTGCATCCTTCATCCCTATCCCCCCAACCCACCAAAAAAATCCTGATTAGTGATAATGGTTTTTCAGTCTCCTAAAATGGGGTGAGGTGTATTGGAGAATGATGGCAAAACTGTTTAGATCCCCACTTCATTTGGACACATTGTGCATACTGTACAAGTCATTTGACTCGCTTAAATTCTCCTGGAAATACAAACTGAGATGATGCCTCAGATTCCTCCATCCTAATTGGTGAGGTATTTAAAGTCCAGGTAAATCAAAAGACTTATCTCATACACAGTGTCTGGTTATAAATAACAATTATTGTATGTATAGTGTATGGTTGTTTTATTTGTAAATTGTGACACTGCATTGTGTGACCCAGATTTGAGTATCAAGGCTTCAGCTGAACAGTTTGTTGTAATGAATTAACCCTTACACATTTAGTTAGAAGTATTTCTTGAATACTAGGTGTTCTGCTGATCTAATGTATAATGCATAGTTGAAGCTTTACTGTGCCTATTCTTACTCTACAAGATGAATGTTGACCTCCAACCCTACCATCTGCTCAAGCTAATTTCTGCTTTGCAGGCCCTAGATGCTGCTACTGTGGTTTTGTGTATCCAAACACCTGCTATGTCTTTTCCACTGTACTTCTTTCCTAGTCTGAAAAAACTTAGGGGTTCTTGACCCAAATTCTAACTTTGCCACTATGATAGTATGTAAGTACAGTTTTGTCATTCTTTCATGCAAGTATGCTGATCACTTTAATTGCTGCTGACCTAAGATATTTGTTTGTTTAAATACCTGTAGAATATGCAATTGTATTTTTTTTATTTTCTGATAGTCTAGCGCTATTTAAAGATGCTATTAGAGCTGTGTGTAAGGTATTTTGTGTGCTACTGGAAAGAATTTACTTAAAACAAACATGACTTATCTTTGATTTTTGTTTTTGAGTTGCCATTTTCTTAAATATACTGTAGTTAATTTTAACTAGATTAAAATAGCAAATGACCCCTTTAGAATTTTAGAAAGATTTTTGCAAGAACAGTCCATTCAGGCCAACAAAGCTTGACTTCTCTTTCCACTTAATTTCTCCAAAGTAACATCAAGCTGCGTCCCTAAAGTCCTATTGTCTACTGCACTACTTTTTAACTTACTCCCTTTGTCTTGTTATCTGTTTGACAGAAATCTTTCTTCAGTTTGTGCAAAATGTACCCTTAAGTTTCCAACTGTGTCCCTGTTTTTTTTTTTTTTTTCAAATTTTTATTTAGTCTATTTTTCATTGATACAAAAAGGCAAATTACCTTTTTAATCTTAGTAACATCAAAGTGAGAAAAATAAGTAAACACCAAAAGTACACACCAGCCCCCCTACCACCCCAAAGGCTGGAGAAGTGGTAAACCCTGCTTGAAGGAACAGAAAACAAATAACAGTTGTTAACAGATAGAGGAGATTGAAGTGCAATGAAAACAAGAAAGGAGAGTATATCATTAGGCCACCCCCACCCAGCTCTCCTGATCAACAGCACTAAGCCATCTCTGAACTGTAGGACTAGATTAGGAGTTAATCCGTGAAGCAGAAGAGGACTAAATTTAAAAAAAAAAAAAAAAAAAAAAAAAGATGCCACCTTTTGAGATGAAGTGACACAGTCAGGATCCCAGTGTTCTTGTTGAACTAATTTTAATAATACAGTCTCGATCCACTGTACTAACTCCTTTCATACTTTTGAACACTTCATGTCACCTCTTAATCTCCTTTTGCTTAAACCGAAAAGGCTCAGCTGTTTTAATCTTTCCTCATAACTCATACTCTGCAGTCCTGCAATCAGCCTAGAAGCTCATCCCTGGACTTTCCCTGGCGCTTCTATATGTTTATGTAGCCTAGAGACCAAAACTGTACACAGTACTTCAGATGAGGCCTTACCAGTATGTTAAAAGCTTGAGCATAATCACTTTGACTTGCATACATCATGCTATATAACTTAATATTCTACTAGCCTTCTTAATGGCTTCAGAACACTGCCTGGAAGTTAGTTCTGATGGTTCCACTGTGACTCCTAAATCCTTCTGATATTTCTAGACCTCCGATTGTGTATTCAGATCTAATATTTTTATTTCCTGTGTGTGACACTTTACATTTACTTACATTAAATTTCATCTGCCACAAATCTGCCCAAGTCAATTTGCTGTTCAAGTCCCTCAGTAAAGATTAAATGACTTTTCGATTATCTGCCAATCCCCCTAGCATGGTATGACCTGCAAACTTAAGTATGTTATTTATATTCTTATCCACAATAATTTGTATATACAGTAATCCCTCGCTATATCGCGCTTCGACTTTCGCGGCTTCATTCTATCGCGGATTTTATATGAAAGCATAACTAAATATATAACGCGGATTTTTCGCTGCTTCGCGGGTTCTGCGGACAATGTGTCTTTTGACTTCCTGTACATGCTTCCTCAGTTGGTTTGCCCAGTTGATTTCATACAAGAGACGCTATTGGCGGATGGCTGAGAAGCTAACCAATCAGAGCACGCAGTTAAGTTCTCCTGACTGA